>OU452309.1:22915559-23164521 GCA_911728475.2 Pterostichus madidus | reverse complement strand
AACCTAAAGTTTTCGCATTCACACGAAAGGCCATGTGCCCACGAGTGTCAAATTACACGAAGCCAAGCTTTTATCTAAAGCAACAAACAATAATGAGATAGCTCATATTGTTACAAGAGCATAGTTAACTTTTGTTTCGATAGATTCTTTATTATATTGTGGTTGGTTATTAAACAATCCTATGTGTTCTATTAGGGTTGAATGGAATCTATCGATGATTCCGTTTGATTCTGGGTGTTGTGAGCTTATAAAATGAATTTGTATTTTATGGAGTCCTAAGAGTTCTTTGACAAGTGCATTTTTAAATTCTAAACCGTTAAAGTATGGTGTGGAAAATTTGATTCTTAAAAATCTATAGTGAATTTTCTGTATCTGCAAAAAGAACTAATCATCAATCTATTAAATGATTTGACTCTACGAAAAAATTATTTTTTTGGAAATAAAACAATCGAAGGCTTTAAGAAATTAAATTCATCCGAAGACGAAGTTGCCCGAAACTATATGATGAAATAGGTAGATTTAATATGACAAGATCTACTCTTGATGTAAAATTAAGTATATTAGAAAAGTGGTCATTATCCTACACTAAATGTTTTTTCCCTAACATATACAAAATTCTTTAACCAATTCTCTCTATTTATGTTAGTAATGCAAATGTTTAAAGAGAATTTTCTTTAATGAAGCAAATTTGGACAGAAAACAGAAACAAAATGGAAGTCGATTTAGTCAAAGCTGAACTTTCTGTAAAAATTAATATAAATTTAACTTGCTGCGAGTTTTTTTATTACGTTAAAGGAAAACAAGAAATTTTGAGACCTTGTCTAGATGTTATAAATACCTACAATAAATACTTAGAGACTTATCATATTATTTTTAAAAGTTATAACAATATAATTTTTTTTTGAAATAAATAACTTTTTTATGACCGAAGTTTTTATTTAGCCATTTTTATGTTTTCCATAATTAGCGATATGCAACGATAACTATTTAAGTAATACGTTAAGATTAATTTTCAGAAACCTCCAGCTAAACTTTCAAGACTATCTGGTAACCCTATGTGTATTTAAAAAAAAAAGTTTAATCTTTATAATATAAGTAAATTGGAATTGAAGTATAAGAGATCATGATATAAAAATTTTAAGTTTAATTTTCACGAAAATGTGACGGTCAATTTTAATTTAAATATTATCTGTATATAAGAATCAGATCTTCTATTATATAGTAAATTTTTATCCTATTTTATCGTAGGCCTTTTAAGAGAAAACAAAAAATATACGAAAAAGTCCTGTTTTGAGCTTTTTTTCGCATATTTTATTTTTTTCTCTAAAGTTCCACGATCAAATTAGATTAAAATTTACTATATTATAGTAGACTAAATTCTTAAATACAGAGAATTTTTAAATTTAAATTGATCGTCACATTTTTCTGAAATAAATTCAAATTTTGAGTGTAACTTCTTTCAACATTTGTACATAACATGAATGGTATTTAGTATATTACTATACTTTGAAGTTTTGGCTTTAAAATTATGTACAATACGAGGGTAAGTTGAAAAGTTCTCAGCCACACACAGAGATGGCGTTCCAATCACCAAAAATTTCTATTTCCTGCCTGAATGCACGTGTCATTAGTTCGTATGACAAGTTTCAACTTGTTCTCTCCAGTAGTTTGTTTACACGAATTTTTTAAGTAGACGTCTTGCGTGTTTTTCGTTAAAATGGATAATCTTGAATATCGTGCGGTCATAAAATTCTTCGTTTTGAATGGATTAACCTCTAAGGAAATTCATCCGAAGTTGACAAAAGTATACATGGACTCTACTCCTTCCATATCAACCGTTAAAAAGTGGGTAGCTGAATTTAGACGTGAAGAAATTTATTTCTGAGATGCGCTTCGCGTTCAATGAAGAAGTTGAGAGGGCCTTAGTTGAATATTTTCACAGCCTTTCAGATTCTCATTACCGGGAAACACTGGACCAAGTGTATTGAAATCATGGGAGAGTATGTAGAAAAATAAAATTATTTTTTAATTGAAAATCGCAGTCTTTCATTGTCAGGCCGAGAACTTTTCATCTTACCCTCGTATATGTGAAGTTTTATTCATAATAAGAATAATATTTTGTTTCAAAGAGATTAAATCCGATCATTGTTCTGATGTTAACTTCAGCTCGCATGATTCACCTTAAACTGAACATATGAGCCACTCCGCTGACTAGTACTAACTACAATAGACCAGTGGTATAAACATAATTTTATAGTGCCGTTATGTTGAGAGTACAGTTAGCCCATTGTATCCTCACTTCTCTTGCAAATGGCGAGCGGTGCAGTAGGAAAGTGCAAAATGAAATATGTGCAGGTTAAAACAATTCGTAGTAGAGTGCAAGATATTTTTGTAAATGTTGTATAGATGTGCGATAATGAAGCCCAAAATAACGCGCTAAAGTTAAAACTAAAAATAAAATAATTAAAATACTTCAACTGAGAGTAGCAGATCGCACTGATGCAACGCCCATGACTTATTGTGTAACAACACGATTGCGTGGAATATTCTCCCTTACCGCACCAGTTTTCTTTCGTATCACCGATTGTAAATATTTTTTCCGATTTAATTTTTCTATACTTCTATTTAAGTAAATGTCGGAATAATAATAAAGAAATCTGCTACGGCAGAATGCCACACCCTATAAGGTAAAAGGCAAGATGATATTTTTATTTTATTTTTATAAGACACGAAGTAGATACGATATCTACCTCTGCTTTATTGAATTCTAATTTAAAGTAAAACCTTCAGTTTCTGCCAGCGGAAAAACATTTTTATTTTCAAAACTACAAATAAAGTCACATGCATCCTCATCCATTTACATAGGTCTCCTTATCCCTCACCCATTCCAACACCCTTCACATTTGGCGTCACTTAGACGAAACCTGTCACCCTTGACTCATTTTGTTTTCTTTTTTAGAACACATACACACCCCAAGCGTTTTATTCTCACAATACGCGAAGATTTTCTAAAACCCATAACTACAAATTAGCTGAAATTGAAAAGAAACACCTTAAATGATATACGGTATAAACAAACAATAAGAACTTAAATTATAATTATTTAAATAAATATTGCCACATCTTGATCTACTCAATAGCTTTCATAAACATTTATTGAATATTTGCCTATTTTTAAGCAACTATCATTTAGGAACGGTAAAGCGGGCAACATACGATTATATAGGACAAAAATCAATTTATCATTCATAACTACTGACGTTATGTATTTTTTTGAGAAACTAAAACATAGATAAAACTACCTACCAATGAAGCAACTTTTGTTTTATCTAATTTAATCTAAATCCTAATTTTTATAGTTCTAGGGATTTCAACAACTGTGTATGACTTATCACAGAAATCAGTAACTAAATATGCTAAATGGGTAATTTGGACTTTCGTATAAGTAATATATTGTGCAAATAGTAGAACTAATAACAGTACAAATGCGATATTCCTAGACTTCAATCTCAACAACGTATAGGTAAGATACAGAATATCGTGACAAGTAAGAAAAAATATATATAAAATGTTAATTGTACCTGGAAATCTATCTATGAGAAAAACAAAAAAAAAAACAAGTATACAAAATAAATAAAAATAAATCAATAAATATCACGCCTTCTACCCATAGAAAATAAGTAATAAAAAACCAACAAAAACGAAGAAATTCCATTGGCTAACATAGTAACAAAACGTCAAATCGTAAATAAAAGAATATGCGTAGCCAGAATTAAATAGTACACATACCGCAAGATAACATTTTACAAATACTGTTATACAAATTTTATAAGACTGCATTGTTGCATGAGTTGTTTGGAGTATGACAAGCGGAGCGAGAATTGCTCCGAAGAAACAAACACATCGTATAAACCGAGAATAATATACAATTTATTTAAATATGCGTACTTTATATCATCGAAATTTTGTAATTTCAATTACAAAAAATATACGTATATGTGTAAATCAATAGAATCAGGCATTTGTTTAATAATGAACCAATAATATGAAAGCTGTTACGATAGTTTTCTATTAGTGAAATTAATAAGTGTTAATTTTTCACTGCAATCAAATCTCCTTGGTTACCAATAAAATAAATGCTATTTTCATAAACGTCAATGAAAAATTATCCATAGAAATGTCAAAATTATTTCAAAAGAAGAAATCTTTATTAAAATTTAAGAGAACGTTCCAAAAATATCAAAAAAATTATACTTGTTAAATTCTGACGCAAAATATAACTCGTAATATGATAATTGTCAGATAATATTTTGACTTGAATTTAAATTCGTTATTACGTACTTGCTATATTTCCGCTTCAATAATTACTCATAATTCATGTGAAAATATTATCGAGAATTACCGTATCGCTTATATTAGTTATGAATAAATTGATATTTTTAAGGCAAGGAAAATGTTCACACTTTTCTTTTTTCCTCACATGTGTATAGTTAGTAGTTTAGTAAATTTCGTGCAATTTATCTAATAGTATGAAATCTCTAAAGAAATATGTTGATATTTTGATGATTTCAATTATTACGTTATGGGTCCCGGGCAGACACGTGACCGAATTGAAGTTGATGCACAGCTGTTTGGTGGGCAGCTGTCATAGTTACCTTCCTCCGCTCCCTTCCTCATCGCCCCGCTTATATTTTGACTGAGGCGTTACCTACTTCACATTAGTTTATTTAGGCGCTATTTTAAAAAGTTTTTAGTTCGTTGTTGAAAATTTCATTGTTAGCGTCAAACTTTGTGTTTTACTTCGTCTCGTTCATATCTGAGATATTATTATTTTCGTTTTATATTTCTGTCTATATAACATCCCACCATATAACATAAAGCACGCGATATTGTTTTACGATATACATTTTTTAAAAACATTAAACAAGCGAACAACTAACATAATAACACACAATTAATACAATAACAAACAATACAAGAAAAATAGAACAAAACTCTAAAATAACCTGGTTCGCTGTCAAAGTCTCAAAGTATGTGGAGGATGAAGGGAAAGAGAGAAGGGAGGTAACTCTAACAGCTGCCCACCAATCACTGCAATCAGCTGTGCATCAACTTCAGTTCGGTCACGTGTATGCCCGTGACCTTAGCTTACAAATTTGTTATGACTTTTTAAATTGATCTTCTTATTGGGTTTTCTTAATAATAATATGAAATATTTATCTGACGTTGAATATTCTCAATTTGTAATAAATAAACATTTAAAATATTTGAGATTATCGTTTGGAAATGACATTTAACGTGTTGCTGCGTAGTAGTACCAATATTACAAAATAAAAAGTTACCAAAAACAGTTTCACGAAAGCCTCCATTACTAATCTGTTTTTTCACTATAATAATGAACCGATTGTGAAGGCAAAGTATAAAAAGCACTACTTTTGTCGATTGATCTTAAAAGTTTTACTGCCAATGCACAGGCTGTGAAGTGCTACTTTTACAGTTTAGGCTATAAAAGTGCACTTTAATGACCTAAGTTGTATAAGTGTTGCTATGAAAAAACAACAAATTTTACATTTATGATTTAATTTAAAAAATATAATTGCAACCACATACCATTACTTTAATATCGGGTGAAGTTAACATTCCTTCGTCACTTTCCATTTTATATAGTAAATTTAATTAATATACGAGTATACTGATTGACAATATTAACAAAATACAAAACGGCATTTATCAAATTATAATCGTCATTGCCATCGTTTAACAAATTCATAGCAATATAATGGCTATGATGCTGTCGATAACGAAAATATTGAAAATAATCACAAATTAATATGAATTCCAAATAATCGACAAAAAATTATATCTTCATAAGACAAAAAAACAGATTTAATGCCTTGGCATAATTCATAGCCTGGGCTATAAAATTCTAGACACAGGAAAAACGAAAGTGGCACTTTTTTGAAAGCATAAACGATGAAGGCAATCTTGTAAAATAATTTTAAATTTAATAATAATTTATTAATATCCGAAAATCAGACAGTAACATTTATTAGCAAATTTGTATCTAATATGTTTTTAAATTTAGTTATGTAAGAAAAATAGCTTTATATTACTGAGGAAAATATGGGTATATATTTTAATTTTTGCGTCAATTTGTCACATTTCTGCAAGTTAAATGTAAAATTATAATTGTTCTTGTTATTGTCAGTCCCTATCACGCATTCAAATGTATAATGAAAAACGAAGGATAATTACTGAAATAACTGTGGTTGTCTACCGTTAATAAATCAGCATAAAGAACAATATATATATATATATATATATATATATATATATATATATATATATATATATATATATATATATATATATATATATATATATATAAAGTATGTTACCAGAAGGATAATAAGTTAACAGTGTAATTACAATTTATTAGTTACATACTAGTTTTGGTTCTAATTTGATGAAATTGAAAAGTGATTGATAAAGTAGTAGGCGATTGTTGTTGTGCAGAACGGGCACGTGGTGAGAGGCGTCGTGGCGCGGTGCGCAGTGGAGGGGCAGCACTTCTTGCGCCTGGTGAGCGTCGCGGCACGCGACGGCGACGGCAGTGGAGGTCGCGAGCCACGATCAGTGAGTGCGTGCGCGAGTCTCGATCCATCCGGCCCCGTCATGTTCCCCAACGTGCGGTGGTGCTCGGCGCTACCACTGCTGCTGCTACTACCCGTGCTGGTCGTGCCACCGACTGCCGGCGCCAAGAAGCAGCCCGATGCGGCCATCATCGAGGAGGTTACCACCAAGCAGCTCGAGCGGATCCTCAACGACAAAGACTTCGTGGCCGTGTACTGGTGTAAGTGATGTAACTCAAGCTGTGTTACTGTTGCTGTTATGATGACATCGTGACGGTTATTTCTATGTGCACGTCCCGGGCTGTATCACCGTGTGTCTCATCTACATCTGTGTTACACACTTTCCGTTCCGACCCAAGTATTTTTAGTTCAATCATTCATTCTAGAAGTGTGTGTTAGTGTACTGGCCGTCTGAAAACATACGTGCAGGAGTAAGAGTACCGAATGCACGCACTATGCGTTTACGGCGCGCGGCTCGAGTGTGGCTCTGGTTCTGGCTGAGCCCGGCTGACTCTATTCTCAGGATACCCATGGCCAAAAATGGGGCGAGCGCCGTCTACCGCTGTTTCAAAATGGCGAGTGCCTGTGCCAGACTCTCGCAAACTTTACGATTCTCTTCTCGTTTTTTAAAGTTTCCCCAGATCATTTTGCTTCAGGACTATTGACGTGTTTACGATGTCACGTGTAACACATTTCCACAATAATGTAGTGGGCATGAATATTTGGTTAATGAACATAATATTACTTTTTAATTTGAATTTAGGACTGTCTATAGTTACATTTAGATTTAAAAAAAGATCAGGCATAGTAAAACATAAATAGAGCACATACACTATTTTTATCACTTACAAGTTTTATGAAACAAAACTAATGATCACACATTTCATCGTTATAATAGCTGAAAAAACATAATTTACCAAGTTCATTTTCAACAAATGTAACTATACAAGCGTGAAATGTCAAATTATGAATTGAGAATATAAAAATAGTGGGTAGTAGAACTAGACCTCGGTATTAAATTTTTAAAAAAATCTATATTCTTTGTTTTGATAATTATATCTGGTCATTTGCCAGATGAAATATATATTCTAATTTCGTTAACTATTGCAAAGATTTGTTATGAAACATTTAAGTTGTGAACTCTTAATTTATGTAGGTAAGTGTAAACACCAAAAGTTTAAAAATGTCTAAATACGGAAGAAAGACGGGAAAACAATTTTAGATTGAAAAAATTTAAAATATAATAGTGAGGGTATTAAAACAAAAGACAGAAATTCTGTCAATTTACATACCAGATATATATTAGGTTTTTATCCAGCATTTATAAAAATTAAATAACCTTCTTTGAAAGGAGCAAAATAAAGAAACACATATGCTAGATAAATTTATAAGAACAAGGTACAAAATGTTTTCATGATTCCCATAAACGATTTCTAATTTAAAGATAAGTATTGTATTTTCACATATTCAATTCATTGATGTTAAATACGTAAATGGGCATGCAATAATATTATAATAAATAAAAGTTTTGTTAAATTGATAATATAATTCAAGAAACTATATCAGGAACATACATCATATATAAATTATATATACAAGTATTTGAAAAGTTTTTGTAATTATTAATATATAATTATGTTCAGTAATAGTAGATATTTGCAAGAAAAAGTAAATAAATATAGAGATAGATCAAGTTATGTGAATTGTAAATACAAATGCAAAACTGGATATGTACAAACAAATATGAAATTATACGTTTCCATTAATAATAGTAATATAAATGAAAATAAAATAGTAGATTTGTTTTTAAAGTGAGTTAATAAGCAATTGCATCTTTGTCCCCAATATTATTGGTAGTCGACTAAGCATGATAAAATTAAATACAGCACAAAATAAATCAAATACATTGTAAGTTATATACATAATACCTATTGATTACAAATGTCTAAATTTATATTAATAAATTTCTTCCTATTGTTTTTTTTTAAATTTTTAGACACTAAAAACTATTTTCTTGTTTCGCTTGACTTCTAATTTTGTAAAATAAACTATACATACTAATATAAGTTCATGAAAAGATTCTTACCTCTTATTTTGAGTACATTTGCTCTTTCAGTTAACAATTTAAAATTTTCGAGTAACTTACTGTTTTATTCTGTAATTATTGCATTATACAATTTTACTATATTATAATCAAAATCACAAATAATTCTAATACCAATAATTAACGGAATTTAAATGAAAACGTAAAAAAATCAAATGCATATGAGGTACTATAGTTATTTACTTATCAAGGCAGGGAGCTTCGTTTTTTCACGACGAATGTGGAGATTTTTAATAACTATAATGAGGCGTGAAAAGAAACCTCAATGCTGAGAAAAAATTTTTTTTCTGAAGTCGAACAACTACTTTAACTCAGTGACATTTATATCAGGTTCTATTTTGTTCTTGATGTTTTGTTAGACACATGCTAGGATTGAACGGTGCCAGATCACAAATTAGGGGATAAATAAAATTATCGTTATTATTTATAAATAATAAATGTAATTGTTTTAATATAAATTTTATATATTAATAAAATTTGAAAATTAAATATAAAAAATGGTATTTCATTTTGAAACGTAAAATGTATTTGTGAAAATAGATGTGGTAATATTGCGTTTTACCACTGCCTAGGCAGGGAAATTCTACTTTTCTGCCGATTTTCGACAGGGAAGTAGAAGATTAGATAACGATTTAAGTAAAAAAATAATTATTTGTTCTGAGACATGTAAAAATAAAGTAAAAAATATAGACACAACATCACGCTATATCCCTTCAAATGGGGTAGCACGAACCTCTGAAACATCCACTCGTCAGACTTAGCTAAGAATCA
The DNA here is from genome assembly GCA_911728475.2 of Pterostichus madidus. Taxonomy (NCBI): domain Eukaryota; kingdom Metazoa; phylum Arthropoda; class Insecta; order Coleoptera; family Carabidae; genus Pterostichus; species Pterostichus madidus. The sequence goes on along the minus strand of OU452309.1, from coordinate 23,155,014 downwards.
GTCTTCGTCAAACATTTTCATCCTAGTAACACAGCAACCTCGCTAAAACTACATTCACGTTCCCTCCATAAAACATTTATACCCATACTCGAAATCTTTCATCACCCAACAAATCTTCAATCACATCTACCCATTCGTTCTTTTACACCTTTCATTAATCGTTTACTAAATGTACGCTCCACATGCTCATATCATCTCAACTCATTTAATGAAATAGAATTAACATGAACTAAATATAATAGTGCAAACTGTTAATACTTACTTCGATCCTTTATTTATTTCAAATTAAAGTTTTTTGGAAAATGTAGATAGAAGAGTATACAGGATATACTTAACAGCGAGAACAGTAAGCAATTTGCCATATTGCCATTACAATCTTTGGCACATTATCTACGCAAATATATGAAAACTCGCTAATTTCTAATAATACTCAGGACTAGATTATACCTACTTAATCAAGTAATGGTATCTCTTTAACTTCGATCTTTCTTTAATGCCAATCATATACTTAATATTTATTATGCAAAACTTTATTAATTTGTACTCATTTTAAGAGCAAAATGTGATTTTCATGTGCAATTAATTATTTTTTTTTCATATGTCCATTAGCAACGTGCAAAAAAAGTAATAAAATAATTGCTACAGAACAAACTTAACTACGTTAGCTACAAAATAAATATTTTTGACATTTGAAATATAATTAGTAAAATTAGTATAATTAGTTTTTAACAACATCATGTCATTAGTTAAGGGTTGCCCAACGGCGAGTAGTTAATAGTTATTTACGTACTGTTTACTATAGGTGCCATGGTTAGCATAATGAAGAAATATTTTTTTTAGGTTCTTATGAAAAGTGGGTCATTATGTTTTTATTTTCATTGTATAAACTTTGCACGGCGTGTAATAAAACTTTTTTACACGTTGTTAATAATAAAGTGTAAAAAAAAGAAAAAAATTATTGATACGAAACGAACTTTCTACGAAAATATTAATACAATTAATTACAAATTTCAGTCTCAAAAATATGGTTAATTTTACGGACATATCTCAAAATTGTGTGTATCCAATAATGTATTATTTTGCACACTTCATCATTGATGTATAAAAAATTCATTGAATATAAAATTATGCGAAATATGATTGTTAATAAGTAGATATTGACATAAAATGAGTGGACGGTTATTTCGATTTAGAAAAGATTTTTTTCTATATAAGTATTAATAATTTAGCTATGAATTATATCTCACAGAATAGTATATGATGTGATTTAAGATATGATTTAAGAACTGTGCGTAATTTTTATTACCCATATACGCTAACGTTAAAAGTTTCACGATTTTGCCTTCTAGAAGCGTAAGAAGAAATATTACGCTCAAACCTATATGCTCGTGACATTCCTTACGTTTTATATGTAAGAGTGAGATAATAAGAGTCTCTCTCTTTTTGAATGCATTAATTGAATAATTTATTATTTTTTGCAAATAATTGTCATTGTACACTAACAAAAAATAAATTATGTTAGACAATACAAGATACACGTAATTTTAAATATATTCATAAACGGAGGACATGTTGAATAAATATTTTATTATTCTTAGAGAGAATATATATATATATTAGTGAATATAAAAGATATATTTATAATCAAATTTTTGCTGTCAGCATTCTATGTATATGACTACGGGCCGAATTATCCACCTCCTAATAAAGTTTCTAATAAATTTATTTAACTAATAAATATTTTTTGCAGATGTCCACTACCTTATTAATTTTATTTACCTAATAAATACATTTATTAGCTACTCAAACCGCCCAATTAAAAACAAAAAGATTAAATTGTCATGTTAATTTATACATAAAATGAAAATATATTTTTTAATACTGTATCAATTTCTTATTAAAAGGTAGGCCTGGAAAAAATACATTTAGATACATTTTGATGAACTGGATGAAATTATAGAGAGACATGAAATGGGGCAAATGGCTCAGTTGGCCTGTGAATTTGAGAACCTCGATTCGAATCCCACAGCCAACAAACAATTCTCAAAACATTAAAGTTGCCCCTGTGGCTCCTCCACCACTATCAACTTTAGGGGCCGTGTGTAGCAGGCTGGAAACCCCCCGAACAGTGTTGCAATTTTGGTTTATTTATTTATAAGATACCTAATAACAAAAAGACGAATAAATTGAATTGGATATCTAAAAAATAAATATCTTGACAATAAATAATTTATTTTGCTAATAACTATTAGCTAGTTTATTAAGAGGTGGATATCTCGACTCGTAATGCAAAAATCAGTTTTTAATCTGTTAAAATCTGTAAAGAAATACTTAATATTCAATTAGTTCCGTACGAAACTAGCGTTATAACTAATTGTATATATGAATAGCAAATTTTACAAGAAATATTAAGCAGAACTTTTTGACCGGCGTGTCCTTGGTCGTGCAATATCGGTATTAAGGAAGGTATTGTATCAGCTTAACAAAATGTAAAAATAATACTGGACGTAGATATAGAATCAGCATTACTATTTTAACTAACTGAATAATAGTCTTGACAGTCTAGTCCCTAGTGACTAAACTTAAATACATTTTTCCAACTTTTACTTCAGCCAAGTATTTTGCAATGTTGAAATATCGACAGATATTCCAAAATTGTTATAAATAAAACTACTGAGAAGTTGTTACAATTGTCCAGCAAAAATTAAATTACCTGTATTAAAAGTATGATATTTATTTAATATCTTCATAAATTTTTCTGAAAGTTCTGTTAAAACAGATGAATCAAAAGCCGGTTTTTGATTTTGAGTGACTAGGTTTTGTTGAAAATAAATAAATAAAATAAACATGCCATATTTATAAACATTAATATATTTAGCTACTTAAAATTAAATCAGTGTAAGAGCATTTTTTGACGGAATAAATTTATTTTTATCTTATATGTATATAATTTTACACGTAAAAAACCATTTATGTTTTCTTGTATTGTATTTGTACTGCATGTAATGTGCGCAGTATGCTCAGGAGGAGGGTCTCGGGCGATGAAGGGGCAGCATAAAAATATATATTTTTATTTTATAGGAATGCATTTGACTTGTTATTTTTGTTTTATCGTATAGAATGTACAACATTGTAGCAAATAATAATGCGTTCATTGTGTGACTTGCTACATTCTACACATTAATTATTTATTGAAATGGGGCTCGGAAAAATATTGCGCACAGGGCCTCGCCGACCATAAATACGCCACTGATTTGGCAACTATAGACTCTCATCCATCTTGCACACTATTGCTAACTTTTTTTATTTGAAGAGATATTTATTTGAATAAATTGGAGAAATTGTGATATTTTATAATAGAAACTCAATTACAAAAGAATTTTTTGTATGTGTCAATGGTTCTCAAAATAATGGATTATTTAAATGAAAAGAGGTTTTATTTTTGTTTTAAAAAATAATATTACCCATCTAATTTGTTTTCCAAATAATTTATAATTAAATTTTAGAAATAATTTTTGTTGTTTTATTATTTATTATAGTCTATATCTATAATATACTTATCTAAATTGGGATTTCGTAACTATCTGCCTTAACATACCTGAAAATAGTTATCTTTGACTGATTTATTCTTAAATAGATGAATATAAATTATTATACAAATTGTATTCTATTACTTAAGTTACAAATGAACAAATATTATCAAATTGAAAATTACAAATAACTATAAAATAATTTGATATAATTAAATTTCAAGAGTTTCAGTCATATGAATAACTTTGAAGTTTGATAAATTTGAAGTTTATGACAGAACAATTCGGGAGACGCCCGGACTCGAACCGAGGACCTTCAGCTTGCCGGGCTGATGCTTTAACCACTAAGCCACACGGCTCCCCTGTTATAAACATAATTCGATATAGTTATTTTTATTAAAACTAATAATGTAACCCTCCCTTATTCAAAGAGAATTAGATAGTAATTTTAATAGGTTCTCGTCAGACCGGAGATTATTAGTGTATTGTTGATTTAAATAGGTATCTACAATTTTGGATGACAAATAATGGTTTATTTTACTGATAGTCTTATTTAATACAATTGCTTCTTACTGCACTGCCGCTGCCTCTTCTTTAGTACAACAACTTAACTCTAACTCTAACAACCGTAGCTATTACCTACTCCCGTGACTAACTACCTATCTTACTTCCTAAAAGTAGCCTATTTATTACATTACTCCAAAGTACTATGTCAGCAAAGATTTAGGTACTACGTCAAACAATATTAATTTGCATACCTAATCTTATTATAACATATCGTAAATTATTCAGTCATATTCACTAAGAATGTGCTGACTTTGACTTGTTAAATACTACTGAATACACAACAGTTTTTTTTTTCATATAAGAAATATTAAAAAAATAGATTCTTTTTAATACTAGTATATAATCTACCTATATAAAATTTCACAATATAATTATTTCCCGGAATAGCAAAAAATTATTTCTCATAACCTATGGGTTTAGCGGTATTTAAAAATGGCAATATTGATACTTTTTTTACATTTAATTAATTTGATTAATAAATTCGAGGAAAATTAAGACTCGACGAACAGTATCAGGATATCGGAATGTAGTAGTCAAAATCAGAAAATTCTGATTTTCTGGAACGCTTTAGAGCTTCACCGATTATAGTTTCGATACCTACAAAGATAAGTAAAATAATTTTAAAAATGTAACGAAAAGATTTTCAATCTTAATACAATTATAACCTTTAATTCCAAACATATCTACTTGATTCAATATCTTGTCTATCTCCATGGGATAAGTTATATCATATCGCACTCATTTTAAATATGTAATAGACTTATTATCCCCAATGAGTGCGATAATGAAATTATTACAACACTAATGCGGTAAAGAAACTGACAACTCAGAAATTCAAGAAAAGATAATTATTTATTATTTATTAATATTAGTACCAACATAATTCTATCAATTATATAAATAATTGCCTTCATTGACACTGGCTGTTATGCTTCTACAACTGGAATTGTTTATCGAGACAACAACAACAAAATCAGAGCGCCATTTACCGTGCCTTTTTATGTTGCGAAGATCAATTCCTGCATTTGCTGAAATTATAGTTGCGATGCGCCTTAAACAATAACCCGAAAACCTCTGCAGTTACACAGTCCCACAAAAACATATTTTCAAAACAGCGAACCAGACCATCATATTTCTATGTATTTTCAGACGCCGAATCCTAATTCAAGATTAAAAAATTTCGTACATCGCCAAAAAATTAGTTAGAGCCAAAGAACACCCCTTGAATAGGATAAAAATGAAATCAATCTCCGAGAATAGTTGTTTGATGAATTTTCAAGTTTATCACAGTAAATTAAAAGTTAACATCAGTGTCCATTCAATATTAATTGAAATACACCCCACCAGAGCGGGTAAATGACATGGGGAAAACATTCAATCAAATAGGATTACCATTTATATGGATGGCACGATTGGCCAAAGTTTCATACTGCTACGTCTTAGATATGTAGTCTCACGTACTACCAACGTAATAGTGGGTTTTATTGGTTGTGCGTTTTATCACTAAAATCCATAAACTACTTTGAGCCGAGGTAGTCGCTACCATAGACTTGCAGAAGCCAGCCCTTTTGAACCTTGATCAGGAAGTGCGCCATGGGTAAGGATATCGGAGTCCTTACTGCTTCGGGTTGGTGCCAGTTCGTTCGCGAATTCCGGAACTGGTTAAATGTAAGTTAGGCCTCAGGGAATTAGGGTAGGAATTTCTTTTGAGGGTATACCCGTTCCCAACTTTACAGACTTGTCGCACGAAGCGCTCTTAAAATTCTGCATAGTAAGATGGCTTGTAATAGAAAACGCAAAATGAGTAGGCTTGTTTTCATCCCCCTTTAGGGGCGTTATTAAATAACATTAGAGGCACGTAAGAGTTTACATCCAAGACATTGCACTGGGAAATCGTAGCATCTACAACAATTAAAACCCTGTTCAATTGAATGCTTTTCTCCTTTTTTTGTGTCATTTGAAGCCGGGGATGGTATTTCGCAACCCTCTGGAGGTAGCTTTTCAGAATTACGTTGAACTTACTGCATTTTTTTGTCTTTTTACAAAATTCAGATATTCCACACTTTTTCCCGCAGTTACTGCAGTTTTTTTGAATTGCCCCTGTAGGGGCGTCATAAAATTTTTCAGCAGACATTATTGCTTTTCATCAGTTTGGTAAAATATGAAGGTCTTTTACGCCCTCTGGCGGCATGTGTTTCAATTTATATTGAATGGACGCTGATGTGAACGTTCAATTTACTATGGTAAACTTGAAATTTCATCAAACAACTATTTTCAAAGATTGATTTCATTTTCACCTTATTCAAGGGGTGTTTTTTGGCTCTACCTTATTTATTTGGAGGTGTACGAATTTTTTAACCTCAAATTCAGATTCAATTTCAAAAAATACATGGATATATGGTGGTCTCGTTTGATTTTTTTTTGTGGGGCTGTGTTATTTTCTTCACAATTCCTGTTATATTTATTCCTACAGGCTTTTTCATGCATCGATAAATTCTGTATCTCAGAAAAAAAGCGATCATTGCAACAATTTTAGGCCCACGTAATTTCTAACATTCCAACTAAAATAACACTTACATTTTTCCAATCGTTATAAAAAATCTTACTTATATTAATTTTGCTTATCGGAAATATCACTCAAAAACACGATCCATTTTCTATGACATTCCTTGTCCCCAAAAATGTTAACTCATCTCTTCCACATCCACAAGCCAAACCAAAAATCAAAACAAATTAAAAATTATTGTACGTTAAAACGAAAAAACAAATGACTGTGTATATTGTTAACCTTCATGTATAATATTTCTCTTTCTCTGCTGTCTGCAAGAATTTAGCAATATTTTTTCGGCTTAGAACTTTAGACTTTTTAGCTTATAACCTTTTGTGTAGTTTTTCAAAATAAACTTTTACTGCATCAATGAGTTCTTCGTTGGATGGAAGTCACTTTCCAACGATAAGCGTTTTAGGTTTTGGGAAAAGATGGAAGTCCGAAGGAGCTAAATCAGGCGAGTACGATTGATGAGGGACGATTTTAAACCTCAGTTCGGTCAATTTTTGCTTAGCAATATAATTTGAATGTCGTGGTGAAACAAGATCTTTTTCTTTGTCATTCCTGGGCGTTTTACTTGAATGACTTCTTTCAGCTGATCCAAAAGTGTGGCGTAGTATTATCCAGTCACATTTTTCCTTTTTAAAGATAATCAGCAAAATTTCTTTGGTGTCCCAATAGACTGATGTCATCACTTTTCCTGCCGAATGAGTTGACTTTGCTTTCATCAGGGCCGACTTACCTTGTCCAATCCACACTCTCGACTGAATTTATGTCTCTGACGTGTGGTGATGTATTCATATTTCATCCATGGTTATAAAACGTCTTTCGAAATCGATCGAATTTTTCTTAAACAATTCAAAATAGTCGGATTTTGCTCCGAACTGAGCAAATGCAGCACTCACTTGGCGCACATTTTTATCATGCCCAGATCATTGTGTAAAATATGGACTACACATTCATAAAAAATCCCTATGGCTTCCTTACTCTCACACACTTTCATTCGGCGATCTTCCAAATCATGGATTTTATTCACAATTTCCGGTTGTAGCCGATTTCGGTCGACCTAAATGTGGTCCGTCACATGTGTGTATGTGCGCGGTTACCAGTCGTCAAATCACGGCCCCCAAAGATGTTTGTGGTGGAGGAGCCACAGGGGTAGTTTATGAAATTATAAAAATTGTTTGTTCTTTAAATCTGATATTAAAACTACGGCCTGTCTGTCCGATGTAAATATAATCGCAGTCTTTACATTGAATTTCGTATATACCGCTGTTGTTTAATTTATTTAATTAGAATAAAAATCTTATGACCGAACAACTAGATCTTATTCATTCGCCATTACTAAATTCTATGTAATCCTGTAATGGCAGTCTCTCAATACTCCATAATGACCTGTTCACAAATGTTATAAAGTATTTAAATCTATGGAGTGTTTGTAGGTACTTGCAGGGACTCAATGTATATGTATTTAAATAGATTGATTTTGAATTTCTCGTCACTTCTCATGATGGTGTAAAAGCCGAAATGCGCATCAAGTATTAAAATAAATATTTTTTGAAACAACCGAGTATTTTTATTTACTATTTTTTTAATTCCTATTGTATTTACCTTGTATTACTATTACCAAATTCTTCGAGTTCGTAATGTTCTAGGTCTATCAAAGGTGGCGAACCTTCACACACAATACTAAAATAAAAATGCATTTATATTATGATAATTATGTAAACAATTTTTATGAATCCTTATGTAACCTATTTACAAAATTACTTACTCGATAGAAGTAGGGAGTAAATTCTGCAATTGTTGCTTCTTTTTATTTTGATTCCTAAAAAAAAATATTGTAAGAGATACGTTTTTTTTTAATCCACATAAGATTAGTTTCAAATTTTTATCAATTAATTGATATAATTTTCCAAATTTTAACTACCAAATAATTATTTTTAAAGGTGCTTAGTACTTACCGTCGTAAATTTTGCATTTTAAATTTTCTCCTTTTAAAACCTAATTTACTTTTTGATAACGGCGGTTTTTTCTTCAAATCGCGATCTGCTCTTGCCATAATAATTATTCCCTATTCACACTTCAATCCAAAAAAAATTACGAAACAACGGTACGCTACACGACACGACTTGCCGAGTATGACCGCTGCCTAATAGAGCCCTTCCACTTGCGCTCGGTGGACAGGTTCAAGGTTTATAGAAATAGAAGGTTGCATCATACCAATGTATTAGACATACGCATGCGCTGACGTATGACGTAGGTGCTAGACCTATCATCTAGCTCAGAATATAGTTTTACTGCAATAGAACCAAAAAAAACATTGTAAAAAGTACCTATAAACGAATTAAAAAAATTTTTATTTAAAGAAATATTATAAAAGTATAATAATAACAATAAGATGGCGTATATTCAAATATTGTAACTAATTTATTTAAAATAAAATGTGAGTAAAATAAGAAGACAAGAAATATTGAAAACATTCTATATTCTAGATTTGATAATCAAACAAAAAGAAATAAAAATATGAATTTAATTACAATTTAATTACACGACACTATAAGAAAATAAATTATAAAAATTGGCAAACTGTACAAATTCTTTTCATTTTTTTAACAGTTTTTGTCGCTTCACCCGCTCTTCTTTCTTTTAAACTTTTTGTTTCATCTAGTATTACATTTAAAAAATTTATCCTAATAAATGTACGTTGCTTTATAAAACTCTTTATAACTTCTACTGGAGCAATATCTGGATGATCTGTAGTAATTTTTGTTGTAATTTTATTAATAATTGCAATTTCATTCTTAATCGATTTAGGTCCATGATAATTCGTAAATATTCTGTCTATAATTTTAGCAGTTTCTTTAAATTTTGGACTAGGTTCAATTAATCCGCCGTATGATAGATGACATATCCAAGTGGGTATTGAATAACTCTTAATATTCGAAAGTAAATACGTGTGGGTTCCCAGATCGGGATATTTATCTTTATACTTTTTTGCAACCCATTCGGCTAAATAATATAAGCCATCATCTTCTAACTCTTGACATTTTTTATCAATTTGTACTTAAACATTGAAATTACTCGTACTACACGCACATTCACTACATTCATCTGATATTTCTTCGGATAGTTTCATAGCAATTCCAGTTCTATTGAAAATATTTGCCGGAACATATTCTTCTTTAGTGGTATCTTCAACATTCAGGTTTTTTTGAATGATGCTTGGGTTTTTTCCTAATATTATCATCCGTAATCGATATAGAGCATTTAGTGGACTTGGGTGATCGTCTAACCCTCCCCTAGATCTCAACTGAGCAAATAAATTTTCAAGCGAATCTTGATTTAATTTATTAGTCAATATGTATTACTTCACGAAGTAGTTTTAAAGAATTAATTGATATTATTATACCTTTTTGAAAAATTTAAAGGGAATTCTTTCCGCAACAACGAAGTGTAGAAATAGTATTTAACATTTTATTTAAAATTTAATTTTGCTGATCTAAATGGATACCATCTTTAATGAATAAAATAATTTGAGGTAAATTAAGTTATAATAAAAAATTAATTTACCTCAAATTATTTTATTCGATGTCAATAAGTAATGAACATTAATAAAATTGGAGATGCTAAAATTTAGGAATTGGCTCTATATTCTTTACGTTCAATGTCCAAATAAACTGTTATTTAGATAATAATAATAGGTAATAATATCGCACATAAATAAAACAAAACGCAAGCACGAGAATCTGAGATTTAAAACTACTCATAGGCTGTCACAAGCCTCGCAAACCTGAGATCGGTCTACCGTTGACGTCACGTTATCCCTACTACTACTCCCACCATCGAATACATTGCGCTTATGTGATTGAGGCAAACTTCTATATCTATAAACCTTGGGGCGGGTTTACATAGAAGATAGCTCTGTTGTCGACAGTAACGACATCTAAGATGATATGTGGAACTAAAGTAATAGCGTTTGTTTTCTTCTAATGTGCAATAACTAGCAGTAATATTTATTATTTCTCAAAAGAAACAGATACTTAAAAGTGCATTGTGCAGTGCACCATGAAGATTTTGCAGATATAATTTTAAATCACCGATAAAACTTGATTGGAATAATGCTTATTTTCACTACATTTATTTATCAAACTCCTACAAAAAATGGAACAAATTAGTAAATTTCTCGACGGTGCACTCCAGGCACATGTTTTAATTTTTAAATAAAATAAACAAATTTCATTTAGAGTTCCTACTTTATGCACATTGTACGAAATTCTAACATGTGTTTTCTGTCTATTTTTTCCTGGGTAGATTAGCCTCTTAAATTCCACGACCCAAAAACTCACGGTGGAAAACGAAAGGGAAACAATCCTAAGGGCAGCATCCAGTCTGGTCTTGATCTCAGTCTTGCCTTCTAAATAAAAAAACTTGATCACGACTCGAACTTCGTTTTTATTTATTATCGATTTAATGCTGGGTAGATCGACACAAATACTTATCACGATTAGACTAATTGACAAATTGGATTGCATTTTTTTAAGAGTTAAGGGCGCGCTTCGAAGTTAAATTTTGCTTATCGACCGCAGGACACGTCACTAATATTTCAGCTTTAACATTTGTCTGGAATGTGGTATCAATATTTACTTCCACTATCATAGAGAAGCACTCGGCCTTTTTCGGCATTGCTCGGGAATAGTTTCTAAGTGAGGAGGCAAAGGGCGCACTGCACTGACAAATTGCGATTGAAAAATGATATTCGTATTAAACACTTTATGAAAAAATACTAAACTTTAGAAGCCCAAATTAAACTTTATTAGATAGTAAAGAGTTTACTCCGTGCTTCCCGTGAAAAAAAAAAAATTGTTATTTTCCTTTTGTAATTAAATTACATTTAAAATTCCATTATTTGCCTTTTTTAAGTGAGAAAAAAATGTGTCATACAAGAGCAAAATTAAAAAATTGGAACACGGGAAGCAAAGATTGAACTTTTATTTAGAAGTACAATATAAAAAACTGCATAATAAATTAGTTTTACGAGGTTTAATTTAAGTAATACTAAACATGTAAATGTCCAAAAATTATTGCGGTATAGTGCTGGCACAACGCGCAAAATGTGTACTATTTTCTTTCGCCTTGATTTTAGAGTGGACCATTCAAAATATTCAATAAGATAGGTACTGAGTGATACCACTTCACATTCGTTCAAGGCTCGAGCTAGATTATACTTGTCTCTTTGCTGTGAAATTCCTCATTCATTCACGCCCAGAGTACTTAAGTATAAGTAGCAGGACTAACGATGGTCAGTACTTGTTTTGCAGTACTTTTTCAAGCACAGCTTGAAAATACTTAAGTAAAGTACCAGTTTTTTTAGACCAAGGCGCTTAAAAATAAATATTTTGCAATTACCAGTATTGGATATATTCGTATGAAATAGTTTTTCTGTTATTGTTATTTATTTTAATAACAACATATTCTAAATATACATTTTGAAAACATGATTAAAAAATCTGGTGTGGTAACCACACGACTTTCTTATACACAGCATATTTAATATTTAGAATATATGAATGTTATATAATATTATTAAACATGTAATTTAGTTTTTCAGTAATTCAGCATTTATCTGTTTGAAACATATAATATATCAAATTTGTTTTCGTATAACTTTTTAGTAATGTTGACTACTTTATGTCTAACTTTACTGATGACGCATATACATATACATTAAAATTGACGTTTTTTGTTTCTAATGCTACTATGATTATTGAAATATATTATTAAATATAAAATTTAGTTTTTCTCAAAATTAGACGCATATACAGGAAAATTGCAAATAACATTTTACGTTCCAAATATTTTTGCTAACATCTTTTATTTGAAACTTTTTTTCGTAATTGATTCCATTTTTGAAATAAATGAAATTTACTGTTTTGTGAGTCTAGTAAACTTCCTCTTCCGGTTTTTCAATTTCATTCAAAATGAACTCAGCTCTTCGTATTTTCATGAAACTTATAGTTACCAAGTTTCGTTAACAAATTTTATCTCTTTCATGAGATATTGCACACTCGGACACACATCCACACACACACACACACACACACACACACAAAATGATCAAAACGGATTCAGTGGACCTCAAAACACGTATTTTCGCGAAAATCTCGTCAACGATTTTTTTCACGATTCCAATACTTCCTTATACTGTGTATAAGAAAGTAAAAATAAAAAGATTTTTTATTTCAAAATAAATAGGTACATGTAAAATGTAGAATGTAGCCGGAAATTACAAAAAAAAAAACAGTCTTATATATACAAATAAACATATATGTAATACTAGTGTGCTAATGTATACATAATTAAAAATGTACATAGTTCATAAAGTAATATAAATAAATAAAAAGTTATAAAATTAATATAATTTAAAATTACTCCTGTGGCTGTTGGGGCAGAGTTATTTTCAATAACTCTGTCCAACGTTCTTTTACATGTCTGGCGTTACTAATTAAAATTTAAATCAATAAATTAATACTACTTATATTTGTATATTTAAGTATAAGCAACAATCAAACAACTCAACAAACTCTATGCATGATATCTCAACGGAAGAAAGTTTTTTTTTGTCTGTTATTACTAGCGCTGCTGCCGGCAAAACAATGAACACTTTTACATAGCTCTTATGGACAAACTTTCTGCACAAAATTTGAAAAAATATGCAATCTACAATAAAAATTATTTTACACAATAAAAGGACACATATTTCTAAACTCTAAAAATTATTTCTACAAAATAATCAAATTTCGAAAAAAATATGCATTTCAATTTCGTTAGTTTCTCTCTCTCTTCTTTCACTTCTAAGGCAAATCTGGTTAATTTACTTATATTCTTTTTTAGCACAGGGCAATCTAGAAACTATAATGAGTCTATTTATATTTTATTTACGTGTATTCATTGTTCCGCTTTGCTTAAATTTGTGCAGAAATATGCATGAAAATGACCAGCTTAAAACGGTTTCGTGGCGCGCCTTTACATAAATGAACGCGATAAGAAGGCCTTTCTATTGATTGCGGAAACTTTTTAATCTACCGTCGTAACACCAAAAGGATGACGGTTTTTGGTTATTATTTAGCCCTTCAAAATATACCAGCAACACTACAACGGTCTCGGCTTCTTCAAATAGCGAAGGGCACATCTAATTCGGCAGAACATCTTTAGCTAATTTTTTTTAAAAAATTATGAAACAGGTTTACCTCATAATTTTTTTTTATAAAATATCAGTTTGTTTTTATTTGGTAACTGAAACACGATCATAGACCACTAAGCTTTTCTATCATTTTGAAAACTATTAGATAATATTATCACTTCGATTAATTTGTCATTCTGTCAAAGAGAACCTATTTTAAGACAATTTTAGTGGTGGCAGATAAAACTTTGTACGATATTCGTGGGATACTATATTAATAACGCACAATGTGATTACCCTACTTTGTCCTGCGGGCTCAAAAGACAATTATTTACTACACGTGCGTTAATTATTGTCATATCCTAATTACATCTTAAGTAACTATTATACAACTATGTATAAATAAATTGTTAAATCTGTATGCGTACATTTTGGAAAACAATTCATCTGTTTATCTTTTATCAGAATAAAATCTAAACAAAAAATGCAAGATTTAAAAATAGCGTACTGAATTTTCTGTTTTCTATAATCGTTCGGGAAGTAGTACATCCGCATTAGTGCAGTATTTTCGCTGTTCCAGCAAAATAGGTAAAAAGGATTATTTTTCGACACACTTCGGTACCTTTGCTCGTACTAGATCGTGATTTTTCCGGTATAGAAAAGAATGACTTGCCTAATCATCAGCAGCTGCTTGAATGTCCTTAGGAACACTTTTCATTTATTGTATTTTTTTCTGAATAGCTGACTTCCCGTGCTTGATACTAAAAATAAATAACTGTTCTATGCCGAGATGTACATAAGTTTCAAAATCGCGTATCCATTTCCAACCCTATCCTAATTAATATTTTATGAAATTAATAACAGAAAGTGTGTTTTTGTTAGAGATGCGCCGAATATTCGGTTATTATTCGGTTATTATTCGGTATTCGGCATATTCGACAACTTTTTGTATATTCGGTTATAGTCGAATTATTCGGTTATACGACCGAACATTCGGCATTTTTTATTTGATCTGGAAATTAATAATTTATTCAAAACAAAAATATTTTCTCATTAGTAATTTTTATTTATTTGAAAACGATTATAATGCATATGATAAAGTAAATTATTTATTAGAAAAAAAATCGCAGTTCTTAAGATAATACACAGGAAACAGGAACATAGTATGAACACTTTTTAAAATGTAACATATAGAAAGAAAATGTAGGTACATATACTTAATACTTAATAGTCTTTTAATAATTTGTGGTGGAGAAAAACTAAACTTTCAGCTCTGTCCGGCAATAAACGATTCCTTTTCTCTTTATAGACATTTCCAGCTTCAGATAAAAGTCTCTCACTGTAAACAGTGCTAGCTGGTGGTGATAAGAAAATTCTAGCTATGGAGGTTATGTACGAATATTTTCAGCGTAGCTGCAGATTTTCCAGTGCTACCACGAGATATCAATATACCGCATAAAGTACATTTTACTTTGCTTTTCACTTCCGTCTCTTAAAAAAAATCCACATTCGTGACTTTTTGCGTCCACTGATTTAAAAAAAATAAAATTTAGTTCTTAAGACAATATGCCTGAATCTGAAAACAATAATTACTAATTAGATTACTGACAAATACAAAGCTACAGCTCACTCATACGTACTGCTATGAAGCACACTATTGTGCACGGCGAGTGACGCTGTCTAATCAGCGTGATTCGGCAAGTTCAAACTTGAATGAAACGCAACTGTGCGGGGTGCGCACATTTTAACTAGAACCGAATATTCGGCCGAATATTCGGTTCGGCCGCTATGAAATTCGGTAATGTTCGGTATTCGGTTATTCGGCCAAAATTGTATTCGGCGCATCACTAGTTTTTATTTCTTTACAAATGTTTAGTTTTCATTTAGTAATATTCTCCTAAAATAACACTGTTGCTGAAGACGATCCCTATGTCAAATCTTTCATTTTAGGAGTCATACGTAGGTTCGAGACTATCTTGGAAACAATAAAAGAGAGAGTATAGTGAATTAGTTATACTTATACCTAGAAACAATTTTTTTTAAATCACAAATTGTTGTTATATGGTTATTTATATATATACAGGATGTTCAATTTAAGTGTGCCACCATTGCTATCTCGAGAACTATAAGAGCTACGAGATTGGTTAAATTAGCAAAGGTTATTCGATAGAATATTCTTTTCTGAATTCAACGATATAAACATATCATATCTCAAAATAACTCAGAAAAGTGCATGTTAAATTTATATGTATTTTAGGATAGTAATTAAAGGACTTAGGCTTAAGTTGTAGTCAATTTTATTTAAATATAGTTGACAACGTTTCGGTTCAGTCGTCACCTCGACTCTTCGGATTCAGCACTGTATCTTAGAATCTTGTTTTTGCTTCGTTTAACTTCTTAACAATTTTTTTTTAATTTTGCACTTTGCTGATTCCGAACTTCGACCAAAGTTTTTATAAAATAATTATTTCTTGTGTTGCTGTTTTTTGACCTGAAGATGGTTACATCCGTAACCGAAACGTTGTCAACTATATTTAAATAAAATTGACTACAACTTAAGCCTAAGTCCTTTAATTACTATCCTACATTACCTTGGCTTATTAAAACATACTATCTTATATGTATTTTATTCATATCTGGCTGAAACAAGAGTGCTTTGGATAGAAAATTATTGAATATATTGTTCTGCATAACATTATGCATTAATCAGAATGGGGGAAATTTTCAACGATTTTTATAATTTAATTTTTATTAATTTTATTATTATAGTTACATCATTGTTTGATTTATTTATTTTTAAATTATTTTCTATCCAAAGCACTCTTGAGCTAGATATAAATAAAATACATATAAATTTAACATATATCTTTCTCAGTTATTTTGTTATAATAGAAAATGATATGTTTATATCGTTGAATTACGAAAAAAATACCCTATTGAGTAACCTATGAAAACATATGTTCCCATTTAAAGTAAGAAAGTTGTATCCCGTATTTTGAGAACCACTGGTCAAACAAAATTTTTTTTACTCATTGCAATAGTCTTGTAAAATGGTGGTGCTTTGCTAATTTAACCAATCTCGTAGCTCTTATAGTTCTCGAGATACCAATGGTGGCACACTTAAATGGAACATTCTATATATGTGTATATATATATATATATATATATATATATATATATATATATATATATATATATATATATATATATATATATATATATAAAAAAAAAAAAATAAATATATCATCACGCATTCTACCCATTACTGGGTGTGGCACTCTGCTGAAGCAGATCTCGGTAAGTGATATAATTTGCGCGTGAAGTGCGGTTACCAGTCGTCAAATCACGGCCCCCAAACTTGTTATTAGTGGAGGAGCCACAGGGATAACTTTTTCAAATTATGAAAATTTGTCGCCTGTGGGAATCGAACCAGGGACCTCAGGATTCACAGGCCGACTTCATACCACTGAGCTAGCCATCCCATATAAATATATATATTCCAGTATTAATTTCTTCTTCCAGTTTTTCTCGCAATTAAAAAACCGTATTTGGCAAAATAATCGCTCTATAACTTTCAATTTTATTTCTGTCACCTTTTTTAAATATTGGATGGGTAATTAAATTTTTCCAGTATCATGGGATCTCTGCTCGATCCCATAATTTTTGTTATTCTTTTCGCTATCTTTGTATCTTCATATATCCATGCTTCATTTGGTTTATTATCTTCTTTTGTCGCTTTTTTCTTTTTGGGTTTATTAATTTGTATCCTAATTTATGCCGTTAATATAGCGTTGCTATATAGCTTTTTTGATTAGTGCTCTGTTCTGTTTTGTTCTTGTTATTCCCATCTAGTTTAGTTAAAAAATACTCTTCCCATTTGTGCCCAGGAAATTTGATAGAAATATTTTATTTTATATTTCTTTCTTTGCTAATAAATTTTCAAGCATCATTTTCCTTTTTTATATTTTGCAATAGCTCTTCTGTTCCTCTTCTTTTCTTCTATTGTATATTTCCTTATATTCTTTGATTTTTTTTCTTGTATTTATTTGCTTTTATTCTATTTTCTTCTCTTTATAGCTTTTATCTTACTAATAGGTTCTAAATTAGTTATCTATGTCCATTATAATTTCATTCATCTGCATTGTGTTGTTTATTTTTTTTAATTACATTGTCTAGACCAGTGTTAGCTCTTTGTTTGAAAAAGTAACATTTTCCATATTCTCTCTATATACTTCTATCTCATTTTCACCTCAATTTGGTTTTTTATTGTTATCTTTTGATTGCTTGTTATTTTATGTATTTGTTCTTGTAAATGGAAACATAAAAGCTAGTGATCCGATTCTATCATATATTTGTAAAATAGAGAGTATGTTGTGCCTGTAATATTGTACCACACATGTTTTTCAAACTTGTATTAACTACAACCTGTGTTATTTATGATAGGTTTATAAGAAATAGTTTGCTTCTTTTTTTTTTCATTTTCGGAATAAAGTTGCCGAAAAGTTGTAAATATTAAAATTCATTTTTTCGTGTAAAATATCTACATTATTATTAATAGCCCAATTCTCAAAAGAGTTACTACTTATCATATTCTTAAAAAAAATTACAGAAACTTTGATAAAATCTTCTTAACATTTTGTTTTCGAAAAGAGATTTGGATTTTTTTAATCAGAGTAGAATAAGATTAACTGACCAAATTACAGAATTATCAAAAACTATTTTTAAGAATAAGTCACTAAAATGAAAACAAAACAAAAGCAGATATAAAAATAGATGTAGCTCAGTGATTAGTATATACTTACAATTTACAACTATGAAACAGGATACAAACTTATATAAAATTAATATGACTGTCTGAGTGGTTTGGATTTCATCGTAAGTTGGAAATCTCCTGTACTAAAATTGAGATCATGTTCCTGCTGTGAGAAGCTACAAAATAATTAATTTCTTATTACAAATTCTAAAAATATACCCTTGAATAATCTGAAGTGAATTATACCTAGATCTATGGAGATCAGGGATTTGTCGGATGGTAACACGCAAAAATACAGTTACCTAGATCTGCTAAGGCAGTAGCAATATGGGCAAAAAGCGTGATAATTTATTTTTATTTTATTGTATCAAGATGTGAATGTACTGTTTTTTTATTAGACAGGCAGGCTTTCTGTAAGATAATTCTTGTTGGGTCACACAAAGTTAGTTTTGCGTATATATTATTAAGTATGATTACAACGACAAGTCGACAATTAATAATATGTTAAAATTTAGCAAAGCACAAATGAAACTTGTAGTTGAATAATGAAGACGAGTAAGATCTCCGTTTTGATATTTAAGTTCACGAACTCTCTGCAGCGTCACCGCTACCGCTACATACATTATTTTCATATTCTATTGTGCTTTTATTTGTTATTTATATTAATTAATTACTGGAGATACTATATATATATATATATATATATATATATATATATATATATATATATATATATATATATTTCTAGCATCTATTCAAGCTTTTAAAACGGATCTAATACACGGGTTTGCGTTGAGAACTGCCGTTGCCCTCGTATTGTTTATGGTGGTGTTCCAAGCATTTTTCGTCTATTTTTTATTGTTCCTTTTTAGTATTTTGAACTACTTACACCTGTTTACAATATTTGAAATATTAGTGGTATTTGTATAATTACAGGAATATTTTTATACCGAATGAGGCGAGATCTGCAGAAAATAATTAAGTTAAAAAAATATATTAATATGCAAGAATGTGTCATTAATAGTTATTTATTTCAATAGGAATAAAAATACACGTTTTCGGGACGAGTTATAAAGACGCGTAGTGGAGTTTGGCAATATTACGAGACTCGAGATTCTTAGTACAATTTTTTTAACGCACTTAATTAAGGAATTTCACAGATTTATTTAAATTGTAATGAAACAAATTGAAAAAAATATATATAAAAACGATTACGTATCCCAGGCAATGTAAACATTCCTGAAATAGCGTTGACAAAGTTAAAATAATAATGTCATATTCAAATGAATGAAAAAAAAAGTAATTTATGCTAACTCTGTACAACAGGAATTTAATCCCAATTACAGTACAGGATCTGGACTCACCGAACAGCAGTAGGGTAGTTCGTATATTTTTAGCTTGTTCGAACTCGGGATCTTCAGATATTTATTTATAATAAGTACGTTTTTTTTGGTATTATATAATGTTTCAACAATTTTTGACAACTTTTTTGTTCATAATAGTTGTAAATATAAATGTTTGAGGTAATGAGTTCATTACATACCTAGTATATGAATTACATTACTTTACTCAAATAACTGTAAATTAATGATATAATAAGTAGTCATATATAAAAAAATACATATTGTTTCTTCATATTTATAAATCTTCAACTAACCCATATAAGGCCAGTCTGTAAATGCGATAAATGTTACATGTTCGTGTGAGGGTTTGTCACCCAGTTGCGAGTCCCATATGTGTAAATTGGCCACTACAAACAATTTGCAACACCTTTTGTTATTAAACACTGTTATAATTTTACTATTAATTATTTACCTATATTCAAAAATAAGGCATTTTTCAGTAGTAACGTTTTCAATGTCGTTAATTTTTGTTATAAATTAAATTTAATACGCTTAATTTTTATGATAATTATTTTGTGGTCGTAGATAAAGTATAATACACAATTTGAATTGTGTGCTCGTGAAATTACTACATTCGCCAAGGCTCATGCGTAACTTCTTCACTCGCATGTCATATGCTTTTTATAATTCGTGTTATATAATATACTATTATATACTTTCTCCTGTTAAGTCTTCTAACTGCATCTTAATTTTTAAGCGAATTTATTGCTAGTTCATTGAGATAATGATTAATTATATTTTTCTTGTAACAATTTCATTTAGGCATATTTCACATTCTTTTAAGCAATTTTCAATTTCGTTTGTTATCTATGGTAGAGAGTGGAATTAGATTATTGTCTTCAGACATAAGTTTTAATAATAATTTTTCAAATAGTTTAAATAGAATAGGGCAGTTTATCAAGCTTCTTTTGCAAAGGCGTAGCAATCGTTATATTTGCTGTATCAATGATACAAGGTCCACCTGTTAGGAGAACATACCAGTGTCTACGATTTTATAGGAAATTTTTATCTAGAATTAAATATCGAGAATTTAGTAAGTATATGTTAGAATCAATACTAAATCTAACTGGTTAATTGAAACTAACCTATCGAAATGTTAAATTAAACAGTAGAAATTTTTCGTAATATGATAATTGTCGAATAATATTGTAACATTTATTATATTACTTAATATTAACTAAGAAAAAATTAAACCCCTAAGCCTTAATAAATATAAAGATAAATCTAAATACGTATTTCGAGAACTAAGTTCTCATCATCAGTAGACGAAGCAAGGGAAAAACCAAGATTACACAACTTGTGAACCAAGCTAGTGGTCAAGGTTGATTCCAACTTGCCGAACAAGTGCATACCTATTTATACTAAAACGAAGCAATGAGCCGTGTCTAAAGAACCAATAAGCAAGAAGCTTGTGTCAACTTACAAAACTAATTACCTACGAAAGCAAACAATTTACTATTAAGGATGGGACCCAGGTCAGAGTTAATCAAGCGGTGTTTATTTTTAAATATGTTTGTACTTTCATAGGCGTCTAATTGTCTAATATTATTAATGGATTTTAATCATTTTAAATTATCTGAGTTAATGTTGTGATTATTATGAAAAATGTGTTCCGAAACACTCGATTTTTCAGGACAATGCTTTTTAAGTTGTTACTTGTCTTTTAGTTTTCCCGATGTAAACTTTATCGCAATCGTTACATGAAATTTGGTATATTCCCGATTTCTGAAGAGGTTCGATTTTACTTGCCCTGGTGCGGCAGATAATGTCTTTCTGTCGCTCACGAGTGTCAGATAAATTATATGGGTAAATATTCCGGAGTTTGAAGAAAAAATTGCATATTTTATGTGGAGTAAAATGACGTTTTGTGCCTCATTTGTAATTGACGGACGAGCGTACAAAAAGTATCACTTTAGTTCCTTATAATATAATATACTTTGTATATGATTATGTATAACAGCAATATTTTTTTTTAAAATATATTATAATAAAATATTATATTTTATTAAATTTTAGTTTTTATTGTGTTTCCATCATGTAGAAATATTTCTTGCGATTTAAAATAATTTTCTTGCAAATCTTCACCTTTGTATAGTTTTTAAACGTGCGCCAATACCCGTTCCACTATTCTATACAGAATTTTTCTGGTTTTCTGTGATTGGTCAGATCTACATTTTTGTTAGGACCACAAGAAACCCTACTTACACGATAACAAATTGTTGATTAACGAAGTTCAGGCGAAATGCTTCACCTTAATCTATTAAATTTTATATGACCGCATGGCTTGTTTGTAAAATTTAACAAAAAGTATACATTTTTAAATTATTTACACAACCAAGATAGTTGTGTATGCAATTAGTCTTAAATATGTAAGTTTATTACACAAGTGAGAAGATTGCAGCACGAGTCGTAAGAGAGGGTTGTAAATCCACTAGTGCAATATATTTGACTAATATCAAGATTGTGATTCTTCTTTATCATATACACCGCCAAAGATAATTGAAGCCGCAGATTAAGCTATGTTGGATCTATTCTTGACAATGACAATCAACCTGCTGCTGGTACGTCTACAACCTCCGAAATTGTTGTCAATAATATTACTATGAACAGGTACGGAAGAAATCAATGTTTCTTTAGATAGTTGTCAGATGAGCTTCAAAATGTAAAATTTATTTAATATGGAAAAATGTTTATATTATAAAAATATTGCATTATGGCTGTGTTCGGAGTTGCACTTTTATCACCCTAACATACCAAATCCTAAATTTGTGTGCCCTAAATGACGTCATAATTTAGGGTTTTAGCAATTAGATTTTAGGATTTGTAAGAGCACACTAAGTCTTGGAGTTGATAAACACTAAATTAAAAATCATGCGCGTTATGGCCAAACAAGAATAATTTTTGGACGTTTACAGGCTGTCAAATTTGCTATAGCATTTTTGAAGATAAAAAGGGCTTCGCATTTTGTGTGTAAGTATAAAAAGTGTTAATAATATTATTATTAATACCTAAACGTCTAAACGTCAAACAATTCAACCTACAGACTGCAGATGTCGTTAGTAGTATACTATCGAAGTTGTACCTTTGTGAATTCCTAATTTCTTTCCCCAATTCCTAAATCCTAAATGTCAAACGGCTACTTCGAATACGGCCTATGTTTCACACTTGCTTTAAGGTGAAACATACGGACTGAAGTTCATTTATCAACAATTTGTTATCGTGTTAGTAGGGTTTCTTGTGATCTTGACAAAAATGTAGACCTGCCCAATCACAGAAAACCGTGAAAGGATCTATTCAAAATAGTGGCCAGAATGTTGGCGCGCGTTACATTACAAATATAAAGACTTTCTAGAAACGTATTTCAAATAAAAATAAATGTAATTATGTAATATGAAATGGCAATACAATATTTTAATTTAAATGATACAACTTATGTTTTTCAACTCTACATATAATATATAAATTATTTACAGATCAGTTAATTATGTAATCACAGAAAAAAAGGAAAACACAGTTAGAGTTGCTGGTGGTGACGGAGATGTGACATCTTCTCATTACAGAACATGCGTGTCAGACCTATGTTAGGGCAAATTTGTTACTAGTTGTCCAAGTTGACATCCATTTGTTTAGGTATTAGACGCCGTCAAAGTTTACTTTTAAAAAATATCGTATTTTATTCACTGTATTCCATGTTGGCTACCTTTTAATGGTACAGTGCATCATTATTGCAGAATTGAGAATGACGGATAAAAAAAAAACCTGTGAAATAAATTTAGCACATTATTAGAGTGTACGTTATGATCATATCTAGAAATATGATATGGAAAACATAATGGCTTTATCTCAATAGAATCACAAGTCTGTTAACATGTGGCATAAACGTCGGTAGTGAAATATGTCACCTTCAACTTTCCTCAGAAGCATCCACTTCACCTGAATCTCAGTATGTTACTCAATCTAGATTACTGCTTGTACTCAGTTACATGTTACAAAAACTAGCGTATTAATAATATTCGCTATCCTAGGGACAAACTATAGTAGTTTTAAAAATTCAGTGTTGTAGATGATGTACAGCAACGTTGAAAGGATGACACCTTGGGAGATATTCTTGCTTGGTGAACGTGTATAAGATTACTGAATCAACTTCATTGGCACCAGCATACCGCAGAGCTTGAGATTATTCCTAATGTGCATGGTATTCTTATTTATAATTTTCGGCATAACTGCTAACCACCTGCATCTAAAAAGTATAAAATAAAACGAAATAGACTTCATTATGAAATATATTTATTCATGGTCACCGTACGCATACTTCTTATGTTTATTTTAGTAATAATTTGTGGATTCAACTTTCTTAGTCTTGCATCCATTCCAAAATTGTTAAATAAAAACTTTAATTATTAATAAATAAACACTTATAAATACAAATCTACTTACCTTACATACATTTGACGTTTGAGGTTAAAACCATATCCAAAAACTTTATTATTTTGTCAAACAACATATAATATATTCATTATTATTATCATTAATAGTCAATCTTAAAACATTTTTAAATATCTGGTAGCCTAATTTATATTACGTTGAAATTTCGATACTTGAGTGTACATTATACGTCATCAACAATCCGATTAACACAACGAAAACTAATGATTCACGAACACCAACAATAAATCTATGGCAAATTTGAATTTCAACAATTAATTTCTTACAAATGCTAATACATAGATAAATAAAAAGTAGTGTATTACTTTCATATTACATTGTAGTTCATGAATAAATACTATTCAAGAGCAAATAAATTATGAAAATATATGAAAAAATTTAGATAAACAAAGCGGACCAAATTCACAATTTTTAGTCCGATTTTCTCAAAATCGGGCCCTACGTTTTTAATAAAAAAATATGTATATTTAAAATTAATATAGTCTATAACACAAAAAAATCAAACAAATTAAACACAACACTTTTGAGAAAAAAAAACAAAAACTCTGTTTTTCATGGTATTTTTGTCTATTTTATTTTTTTGCTAAAAATTGTCGTGTTTAATTTGGTTGAAAATTTCATCAGGCAGATGCTGGGTTGCATGATAGTTTTATCGGTTCATTAACAACTAACGGTTCAATAAATTTTAGAATATCCCTATTGATACTGTTGTCAGATAAACAATTCTTTAACTAAAGAGCTCTTTATTTTTTTCTTGCAACCCAGCATTAGTCTGTCGTATTTATAATTTACTGTATTTTTTATATTTATATCGTATGGCCCATTTTTTAAAAAATTCAAATTAAATTTGGTGTAATATATAATTTATTTTCTTTTATTATATGAAAGATATTTCAAATTAGTAATATTATTATAAAACTTTGAACCTTTGACTACAAGAATATGTACAATAAATAATATGTTTCTATTATATATATAATCAGTCAAAGATCAATAATTAACCGTTTATTCCATTTAAATATATTTCTCATATGACATTTTAATATATACAAAATTAAATGTTCTTTTATTTTTGACTACTAACTTGATACTTAATAAACATTAATAAAAATACATAATAACTCCTCCTCACTAAAGTAGGAACAATAATAAATAACACTAACAAATTATTACTAATTATGAATAATTTAATCTTGGCGGTCTTCTTAAATGCCGTCCAAATCTGGATTTTGGACTGGAAGTAACTTGTTGTGATGAGCGAGCATCAGTCTCAGTCTCATGCTCAGGAACCTCAGGCACACTTGCAGAAATTGGTGTACTGGTTGCTAATGGTGTACTTGCAGCTATTGGAGTACTTATTTCAGGAATTAAAGGTTTTTCAGAAGATAAAAATGAAGGAAAAGTTTTAATTATGTTTTGCTGATTGCTACTCTCATTTTGTACCACAGAGTTACCAGTGTTACGTATTTGATCAACATGACGCCTATGAATTACTCCACCAATATTAATTAGGTAATGTAGCTGTCCTTCCTTTGATTCAATGGTCCCAAATTTCCATTTTTCATTTGGATCATTGTAAACTCTGAACGCAACTGGATCACCTACATTAAAAATTATTGAAATGTTAATCGGTTCAATATTTTTCTTCATTTGATCTAAAATTAGATTTGGTTTTAAAAGATCCAGTTTAGACCTTAATTCACGTCCTAAGAAAATAGATGAAGGTGAACGTCCTGTAATTGACTGCGGTGTTTTTCTGTAAGTAACTAGAAATTTTTGTAATCCTTCCATTATATTATTGCCCTCATCTAAACATGCTTTTAAAGAATTTTTAAAAGTTTGTACATTTCTTTCCGCTAAACCATTTGTAGCTGGGTGAAAAGGTGCTGAAAATCTTTGTATGATTCCCCTACTATTACAGAATTTATTAAATTCTTCACTCTTAAATTGCGTTCCATTGTCAGAAACTAATACATACGGTAGACCAAAATTTGCAAAAAAAATTGATAAATGATGAATTGTAATAGACGTTGTAATATTTTTTACTGGAATAACATCAACCCATTTACTAAAAGCGTCAACAATAATTAAAAAATAGTATCCCTTAAATGGACCCGCATAATCAATATGTATTCGTTCCATAATAGCCCTTGGATACTCCCATTTATGTAATGAAGTTTTTGTTGGCATTTTCTTAAATTTTTGACAATTTATAGTTAGATACCATAACCTCAATGTCTTCATCAATTCGAGGCCACCAAACATAACTTCTAGCTAAACTTTTCATTTTTACTATTCCTTGATGACCAGTATGTAATTCGTTTAAAACATATTTGCGGTAAATATCTGGTATATATACACGATGTGCCAAAAATAGACATCCGTGAGCAATAGAAAATTTTTCTTGAGAATGTCCAAACGTATCAGCCCTTTTAATTGTCACACCATTCATAATTGCTTGATATAATTTATATATAATTTTATCATTTCTTGTTTCACGTTCAATATCTTTAGATGTTATTGGCAAAGTATTAATTTGTTGCCTTGCAAAAATATCAGTTTCATCAAATTCATTTTTATTATCATTATTATTTTGCATTGGAAGTCTGGATAAAAAATCAGCATTACTGTGATCTTTTGTATTGCGATATTCGATATTGTAATTAAAAGTTTGAAGATAAATTGCATATCTTTGCATTCTAAGTGCTGATAAAGTTGGTAATTCTTTACTAGGGTTAAAAATTGACACTAGAGGTTTACTATCAGTAATTAAAATGAATTTATTGCCATATAAATATTGGAAAAAATTTTTAATTCCGAAAATTATAGCTAAAGCTTCTTTATCAATTGAACTGTAATTATATTCTGATTTACTGAGTGTTCTGCTGGTAAAAGCAATAGGTCTTTCAGATCCATCCTCAAATCTATGACTGCGCCTAATCCTACATTGCTGGCATCAGTAGACAAAACAAGTGTTTTCTTTGGATCAAAATGAACGAGAACACTATCAGATGCAATTGCACGTTTTATATTATTGAAAGCTATTCGGCATTTGTTATTAAAACAAAACGACATATTCGCTCTTAAAAGAAAATTCAACGGTTGAGCCATAGTACTTAAATTTTTAACAAATCTACCATAAAAATTTACCATTCCAAGAAATGATTTCACTTCAGTAACATTAGCTGGCTCTTTGGCATCTATTATAGCTTTAATTTTGTCAGAACATTTTTGTAACCCATTACAACTTATAATGTAACCACAATATTGTATTGATTTTTGTAAAAATTGACATTTAGTAGTATTTACACGGATGTTGTATTACTCGAATCTTTTAAAAACATTTTCTAATATTTCTAAATGTTCTTTTTCTGATTCGGAAGATATACAAATATCGTCAAAAAATACCTGCACTCCCTGGATATCCTGCAATATTTTTTCAATAGTCCGTTGCCAAATCGCAGGAGCAGAAGTAATACCAAATGGTAGTCGATTGTAATGATATAATCCTTTTATTGTATTAATTGTTAGAAAATGTCGATCACGGTCGTCAATTTCAATATGATTGTAAGCTTGTGAAATATCAATTTTTGTATAAAATTTACTATTTCCAATATTAGCCAAAATTCTTTCAATGCTAGGAATTGGATATTCTTCAACTACAAGTTGGGAATTAATTGTTACCTTAAAGTCTCCACAAAGACGTATAGTTCCATCTTTCTTAATAACTGAAACTACTGGTGTGGCATATTCTGAATGATGTACTGCACTTATAATTCCTTCGCGCTCTAAACGTTCAATTTCTGCTTTCATTTTTGGTACTAAAGAAAAAGCTACATTCCTTGTTTTTCTGAAAACTGGAACTGATCCTTGCTTAAGAAAAATTCTTGCTTTTAAATCTTTTACTTTCCCAATGTCAGATCTAAAAATGGTTGAATATTTCTCTTTTAATTTGTCTAATTTAGACTTAATATTTATTGTTGAATTAAATACATTTAAATTATTATTTATATTATTTGTTTTAGATAAAATTGTAATCCAATCTAATTGAATTGATCGTAACCATTCTAAGCCAAGAATATTTGCATACGAACCATTTACCACGTATAATACTAATTTAGTAGTGCCGAGATCTTCAGCTTTCATTTTAACATTAACTTCACATTTACCAGCCAATGTAACATGCTCACCAGTATATGTATTTAATTTTAATGAAGTAGGAAACAATTTTTTATTAATAAAAAATTTCTTGAAAGTTGATAAACTAATTAATGACACTGACGCACCGGTGTCTACCTGAAAATCAATAAGGAAATAATCTAAATACAAATTTACAATAATTTTCCTTCGTAGATCATTTGTTTCAACTAACTGTCAGGCTGTATATAAGTCGAGAGTTGGTTCTTCATCCTCCCTTTCAGAAATAGTCAAAATTTCTTGATTCAAACTATTGCAGTTACCTTTTGTTTTCATTTTCTCTTCTTGTTTCTTAAATTTACCATTATCTTTGCAAACAGGTGCGATATGACCCTTAAAGTTACATTTATAACAAGTTGCATATCTATATCGGCAATCTTTTTCTTCGTGATTTGTAAATCCACAATGCTTACATTTTGTTTTTTTATTTATTGTTTTAATTTGAGACAATTTATTTACATTAATTCCTATATTAGTCGCACGCCCTATATTTTTAACAGCAGTTTGATTAATTTCATATGAACAAGCATATTCAACTGCTTTTTCGAATGTAATATTATCCTGCTCCAAAAGTTTAAATCTTAAATCAGTATCCCTAATACCGTTAACAAATTGAGTGCAAAGGGCATCTGAAACCCAATTTTTTGGGAATTTACAAAAACGAGTTATTTTTTTTTAATTCAGCTGCGAATTTTCTAGCTGATTCCTCTTCCATCTGAAATCTGTTCTGAAAACGAACTCGTTCAACTAAAACATTTGGTTCAGGGTCGAAAAAATCAGTTAATAAATTTTCAAGTTCAGAAAAAGATTTTTTTTCAGGTTCATCTGGTTCACAAAGATCACATAATCTTTCGAATACTTGCTCACCAATAACATCTAGTAATATTATTACCTTTTTATCCTCCGGTACATTGTATAAAGATAATTTATTTTTTAAACGCCTTAAATAGGTTTTCCAATTTGATTTTATTGAGTTATATGGTTCAATTGATAATTTTGACGTCTGATCCATAATTAATGAGGTTTCTGATGATTGAAACATTGTAGTTTATCCTCGTCGCCACTTTATTATATATATATAATCAGTCAAAGATCAATAATTAACCGTTTATTCCATTTAAATATATTTCTCATATGACATTTTAATATATACAAAATTAAATGTTCTTTTATTTTTGACTACTAACTTGATACTTAATAAACATTAATAAAAATACATAATAGTTTCATTTATAATAAAAAAGATATTTTATTTCAAATAGATCATCGTGCCACCATTGTTCTGTTATTATCTTCAGCCCGTATGGTTCACCTTTACTTATATATTTACAACTCCAGCGCTCGAATACGCCAACTATCGGTAAAAAAATTAACTTCTCGTGGTGGGGCTGTTTCATTTATTGTACATGTTTGTATGGTAAAAGTACGTGTTTCTATAACGTTAATTTAATTTTTTAATATGAAAAAGCTGAAAAAAATTTAATCTAATACGAACTGTGACTTTTACGGATGTAAATCGCTCTG
Organism: Pterostichus madidus; assembly: GCA_911728475.2. Taxonomy (NCBI): domain Eukaryota; kingdom Metazoa; phylum Arthropoda; class Insecta; order Coleoptera; family Carabidae; genus Pterostichus; species Pterostichus madidus. Next base: position 23,124,863 of record OU452309.1, on the reverse strand, counting down.
AACTATTGCAACATATGATAAAAGAATCGTCCTCGATTAGCAATTTGTAATACATACTTCGGCAGCAATTTTTTAACTCAAACATTACACTAATAATTTCATACATTCATAAATTTTTGTAACAGTGATCAATAAGTAATTTAAATTTAAATCATGTTCTTGTAGTTTTGTATGCCAGCCTGTAGAAATAAATGTAATTCGGAACCTTCAGAACATGCAATTAATATATTTTTGTATTTTTTAAATATTCGATGTTTACATTTTTTAAAGTTGAATATGTACCCCCATATTTAATATATATTTTGCAACCACAAATCATATATCTTTGTGAAAATAATATTATACATGCAAAGAATAAATGACCATGAGAAAAAAATCTACTTTTATTTTCTAATATTACGCGAGTTATTCAGAATTTAAAAAATATATTCAATTTTAAACAATTGCACAATACTTAATTTCTTCGTCAAAATTGGCGATACGAGCTCTACATTTACATATGTATTCTAATGTAACAAACCATTTATCTCACCAAAGTTAGGCGAACGTAGCGCCGCTATAGTTGATTTGAGTTGTCAATAGGTATATAAAAATAACACATATAAAGAATAAAAATGAGCTTCATAGATCTCAGCAAACCAAAGTAAAACCCTAAGAGGAGTGTCTTTGTAGATGGCGACTATCTTCGGTACATTCAGTGTCAAAAGTTGAATTTAAATTTGTGAAATAAGACGTCATTTTATGAATGATTTTTAGGGTTCGTGCTACCCCATTTTATGGGATATAGCGAGACGATATGTATGTAAATAAGACGCCGTGTAGGTAATTCTTTTCATTTATAAAAATAGTATGCGAAAAGAATCATGATTATAATAGATTAATAATAAACAAATATATCATTAATAAATTTGCATAAATACTCATATCGTACATGGTGCGGTGGCCAAGTGTTTTCACTGAGACTGTATATTTCACTGAGACTGTATATTTCACTTTCGCGCCGAAGTAGAGCCGCCAGCCAAGGTTTTACTTTGGTTTGTCGAGTTTTAACAAGTAATAAATTTATCTAATATGAATATATATATATATATATATATATATATATATATATATATATATATATATATATATATATATATATATGGTGGCTTAACACCCCAAGTGGGGTTGCGCCGCTCAATAGAGCTCTCTAGATCCTTTACGTTTTAGGGAGGATCAATCCCTTAATTTCCTTTTCATATCATCTTACTTATTCTTCTCCATAGTTTCCTATCATTTGTTTTCGTCTTCCAATTTGTAATTCCAGCGTTTTGAAGGTCCTCCTTTACTTCCTTGAGCCATGTTGACCTTGGTCTTCCTCTTCTCTTTGATCCAGGGTCCCATTGCAGTATGGAGTGTATCATTTCTTCTGTTCCAGCTCTCCATATGTGGCCTAACCATTTTACTCTTTGCTGTTTAATTGTTTTTACTATGTCTTCCCCATCTATTTCTTGTAATAATTCATAGTTCATTCGTGCCCGGTACTCATTTATGTCCACTTTAATTGGGCCTAGTATATCCCTTCATATTTTTCTCTCTATTATTCTTAGTTGTTCTTCTTCTTTTTTTGTTATTGTTAATGTTTCTGCATCATACATCAAAACTGGCTTTATTATTGTTTTGTAAATTTTCATTTTTGTCGTTCTTGTTAGCAATTTACTTTTTAATAGCTTTTTGTGCATGTGATATGCTTTATTTGTTGTAAATATTTTTTCTTTTATTTCTGTTTCTCTGTCGCCCTTGTTCGTAATCATGACACCTAAATATTTATATTTGTCTACTTCTTCAAATTCTATTCCTCCTATTTTTATCATTTCTTGTTGTGTTTGTTTTCCATATCTCATTATTTTTGTTTTATTTGCGTTTAGTTTTAATCCCACTTTCTCTCCTTCAATAACTATTTCCTGTACCATTTCTTCCATTATTTCTCTTCTTTTTGTAATTAATACTACATCGTCAGCATACGCTATTATTTGTCCACCGTTTATTCTTATTGACTTTTTGTTTATTTTCCTGGTTACATATTCCAGAGTTAAATTGAACAATGTTGCTGAGAGTGAATCACCTTGTCTTACGCCTTTGTTTACTAAGAATTCGTTAGTGTCTCCTTTTCTTGTTTTTACGCATATTTTTGAGTTCTCCATGGTCATTTTTATTAATCTTCTTCATTTTGGCTCCACTTCTAAATTTCTTAGTATTTCATTTAGTTTCCCTCTTTTCACCGAGTCGAAAGCTTGCTGAAAGTCAATAAATAGTATATCTATATTTATTTTGGCTTTGTGTACTTTTTCTAGAATTTGCTTTAACGTGTGTATAGCGTCTATTGTTGATTTCCCTTGTAGGAAACCACATTGGTACTGTCCGATTTTATGCCTTGTTGATGTAGCCAGTCTTTTTTGTATAATTGTCGCTAGTATCTTATATGCGTTATTTAATAATGTTATACCTCTGTAGTTTTTGCATTCCATAGGGTCTCCTTTTTTGTGTATTATGATCATCCGTCCTACCTCCCAATCCTTTGGCATCCGTTCTTCCTTCCATATTTTAATTATTAGTGCGTGTAATTGTTCGTATAATATCTCACCGCCATATTTTATAAGTTCCATGTCTATCCCATCCGCTCCTGGTGCCTTTCCGTTTTTGCTATTTTTTATTACATTTTTTATTTCTTCAAGTGTTGGTTCTCTTACATTTTGATTTTCGTTTTTGTCTTCTTTATTTCTTTCTTCCTTCTCATTTTCACTCTCATCAGTCTTTTCCTCTGTTAGTAGTTCCTTGAAGTATTTTTCCCAAACTAGTTTCAATTCTTGTTCATTTTCGGTTATTTTTCCGTTTTTATCTCTCATATTGTTTGTTTCCACTTTATGTTTGTGTTGTTGCTTCTTGATTCTTTGATAGAAACGTTTCGTATTTCTATTTTTTCTTTCATCTTCTATTCGTATTACGCTTTCCTCAATCCATTCTCTTTTATTTTGTCTTATTATTCTTTTACACTCTTTTCTTAATTTCTCATATTCTCCTTTATATTTTTCGTTCTTTGTCTGTATCCATTTATTTCTTGCTTTAGTTTTTTCCGCAGATATTTCCCTGCATTCTTCATTGAACCATTCTTTAGTGTGTTCTTTTTCTTGACTTCCTAACTCTTCTTTTGCTGCTTCTATTATGCTTGACCTTATTTTATTCCATTCATTGTCTATATTTTCTTCGTTCTTCTCTTTGTGCGATAGTTTCTCATCTACCGTTATTACATATTCATTTCTTTTTTCTTCGTTGTTCAATTTTCTTTTGTTCCATGCTGTTATTTTGCTTGTAGTCTTTGCCGCCCTTCTTATTTTCTGCTTTACCGTGGCAGTTACCATGTAGTGATCAGTATATATGAATATATACTGTTGAATAATAAAAATACATTTTATATCACATGTTTACATATCAGTCATCATAAAAATATAGTTTTATAAAACAAAAATACACTAACACTACAAAAGCCGCCAAACACATTTCAAACTTGTCAACAACAGCTGTGAAGTTACCAAACTAACCGCCGCTCGTGCACGGTTAGTTTGGTTATTAAAAACTAAGCACAAATTTCAAAAACCATGTTCCATAATGAAACCGGTTACTGAAAAAACTAACCATAGTTAATGTGGTTCATTTTCGGAATACACTATAAAACATGAATTGCCGCGCTCAGCGCGAAATTTAAATCGCTCTCAATTAAATTTTGTTTTGACAGTTGTGTAAAACACAAATTACTTTCGGCTCTAGGGCTTCTTCGCTTTCAGAAACGCACTTGGTCTGCATTTGTCTCCTTTCCATCCGTAATCAAGGCAATAATAGTTATGTAATAACAAAGAAATCGCACAGTTGTAGGAAAAAACATTTTTAGACGAACACATATGAAAGTAACCATAACCACATCATAAATTACTACGGAAAGTTGAAAATAACATACACTGATATGTTAGAAAATAAGTTATTCTGGAATATTCTTACAATTTGAATTTATCGTGATTTTAACGCGAGATAACGAAAATATTTCTTTCTTGCTCCAGAAAAATTTTAACATCGTTACTCCTCAGGTAAAAATGCTAGAATAAAAGTTATCAGTAAATTATAATAAATAATTTAAGTTACTCAGGGCTATTTTACAGTTTGAATTTGTTCTAATTTTTGGGCGAGAAAACAAAAATATTCGTTTCTAGTTCCAGAAAAATTTTAATATCGTTACTCCTGAGGAAAAAATGCTAGATTTAAAGTTATTAGTGAAAATAATATTTAGTAAAATATAATAAATTAATTAAGTTACTCAGGGATATTTTTACAGTTTAAATTTATCGTGATTTATAAGTAAGAAAACAAACATATTCGTTTCTAGCTCCAGAAAATTTTTAACATCGTTACTCCTCAGGAAATATACTAGAATCAAAGTTCTTAGTAAAATATAATAAATAAATTAAGTTGTTCAGGGATATTCTTACAATTCTAATTTATCGTGATTTTTAAGCGACAAAACTAAAATATTCGTTTCTATCTAGAGATTGCTATACTCTTGGAATAGAGTTAACAGAGTTAAAACAAGGTAATGAAACACCTTTTGTTTATTATAATAAAATCCAAGATTTACTAAACTTACAAGTTTCATATGTTAATTTGAATAATCCAGCAGAAGGAACCGTACTTGCTATCTATTGTAGGGAGTACCTACTTGATGTAAGCCTTTTAGGAAATGATATACGGAACAAGTCCGACACTTGCCTGAAACTGGGATTAAATTCAGTTAAATGTATTCCCTATATTTCATTTTAAAAAGGGCTATCTAATACATTGCTGTCAAATTTGTAACAATTGATATGAAAAGTCCTATGTTTCACGTTAAAATAAACTCACGGTATACTCGTATATATGAGCTCGTTAGCGATTTTTAAAATTTCGGTGCGCGCGTGGACCTTCAATTTGCTTTATATATATTTTTAATTGAAAATTCTCTACAAAAATATAAGTTTTCCAAAATTATGGCCGTGAAATATGAATTTTTGAAATTTTAAAGCAAACAAAAAGTGCCTCTTTTCAAACATTTTTTTCTCAGCATCCTTAGAAGCTAATGACTATTTCATTTCGCATACTTTTTGCTGTAACCTATATTTTTTGGAAAAAAAAGTTTTAAATCGCTATATACCATCCTCTTTCCGCAGGTGCTAATAGTGTAGGATTACTTTTTTTTCAAAAAAATGCCTGTTTTGGAATTGCTGCTAAATTAAATTTTTTTGACAAAATTCAATCGGTAGCCCCTCAATCTCATTGCTTGTTCATAAATTTTGTCATTTTTTTTGCAAATTTGAAATCTGCCAAAATTATCAAAAGTTATGCGCTTTATTAACTCGTTTATTTATCACATAATAAATCTATGTTATTCAAGTCAATCTCACTGGCACGCAACGTGCATTTTAAAATGTTTCATTGCCTAAAAAGTTTGATAATCGTAAGCAAGTCTATTTGCTTAAAATTAGTTTGAAAACTGAAATCAGTTGTTGGATTTAATTTTTTTTTTATTGAAATCAAACTCGAAATCAAAATATATATATATATATATATATATATATATATATATATATATATATATATATATATATATATATATATATTCTCTCTAAAAATAATAAAATATTTATTCAACATGTCCTCCGCTTATGAATATGAAGTTTCCGATATTTTTTACAGGTCGTGAGTTAATTGCAAAAAAAGAAAAAAACATTACTGCTTAAAATTAATCGTGATACTAAAAATTTATTGTATATTATAATTTAATCAATAACTGAAAAACTTTTTGGAAGATAAGTTATAGGAAATGAAATGTTCTAAAAAAAATGGCCTATGAAATTTTCTCATAAAGTTGATGGTTGCGTCGGAAAATTAGAAAAATTTAAAAATTTAATATCAATTCAAATATTTCGTTAAATAACTTTTGATAAAATAAATATATCAAAAAATTGTAAGATACCTTTTTTGTAGAGCGTTAAATTTTCTACAAGTGTATGTTTTGATCATTTCCAAATAATTTCCCTAACGTGAGTTACAAAATTCCAAAGTCCAGAGAACGTTGTTCTCATGTTATTTAATCGGGAAATTGAAATTTACGATGCGACATCTCTTAATATTAATATTAAGAGCTCTAACTTTCATAGGATTTTTTTTACCATTTCCAACATTTTCGATATAATTAAGTAGAAAAAAAATTATCGATTTTTTTTGAAACAGTCAATTCATCACGCCCATTTATAAATCGCTACAGCCTAGACGGTTTATCCGATTTATTTCAAACTTTTTTTATTTGATAGAGGTCAATCATGGGGAGTGCCTTTTGATAGTATCAGATTTTTCTTGCACATGATGTGCGAGAAAACTTGAAAAAACATGCGTTTTGGGGCAAAATCAACTAAGAGTGTGGAGGCTTTGAAATTTTTGAGAAGAACATCTACTATCATTTTGACATCTGTCAGTGGACATACCGCATTTTTAATTTTAAATTATTTAAATATTAAATTTTTTAGAGTACTTTTGAAATATTTTACATATATTGAAGGAATGAGGGGACGTTTTTATTATAATCACACATTTCAAACATGTGTATTTAAAAAGTACATTTTTGACAGTCCGCTATGAAGTTGGTTTTAATTCTAAACGTCAAATTGACAAGTTTTATCATTTATACAGATGAACTCAATCAAATTTGATCTCGATAATAATATACAGTAAAACCAAGCAAATTTTGTCTACAGCAAAGTACAATTTAGAAAAGCCAGATAACTCGAATGGGAATCAGTTGGGCACTCCTAAATTTTCTATCGATAATTGTTTAATTGAAAGTGCTTCAAAACCAGTCGTATTTGGTATATTATGAAAGTTCTTTTAAAGGGTACGTGTGCAAAACTAAAATATTTTCGATCGGCAATTGTTTTAGTGAAAATACTTTAAAGTCTATCGTGTTTGGTATCAAATGCAAGGTTATTTAAAGGGCTCGAGTATAGAATTGATTTTTTTTAAACGGTAACTGTTTTAGTGAGAGTGCATCAAAACCCATCGTGTTTGGTATCAAATAAAAGATCTTTTGATGGGCTCACGTCCAGAATTGGAATTTTATCGTTCGGCAATTGTATTAGTGAAAATGCTTCAAAATCTATCGTATTTGGTATCAAATGAAAGATCTTTGAAAGGGCTCGCGTATAAAATTTATCACTTTTAGATCGTCAATTGTTTTAGTGAAAGTATTTCAAAACCTATCGTATTTGGTATCAAATGAAATGTCTTTTGAAGAACTAGCGTACAAAATATTTTTCGATTAGCAATTGTTTTAGTGAAAGTACTTCTAAACCTATCGTGTTTGGTATCAAATGTCTTTTGAAGGGCTTGCGTACAAAATTTAATAATTTTCAATTGTCAATTGTTTTAGTGGAAGATCTTGAAAGCATATAGTGTTTGGTAACAAATGAGAGGTTTCTCGAAGGGCTCGCGTGAAAAATTGATTCTTTTCGATCGTCAGTAGTTTTTTTTAAAGTGTTTCAAAACATATTGTGTTTGGTATCAAATGAAAGGTCGTCTGAAGGGGTTGCGTGGAAAATTAATTTATTTAGATAGGTAATTGTTTTAGTGAAAGTGCATCAAAACTAATCTTGTTTGGTACGCATGGAATTTTATGATAGAATTATTTCAATTTCTAGACATGTTAGAGAAATTTTGAAAATTGATTTAGGCATTAGATGATTGAGAATACATGTTTTAAACTGTTTTCGACTGATTTCATGCTCACATAAAAATTTTAAGACGAAACGTCAGTTTAATAAATAATTTTTTAAAGTATATAGTGAAACAAAGCAAAATTTCTCCGCGGTAATAATATACAGTAAAACCAAAAAAAAAAATAAAAAAATAGATTGCTGCATTCTACAATGCAAAAAAGGCAACTCGAAAAAACGATGTCGAAAATAATATTCCAGTGATTTCCAACAGTTTTTCAAGAAAGTTTAGAGAAAAATTTTAATTGATATGTAGATATAAAATATAAATGTGGAACGTCATCAGAAATGACGTCCGACGGATTTTGAATATTTAGCAAAATGTATTCGAAAATAAAACACGTATATGGTTGAAATTTTACGACTGGCAATTGTTTCAAACTTAAAGTTTGTCATGGAAGGTGTCATATGAAAGGGCTTTAGAGTAAGTTTCAGATGAAATTTAAAAAAAGGAAGATTTTACGACAGGAAATTGTTTAAACTTTAAAGTATTCCAAATCATACCTTATTTGGTATTATTTCTAAGGTCTTTAGAAGAACTTTCAGATGAAATGAAAAAATATATATTTTACGACCGTCAATTATTTTAAACATAAAGTATTCCGAATCATATCGTGTTTAGTGGCATATGAATGGGGTTTAGAAGAACGTTCAGATAAATTTCAAAAAGTTGAAATTTTACGACTGTCAATTGTTTCATACTTAGTACTCCTAATCATACCATTATATTTAAGGGCGTTAAAAGAACGTTCAGATGAAATAAAAAAAGTTTAAATTTTACGACATGCAATTGTTTCAAACTTAAAGTATTCCCAACATTTACATATTTGGTGTCATATGAAATGACATTAGAAGAACTTTCAGATGAAATTTTAAAATAGGCAATTGTTTCTAACATAAAGTATTCAGAATCATATAGTGTTGGGTATCAAATGAAAGGGCTTCAGAAGAACTTTCCGATGAAATAAAAAAAGTTGAATTTTACGATCCTCAATTGATTCAAATATAAATTATTCCGAATCATGCCTTATTTGCAGAAAGGGCTTTAGAAGAACTTTCAGATGAAATAAAAAAAAATACCTTTGCAACCGTCAATTGTTTTAAACTTCAAGTATTCGGATTAATGCCGTGTTTAATGTCATATGAAAGAGTTTTGAAAGAACTTTTATATGAAAAAAAAAATTACGACGTCAATTGTTTTAAATTTCAAGTATTCCGAATCATGCCGCGTTTGGTATCAAATAAAAGGTCTTTTAAAGGACTCGAATGCAAAATTGACTTTTTCGATCCACAATTGTTTTAGTGAAAGTACTTCAAAACACATCGTGTTTGATATTAAATGAAAGGTCTCTTAAAGGGCTTGCGTGAAAAATTTAAATAATTTCGTTCGCCAATTGTTTTAGTGAAAGTGCATGAAAACTTATCGTGTTTGATATCAAATGGAAGGTCTTTTGTAGAACTCGCGTGCAGCATTAAATATTATTCGATCGACAATTGTTTTAGTGAAAGTATTGTAAAACCTGTCATGTTCGGTTTCAAATGTAAGGTCTTTTAAAGGGCACGCGTGTTAAATTAATTTTTTTTTTATCGTCCATTGTTTCAGTAATGATGTTTCAAAGCTATCATAGTTGGTATTAAATAACAGGCCTTTTGAAGGGCTCGAATATAAAATTGGTATTTTTTTCGACCGAGAATTGCTTTAGTGAAAGTGCTTCAAAACCAATCATGTTTGATTTAAAATGAAAGGTCTTTTGAAGTGCTCGCGTACAAAATTAAATACTTTTAGATCGGCAATTGTTTTAGTGAAAGTGCTTCAAAACATATCGTGTTTGGTATCAAATGAAAGGTCTTTTGAAGGTCTCGCTTACAAAATTTAATACTTTTCTATCGTCAATTGTTGTAGTGAAAGTGTTTCAAAACCTATCGGGTTTGGTTTCAAATGAAATGTCTTTTAAAGGGCACGCGTGTTAAATTGTTTTTTTTTTTTGTGCGGCAATTGTTTTAGTGATACAGCTTTAAAACCTACTGTGCTTGGTATCAATTAATTGGTCTTCGCATGGATAAACGTATAGAATTGAAAAGTTTTAGATCGGAAATAATTCAGTTTATGTATATTGTGTCAATTGTCATACAGAAGTGAACCTTACTTCAGTGTCCGCGGAGCTTAGCGTGAGGCCTGGCGCAGTCAGACTGACCGCTAGTCTATTGCTAAATCAACAACAAAAATTTATTTAACAATAGAATTATGTTTTCTAAATCTCTGTAAAAACGCAAAAAAAATCATATTCACAAAACTCTGCAATTAATATTAATCATGTATTTTTCCTGCAGATGCCCGAAGCTGTACAACATGTGACAAGGTTTTAGCTGAACTAGAGAAGATCGACGATGATACAGATTCATTCGGAGTGGACTTCGTGAAAATTAACGACAAGCGTTTAGCCAAACAATATGGCATCAAGAACTTCCCTGCGCTGACGTACTTCCGAGACAAGGAACCCATCATTTACGATGGTAAGTTAATACTCAAGTTTTCGTTGGTGTTAGTGATGGCATCTGCGTCAATAGATATTTCACGGATTTAAAATTGGCCTCTGGGCCAACATTCATGTGGAATGATACACGGAAGTTGACTGACTCATTACATACAAAATTTTATTAAAATCTCTTGACGATTCTATTTTATTAATTAGTGTAAAAAAATTTTATAGTTCATATTTCAATAATTTATTGAAACAAAGGATATTTGTTTAACTTGGGCTGTAAATTTAGAGTTTTTGATGTAATGTGAATTATGAACTATTTATAATTATAATGGCATAGGGCTATTTTCTTGGGCGCTTTCATTGAGATTTGATTGCTTTGTATTCAAAATGGAACTTCTGGTCACTGCAGTGTAGCTATGCGAGAATTCTTTCATAGGTTGAATAAATATTTATTTCTTAAAATTTAAACTATTTAATACTTCTGTTTAATTTTTTATATTTCAGATATTTTCTATAAATAGGTATATTGCATTTATACGAATACGAGGTGTGGCTATTAAATAGACTTCATTTTTGTATTTCTCTTTATCAAGAGCGAATTTTCAAGGTTACGCAGCTGTCAGTCTGGTCACAGTGTTTATCAGCAGCAGATCATATTCTTTCACTCCGTCGTAATTTTGCTTTTTCTAATCATGGAGCAACGAATGAATATGAAGCTTTTAAGTAGTTAAAAGGTTTAAATGAGAAAGGAAGGAGGTGAAGGACGATCCGCCTCCCAGTTGTCCTAGGACATCATAAACTGATGACAACATTGAGAAAGTCGGCGAAATTATCCGAAAAAATTGGCGTATGTGTATTCAAGCAATTGCTGAGTTAGATAATATTGACAAAGAGGTTGTTAGATAAATTCTTTACGAGGATTTCAATATGAGAAATGTGCACTGTAAACTCGTGCCGAGACTTTTCATTCCTGAACAGAAGGAAATTCGAATGATCATTTGTGCTAAAATAATAAATTTTAGTAACATTTCGTACGGTTTCTTAGCAGTTTTATCAAGTTTGAAACAGAATTTCCCATTGATTTATTGCTCCATGTTTAGTAGAAAAAGCAAAATTCCGACGGAGTGAAAAAGTGCAATCCGCTTCTGATAAATAATGTGGCCAGATTGACAGCACACTGTTCGCTTTTGATATTATTAGAAGAAAGTAGACAAAATTCTCGTTATTTAATAGCTACACCTCGTATATTAGCTTACTATTAACGTATTTAGTTTATAAAGTGAATTCGTATAGTGTTCATCGGGAGATATTGTGGAATGTACTGCTCCAGTACGTTATAAATAGTAATTTCTTGGGGGCAATTCGTGCTCTGTATGAAGGTAGTGAGGCTGCGGTGAGAGTTAATGGTAGATTTAGTGGTTGGTTTTGAATAGATGTTGGAATGAAACAAGGTTGTGGGATATCTCCGTGACTGTTTTGTATATGGATGTGTTGTTACGAACGGCGTTGAATGGAGTGGATGGTGTGCATATTTGTGGTAGTGTAGTGCTTGCTTTAGCGTATGCTGATGATGTTGTTATGGGTGAATCTGAAGAACAATTGAGAAGAATAATTCTAAGTATAAATAAAGTAGGAAAAGATTTGAATATGTAATTAAATGTTGATAAATGTAAAGTGTTAATTTTTAATATTGATTTAATGGATTACAGGCTTCACTTGGTGAAAAGAAATTTTACAAAAAATTGAAATACAATTTTTAGTTACTTTCTTTTATTAATAAGCGACGTTTCGGTCCAAAATTCTGGCCATTTTCAAGCTACAAAAACATAAATTGTAAATTTTATGAACAGTCAATTTGTAATTAAAAACTTATCAATTACTGAATATAATAAAGAAGTTACATTTAAATGAATAACAAAAGATTTTAAAATTAAAAACATAGTTCACAGAACCAATTAGTAAAACAATTCAAGTTGAAATGATCATCTCAACAGTCAGACAGTGTACTGAGAACAAAACTAATTTTTGTTACAAAATAAAATAATAGTACAAAAATGTACCACATGTCCATCTAACGACTAAATTATAAACTAAACCAATACAAAATCAATTGAAGGTCAAATAACAACAATATGTCAAATCATAATTCAAAATGATGGAGAATAGATTTATATTGAAGATTAGAAACTTGATAGTCTGATTTAATATTAACTGAATTATCATCGAGATTAATGTAACAACTCTCAAGAAAAAGCCGTTTGTATTTATTACTTCCTGGGTGTAAAATTTTAAATTTGTCATAATCAATTCTATGATTGTTAGAGAAGGCATGTTCTACAATAGCACTATGATTAATGTGTCCTGATTTCAGGTTATATTGGTGCTGTTTCATTCTGCTACTTATATACTGTTTGGTTTCACCTATATAACTAAGGTTACAATCTGAGCATAGGATGCGGGCAATCACGTGACATTGTGACGTTTTTATGGCGTAAAAACAGCTGCTCAGGGAAATATCACTGCGCCATTTACAAAAATGAACTATTTTTTGGGACGAGATTTGAAAAGCACCGGTTCTTTTCAAATCTCGTCCCAAAAAATAGTTCATTTTTGTAGGTGGCGCAGTGATCTTTCCCGGAGCAGCTGTTTTTACGTCACAAAGTCACGTGAGTGCCCGCATCCTATTGAACCCTATAGACTAAATTACTTAATTTGTCTTTATTAGTTCTAGATTTCAACTTGGTTGACAAATTACAAGTGTTGGAAGAAGATTTGTAAGCAATTTCTAAATTTAATTCACTGGTAATAGATAGATCATATTACAAACACTTAGATAGGATTTTGAGATCTATTACCAGTGAATTAAATTTAGAAATTGCTTACAAATCTTCTTCCAACACTTTTAGCATTTGTCCTCGGTCAAATATGTAACTATTACTCCTTATATTCACTTTTACCTAATGCATTTGTCCTCGGTCAAATATGTAAGTGTTTCTCCTTATATTTACTTTTACCCACGAACTACTGAAGGACAGGCGAGTCTTGCGGGTAAAACATCCACAGAAATGTTGTAGAAAGAGAGCGCCAAAAAAGTGAGTGCGACAGGAAGAAGAGTCTGGCGAATGCATGGTACTTATGAGACTATTCATGTTTTTTTTTACTTTATAGAACTAATTACTTCAAAAAATGTTATTTGCAATTATTTAAAATTAAAGACACATTTTTCTATAAGTATATCAGGTTTAACTTGACAAATATAAATATGTAAAACCATATATAAACACATTTTTCTTGTAGTACATTTGTGCTATTTAATTATACCATGACAAGTTACATAAATGTAAAATTGGCATAAATATTTTAATTTTAAAATACAAAATGGTGAAATTTATATAATGTAAATAGGACATTTTATTTTAAAAATTAATAAAGAAAATAGATAGAACCGAATATTTAATTTTTTTCTTAATTAATATTTTTGTACTTATACAATATATTTTATAATTTTATAATAATAAAAACAGATCGAACTGAATATTTCAATTCTTTCTTAATTTAGATTTTTCGATCTTCCTTACACTGAGATTTGATATTAATTTGATTCTGTTTAAAATATTGCTTCAAGCGCATTAAAATAAATTCATGGACAAAAACAGATATTATTTCTTTCTTGTGATCTCTACAAGAGCAAGAGAATGCATAATTTTCAATTACAGAATACACTGCTTCTTCATATACACGAGGGTTATCTATATATAATATTAATTTATCTTGAATATATTTGGATAATCTAAATATGTTTATATTTGGGTAGATTAAGAAACCACGACTTTTAACATTTGTTAATTCCGCTTCTTTTATGTGACATACATTTTCTTTGTTTACAAGCAATATAATATATATATATATATATATATATATATATACTTTTTTCCAAATTTCCAACTCCTCTTTCGGAGCCCGAAACAAAGATATTTTGTCATGATTTGAGTCATACCCGCTGGTACTATTAAAGTAAATGGAAATGAATCGGTTCTCACATAGGATTATGATGAATAATATTAGATTTAATCAAAACATGGAAAAATACACTTATATAACAAAACAACAATAACAGCAATCACTATAGCAACAACAATAGAACAACTAAACTATTGACAGTATAGATGGCATTACAGTACAGTATAACCGGAAACGGATCTTTTCAAAGTCAATAATCTCAACACTCCCACTTTGACGTCGTGAAAAGTCCATTGTACTTTAGTCTCTATTACTTGCACTTTACAGTCTCTATTACTTGCTTGTAACTTTGGCTTCGTCATCATGCCATGTCCGATCTGTGATGGATCTCCTGGTCTCCTTATCCGTCACTCCCACTGTTGAAGTACAGCTCATGACGTGTCGTTCCCTTAAGGTACTTCAAAATCCGTTTGACACTGCTCCAGTTTGCCTTCGACGGCTTCTCGAGATGTTGACTTGCCTTGTTTACTGCGTAAGTAATGTCTGACCTCGTAGCTACAGACAAATACATAAGACTGCCGATTGCCTGTAGCTTGAATTTATTCAACGAATCGATGAATCTTTTATTCCAGCAGCGTGAGGCCTGTTTCAGGCCATACAGACTGCGCTTCAGCATGCAGACGCGTTTCGTTCCGTCGTCGTAGCACGTTGGCATGAAGATTGTTTCCTCAAGGTCGCCGTACAAGAACGCAGTCTTGATATCAAACTGTTGCAGTTTCATCTTCCAGCATGCTGCAACAGCGAGTATGCTTCTGATCGAGTCGAATCTTACCACCGGACTGAAAGTTTCCTCGTAATCGATGCCGTACTGTTGATTGAAACCTCTCGCCACCAATCTTGCTTTATAACGCCGATTACTTCCGTCGGCGTTTTTCTTCAATTTGAAAATCCATCGATTGTCGATGACTTTTTGGTGTTTCGGATGATCGGCAAGAATCCACGTTCCATTTTGATCGAGAGACTTCATCTCCTCATCCATTGCTCGCTTTCATAGCGTTGCGTCGCTGCAACTTACAGCTTCCTCGAATGTACGTGGTTCTTCGTTACTAATCGCGAAGCTCACGTTTACTTGTGCGTTCACGTATCTCGCGGGTCTTACGAGCTCGTTTAGATTACGTAGTTCATACCTTCCGCGCTGCTTTGCTGCCATTTCTTCGATATTTCGATCGTCGCAAGCTTCCTCAACCTCGTCGATCTCATCTTCCTCATCTATTGGTTCTTCAGCGTTGATTGCATCTTCCGTGTCAATTGATTCTTCAACGTCGATTGGTTCTTCAGCGTTGACTGAATCTTCTGCGTCGATTGGTTTTTCCACGTCGATTGAGTCTTTCACGTCGATTGGTTCTTCCACGTCGATTGGTTCTTCTGCGTTGACAGCATCTTCCGCATCTATTGGGTCTTCCACGTCGATTGGATCTGCCACGTCGATTGGTTCTTCAGCGTTGACTGCATCTTCCGCATCGATTTGATTCTCTGCATCTCTCGGTACATCTTCTTCACTCGGTATTTTGAGAAAAGTGTATTCGTTATCTGTCTGCTTCAGAAAACTCTTCACGTATCTCGCGTTTTGGTGTACCATGCGCTCGTGCCAATCGTGGAACGTGCAGACCGCTGCGACGTCATTCTCTTCGGCAATGATTCTCAATTCCATGTGGAAAAGATTCCCTCGCCGTTTTCCCGTTAGAACAGTTTTTCCGTTTTTCTGAAGTTCGCATGTCGTGTTGTCCGATTTCAGCTTCAGACCTTTATCCAACGCTGCTCCCACTGAAAATAAATTGTATTTCAGTTCTGGCACAAAAAGCACGTTGGATAAGTGTTTCTCGTTCCAAATGCGACCGTCGAATGCAAGAACATTGATATCGCCTCTTCCAGTTGCCGAGATAAATTTTCCATCTCCAATGCGCACTGGTATTTTGCTGTCGAGAGTCTTGAAGCTGCATCGACATATGCTCGCTCGCTCCCGAGTCGAGGCACCAGATCTTCTCATACTCGTACTGATCTGTCGTGGATGTAAGAGTCTTGATGACAAACGCGTCACCTTTTGGCTTGTTACTCGGCTCTTTGCTTGTGCCCTTCTTCTTCTCAGGACATTTTCGAGCCCAATGTCCAGGCTTCTCGCACGTGTAGCATTTACCCGGCCTTCGAGTGCCTCTTCCACAACTCTTCCCTCTGCCAGGCTTGTGTGAACAATTTTCCGTGAGAGCACTGTTTTCTGAATTTTCTCCGGCGCTGTGACGCATCTCCTCGACGGTCAGTCGGCACGTCAGGTTTACGAGCGTCCTGTCAGCTATCGCCGCTGACTCCCATGCATTCACGAAATGTGCGTAGCTGCTCGGCAAAGTCATGAGAATCTTAGTCATTATCATATTGTCAGAAACCTTTTCGCCCATAACTTCGAGCTTATGTGCGATATCTTCAAGTTTCGCTATATGTGCCGAGATACTGTCCTTGGGACCCATTGTTGCACTATACCACTGCTGCTGTAACATGTGTATGCTCGCTTCCGATTTCTGTTCATACACAGATTTTAGCTTGTTCCACATATCGACCGCATTTTCACAATTTATGATGTGCATAAGTGCTTGTGGTCCAACCGTTGTGCCGATGACTTGTTGACCAATGCGATCGGCTTTTTCCCACTTTTCAAGTTTTTCTTTATGACTCTTGCGTGCCCCGTCGCCCGCACCAGCCGCTACCTCGGGCTTAGCTTCATCGCCGTTCACTACTTTCCATGCACCGCTGGCGTTCAATGTGACGCGAATCTGAAATTTCCACGAGGCCCAATTGTCTGCACCTTTCAAATGTGCAATTTTAACGTTTTCAAACTCCATTTTCTCTGTCTCTGATTCCTCACTTTTGCACAAGGCGGGAGGTTATGTAGAGACGTATCTACGTTTGTTCAAATCGTTATATCAATTAGCCCCTAATCTCAAAAAAATTCACCACCCGATACTACTGGGCCCATAACCTATTAAAGTAAATGGAAATGAATCGGTTCTCACATAGGATTATGATGAATAATATTAGATTTAATCAAAACATGGAAAAATACACTTATATGACAGAACAACAATAACAGCCGTCACTATAGCAACAATAATAGAACAACTAAACTATTGACAGTATAGATGGCATTACAGTACAGTATAACCGGAAACGGATCTTTTCAAAGTCAATAATCTCAACAGGTACAATTGGGCGCAAACACTTACGACCCATTGCAAACTAATTGTTTATAACTATTTATCACCAAACAACACTAATCATTGAAAAAAGTAACCTGCGTTCATATGGCGTTGAGTAAATGCCGGCCTCTTTAAGCTATCTCTCTCTTTCAAAGTCATGCGCGCGAATGACATAAAGCTGGACCTCTACTAACTGCGCTTATATACGAAATTGCATATGGCTGCTTTTACCTAATAGATGTCTCTGAAATGCGAGCGACTTGAAATATTGGTGTGTTTTGGAAAATTTACATTGTAGCAATTTGTCGAAATAAAACGAGCGTACACGAATTCTATGAACACGGAATCGTAGATCGCAACTTTGCAGTGTGGTTGATTGGCGACTGGAGAACGAATAAATGATAATTTTATATCTATACTATGCAACACTACAAAAGTATTTTACTTCTGTAATAAAGTGAATATTTTCTGAAATTCTAGACAATATAGAAATAGAAAATATTCACTTTATTATATATATATATATATATATATATATATATATATATATATATATATTATATTATATATATATATATATATATATATATATATATATATATATATATATATATATATATATATATATATATATGCTCAGTTATGTTTCAGTAAATATATATATATATATATATATATATATATATATATATATATATATATATATATATATATATATATTATATATTGTCTAGAATTTCAGAAAATATTCACTTATATATATATATATATATATATATATATACATATACATATTCCTTTATTTATTGAATATTTGAAATACTAATGCTCAGTTATGTTTCAGTAAATTTTTGTCATATGGATGACTTTGAAGTACAGTGACAATGATAATTTTTAAAGTTAATTTTATCACAGAAAAATTTGAAAGACGCCCGGATTCGGACCGGGGACCTTCAGCTTGCCGGGCCGATGTCTTAACCACTAGACTAGTGATTAAGATATCGGCCCGGCAAGCTGAAGGTCCCGGATTAGTCCGGGCGTCTCCCAAATTTTTCTGTCATAAAATTAACTTTAAAAATGTTATGTTTCAGTTATAATCATGTTCTTGTTAAATACAGGAATATACATGTAGTTTAAATTGCTATTAATTTATATACTTTACAATCGATTGATAAATTAAACATGAAACATTTATTACATAAGTAATTTGTGCAATATTTGTTGTGTCAATTTACGGTCTTACGGAAAAGACAAATTAAATTATTATTTATTAACATTTGACAATATAAAATATTTGCAAGTGGGTAAACTTTTACCTATCTTCTTGGGAAACGGCCAATATAATTGTTTGTACTAATATAACCAGAGAGTGAGAATTTTGTACAACTGTTTTTGAGGATATTTTACGTGAAGTTGTTCAGTTGTCTAATTATAAAAATGTCAGACATAAATCTACCACTTTAGCTGTCATTGCTCAGCTCATGTAAAATAAAAAAATTCAATGAAAGTATATAAATGCGATATAAGAAAAATTCGCTTTTTGCATAACTCGCCTGAATTAAATTCAGTCTTTACTTGAATTTAATAAAAAAAGATTTTATTTTTCTGTTTTACAAATATTACAGATTGTTACAAGTGACAAGCACGAATGATATGATGATACAGAGTACTGATACATGTTTTTACTATCTTATATAAACTATCTTAGGTATTCATATTACAGCGGAAAGTTACAGTAGTTTCTGCTGACATCTCAAAATCTCAGAGTAAGAATGATGAAATAGGAGATACAGCCGTACATAATTCCTCCCCATCAAGATTTCATCATGATTACTACAATGGGTTTCTTTCAACTTCTTTATTAATTTTATTACTATTTTTACATATTTTCATACAACATTGGTACTTAATAATTAACTTAACTATAAATATACTTATTATTAATATTATTACAGCATAAATTATAAACAGGTGGTGGTTATTATCCATAAAATCCAAAGTTTTGAAGACTTTTGGTTTTTCAAAAGTATTATTATATTTTTGTATCTTTAATAAATTTAGTTCACTAGTTAGATTTAATTTATTATCTTTAATAACCAAATCTTTAAACTCTATTTCTTTAATAATTTGTTGCAATTCATTTTGTTCTGAAATATATTTTTGAATTATTTCTTCTTTAGCCCAAGGTATGATTTTAAAAGGTTTGTCATTGTTTTTTCCATATAATATTTCGTTTGGGGATAATTTAGTTATACTGTGTTTCGTGTTGTTATATGCTAGAACGGCTATTTCAATTTTTTGGAATAAGTTCTTTTTCTTAAATATTTCGTTTTGGTTTATTAGTCTTAGATGTTCAATAATAGTGGAGTGTACTCTTTCAATACTATTACTTTTGGGGTTGTTTATGCATATTATATGGCTCTTAATTTTATGTATTTTGAATAATTCTTTTAATAGATTATTTTTAAATTCAGAACCTGCGTCTGTGATTATTTTATCAGGTATATGATAAGTCTGAAAGTAATTTATTAAATGATTTAAAATGTTCTTTGCAGTTTTTTCGGGTAGATAGAATATTTGTAACATTTTTGAGAATTGGTCATAAATTGTTAAAAATTGTTTTTGGTCTAATGTTAGTACATCTAAATTTATAGTCTGGAATGGTTTTTCTGGTGTTGGGGTTAAGTTGTCGATAGCTGGAATTGGTTTTCTATTATATTTATTTAGCTTGCACAACTCGCATCTATTTATAAATTCTGTTATATCTTTAATCATCTTAGGCCAGAAATATAATTCCTTTAATGCGTTGATTGTAGCCACTATTCCCCGATGATTAGTAATACCATTATGATATTCACTTATTATTTCTAACTGTTCTTCTTCATTTTCAATGTCTTTTACTAATGAATTACAGGCAATTAATTTAATAGTGTCTATATTAAATTTTTCTTTAATAATTTTTGAAGTTTCTAAATCTAAATTCTTTGTTTCGAATATAATTAAATATCTAATTTTTGGAGCTACATAATCTTTTAAGAATTTAAATATGTCCTCTTGATAAGTTTGGTTATTGAAATTGCAAATGAATCTTTGTTTTTGATTTCTAAATAATTTTATTACTTCAATTGTCGTTTCAAGTTCATGTAGTTTAAATATAATCTGATTATTTCCTATATTTAATCTGTCATTAGTATAGCGAATTCCATTTACCGGACTAGACTGGTCAGAGTGAATTGTGTCATGATCACTTATTGATTCTGAGACGTGATTATTTTCTTTTAATTTATAAATTATTAGTTGTATGTTTGTATCTATAAATATTTTTTCTAATTTTTCTTTTATTTTTGCCCACTCCATTCGATCTAATCTGCAGCCTAAAAGGGGTAAATTTATTTCATCTATTTCGTTCAGAATTAAGTAATCTCGCATCTCTTTTAAGGGTTTGTCAAAATTTTTTAATTTCGGTAGTTCATTATGTTGTTCTTTAGTTATTAAATGAATTATTGTTTTATTGCCGCTTTTTTGAATAATTATGTCTTTGTTATGAATAGTTTGAGTTTTACAGAAATTTCTACTATTGAATTTTTCATTTATTTGTTCTGCCAGGCCTCTACCAAAAGCTAAATCTTTTGAAATACAATGCGCAAAAATGTTAGTGTCTGTTACGTCTCCCTCTTTAAATGTAATTGAAGTTTTTGGTTTTTGTCTTGATAAATTATCGGCTATAACGTTCATTTTTCCTTGAAGGTAATTAATTTCGAAGTTATATTCGTTAAGTTCTATCTTCCACCGCATTAATTTTTGGTTCGGGTTTTTCATATTGAATAACCAGACTAGGGGTCGGTGGTCTGTTTTTATTAAGAATTTTCTGCCGTACAGATAGGGTCTAAAATTTTTTATAGCTTGAACGATTGCTAATAATTCTTTTTCAATTGTACTATAATTTAATTCTGCACTATTTAATGTTTTTGAAAAGTAGGCAATGGGCATTTCTTTTAATGAATCATTTTTTTGAAGTAGTACGGCTCCGATGGCAAAATCAGAAGCGTCAGTGGTAAGAATAAATTCTTTATCAAAATTTGGATACTGAAGAATGGGAGTTTCGCTAAGAATTGTTTTGCATTTTTCAAAACATTTTCGATAGTTTTCATCGTCAATATCTATTTTTGCTCCATTTTTTAAGCTTGCTGTAAAAGGTTTTGTTATTTTGGCAAAATTGGGTATGAATTTCCTATACCAACCTACGGTACCTAAAAATGATTTTATTTCTTTCTTCGTTTTCGGTATGTTTAAATTTCTGATATTTTCTACTTTTGAAGGATCTGTTTTTACGCCTTCTTGTGTGATGATATATCCCAAATATTTTGTTTGTTTTTGCAGGAATTCAGATTTATCTATTTGAATTTTAAGATTTGCCTTTTTTAATTTTTCAAAAACTAATTTAATATTTTCTTCATGTTCTTTTAAAGTTTTCCCAAAAATAATAATATCATCTAAATAAACTAGGCATATTTTGTTGACTAGTTCTCCTAAGGCAATATTTATCATACGCTGAAATGTGGCTGGTGCGTTTTTCAAACCGAATGGCATACGTATATACTCGTAATGTCCTGAGGGGGTTGAGAATGCAGTTTTTTCTATGTCATCAGGGTGCATTTCTATCTGGTGGAAACCTGAGTGTAGATCTAACGTGGTAAAATACTTAGAGTATCCTATATGGTCTAAAATTGTGTCGATATTTGGGATTGGGAACTTATCATTTTTCGTTAATGAGTTAAGTTTTCGGAAGTCTATAACCATGCGCGTTTTTCGTTTGCCTGAAGCGTCCATTTTTTTTGGAACTATCCAAATTGGACTAGACCAAGGTGAGAATGATTTTTGAATGACTTTTTCTTCGAGTAATTTATTCACATGTTCTTCAATATCTGTTTCATATATTTGTGGTAGCCGGTAATTTTTTGTATAAGTTGGTGTATTATCGGAAAGTATAATTTTATGTTTAAGAACGCTTGTGTGAGACAATTTTTCTCCTTCTTTTGGAAAAAGACAATCGTATTGTTTAATAATTTTATGTAAGCAACTTTTCTCTTCAAGGTTAAGATGTGAATCTCTGACTTCAATATGTAAATTTTCTATAACATTTTTATTTTCTCTGTGTAATTTAAAAATTTATTTTTTATTTTTACTGTGTCTTTTAACAAATCTAGATTTATTTCTAAATCTTTGAATGCTTCTATTCCTAATAATATGTTATATTCTTTATGAAATTTAAACAAGTGACATTTTGTCTTTTGTTTGTTTATTATTAAATTAACGTATTTTGAACAATTGGACTTTCCGTTAACAGTTTTGAATGTCAGATTTTGTGAGAATGTTTTTAAATTTAATTTTTCTACTAAATTTTGATGTATAAAATTAATAGATGAACCGGTGTCAAATAAAATAATGAATGGGTCTTGTCTGAGAACAGGTAATTTTTGGGTTATTGAGGACATTACGTATTCGTATTCTCCTCTGATTCTATTTCTAAAAAAGGTTCTTCTGGCCCTATTTCCTCAACTGATTCGTCTAATTCGTTAAATTTGTCATCTTCATGTTCCTCAATATTGTAATTTTGTGTAATAGTTTGGGTAGACATGGGTTGTGTTTGTCGCGTTTGTTGAGTCATAGGTCTTGGTTGAAAAGTTCTCTTGGTTTCGTAAAAATTTTGTAAATTTCTCCTGGGTGCGAATTGTTGTGGTTTTTGTGAGGTATAATTTTGTTGGAATTGTATTGGTTTAGAGGGGAACATCTGACCAGGAAATTTTCGTGGGGGTAAGTTTGTAGCAAAATTTTTATTTTCTGGTTTTAGTAAGGGTGACTGATGTCTAAAGTTAAATTCATTATTTAATAGCTGTTCACACTGTTCTAATGTTATCGGGTTTTTTACTACAAAGGCAGCTCTTATTGACATAGGTAATAGATTTATAAATGTTGTTATTGCAAACTTTTGATTTTCTGCAATAATTCCATTTTTTGTATCCATAGAATAAGCCTTTAAAAATATTTTTGATTTATAATGTGAAAATTTTATGGGATGGCTAGCACAGTGGTATGAAGTCGGCCTGTGGACCCTGAGGTCCCTGGTTCGATTCCCACACGCGACAAATTTTCATAATTTGAAAAAGCTATCCCTGTGGCTCCTCTACCACTAACATGTTTGGAGGCCGTGATTTGACGACTGGTAACCGCACTTCACGCGCAA
Organism: Pterostichus madidus; assembly: GCA_911728475.2. Taxonomy (NCBI): domain Eukaryota; kingdom Metazoa; phylum Arthropoda; class Insecta; order Coleoptera; family Carabidae; genus Pterostichus; species Pterostichus madidus. The sequence goes on along the minus strand of OU452309.1, from coordinate 23,101,099 downwards.
AATATATCACTTACCGAGATCTGCTTTAGCAGAGTGCCACACCCAGTAATGGGTAGAAGGCGTGATGATATATTTTTTTTTTTATATTTTTCTAAAAATACTTTTAATGTATCTAATGAATTATTTTTAAACTTTAAGTTTGCGATATCAAATAATATTGTTTCTGCAGTAGATTGGTCAGTGAAATTTGTGGTTAAGTGTAACTTTAAATCTTCCCAAGAAGTAAAATTGTTTTCTGATAGGAGTTCCATTGCTTTTCCTATCATTTTATTTTGAATAATTTCGAAAAGAAAGTTTTGCTGGAGTTGAGTTACAGTTATTCCGATTAGACTAAGATAAACTTGATCGACTGCTTTTATAAATTTATTTAAAACTTTTATGTTACCGTCATATTGGGGGATCATTTCTGATAGAGTTTTCAACTCAGACAGATTTGTAGTGGGTGTAGTCATGTTTAATCGACTAGGGCGTAAAGTAATTCTAATATTATTTTGTGAAATTATACCTTCGTATATTTCTGAATCTGAAGATTCAGTATTATCTGACTCTTGGTCACTACTCATATAATTTGTAAGTGTGTTTGGGATTGTGTCGGTCCCACGATCAATTTATTACTAGTCACAGCTAGATTGATCCCTTTTGTGTACTTAATATATAATTTGTGAGTGTGTTTGGGATTGTGTCGCTCCCACGATCAATTTATTACTAGTCAAAGCTAGATTGATCCCTTTTGTGTAACAAAGAAATAACAATTTTGTATTACTTACAACGTAATTATTAATATTACGAAGAGGTGATTATGGGTCATCGTCTTCGGATTCTGTATATTCGTCTTGTCCAGTTGCTTGATGGCTGATGTCCTCTCTAGGTTCTTTCTTGACAGAAGCAACGGGTGTCCTTCGTGCAGAAGATGTGATCGGCTTTGACGAACAGCAAATCTTCTGTGTAGACGAACGGTATGGACTACGTGTTGTGTCTTTGCGACCAGATGGGCACTGTTTAGCCTTTATCGTAGGTTTGTAGGATTGCAAAGTGAAGAATTAAAATTCACCACACAATTATTTTTGTGTTTCGATGCAAATCCTACCGACTGCGCCAATTAAATTCAGTCTTTACTTGAATTTAATAAAAAAAGATTTTATTTTTCTGTTTTACAAATATTACAGATTGTTACAAGTAACAAGCACGAATGATATGATGATACAGAGTACTGATACATGTTTTTACTATCTTATATAAACTATCTTAGGTATTCATATTACAGCGGAAAGTTACAGTAGTTTCTGCTGACATCTCAAAATCTCAGAGTAAGAATGATGAAATAGGAGATACAGCCGTACATAATTCCTGCGGCTCGTTACACAAACAGTGCTCATATTAGAATAAGGGTAATCGTAGCACTTGTTTTTCATTCCATTCCTATATCGCGTTTACAAAGTGAATTTTGTACAACTGTTTTTGGGGATATTTTTTGTGAAGTTGTAAAAATATCAAACATAAAATCACTTTTCCTACAACTGTGCGATTTCTTTGTTATTACGTAACTATAATTGCCTTGGTTACTTATGGAAAGTAGATGAATGCAGACCAAGTGCGTTTCTGAAAGCAAAGAAACACTAGTGCGGAAAGTGCTTCATTACGTAACTGTCAAAAGAATATTGTTTTGACAGCGATTTAAATTTCGCGCCGAGCGCGGAATTCATATTTTGACCACAGACGCTTTTGGAAGAAAAAGATACGGTGAACCAGCGCTAGTAAATATGCAGTAGTATATTTTGACGTTTATAAACGTAACCTTAATTTGCAGTATATCTAATCTGTAGACAATTAATAAAAAGAACCGAACAAAGTAAAATATATCGATAAATGGTTTTATTTAAAGAGTAAGTGAAATACTTCATATTTATTGTTTGTGTATATTATTAATACAGTTGTTACAGTTGCTTATATTGACATAATGTAAAGTGGAAACTTTTGTGTCTAAAGAAACATTGATTTCTTCCGTACCTGTTCATATTATTACCAGTAATATTATTGGTTACAATTTCGGAAGCTTCAGAAGTACCAGCAGCAGGTTGATTGTCATTGTCGAAAATAGATCCAACATAGTATGATCCGGAGCTTCAATTATCTTTGGAGGTGTTAATGATAAAGAAGAATCACTCACTGTACTATTCCAATCAAGATGATTTTGTAGAAATTATTTTGACGTTAGTGAAATATTTTTAAATAACGTAGAACAATGTGCAAGCAATCAACAAACAAACCATAGCAACGCCGTAAAACATCGTTCTCATGTAATATCATTAAAATTTTATAAATTTTATAAATTTTAATAATATTTTAGTGATTTACTAAATCGCACAGTTGTAGGAAAAATGTTGTTTATAACACGTGCCGAAAAAGGTTACATGCTCGTGCAGATTTCCGCACTCGGCAAGCCTCGTGCGTTAAATTCTGCACTTGCACGTAACGAGCCTTTTTCGGCACTTATTATAAAAATAACTATTAGCTGTCATTGGTCAGCTCATGTAAAATTATTGCAATATATTTTTTTTATAATTCAATAATTATATTAAACTGCAAAATAGTTCTTAAAGGTATTTGGTTTTATAACATAACCTAGATAATTATAAATTTGAACTTGTTAAAGTTTAACTAATAAATGCCCAAATAAATTAAATTTCAAATGTTTATTGAATTTGTCGGTATTAACACCTTGAATTTTATTATTATTTTGATTAATTATATATATATATATATATACAAATTTCTCCTCGCGGATGACCTTGGATGTGCAATAGCACGCTGAGGAACCGTAAACTCTACACTAAGGCCACTGTTGCCAAGTTAGTAAATTTTCCACTAAATCTGCTTTATGGGTGGTGTTTAGCGGTGAAATTTGGCTTTTAGTGGTTAGTGATTTTTCTGGTGGTTTTTTATAGAAAATTATTTATTTTTTCTTTTAAATTTTATTTTATGGGTGATCGAACATGCATTTCTTAAATCTTTCTAAATAAATTCGTACGTCTCGTTCATCCTCGTCAATCGTCAGTGATTGTAATTAAAAATAAACTAAGAAATCGAACGAAATTGTCTGTATTAATTGCAATTTTGGCAATTAGACCACGGTGAAATAGATTCGATAAATGTTGTATGAATTTTGATTTATCGAAAGAAGTTTTACAAAAAAATAGGAAATCATTTAACATATGAGGATGAGGCGGTGACTGATTCAAATGATACCATTAATGAAACTGAATTCCTATTATCTGAGGATATTTAACAAGGCTTTACTTGACATAGGTTATTTACTTACACAAATTATATGTTTCTTTATATTTTTTATTATTCTGTGACTATAAATGGTACTATATTCATTAAAATATTTACAATTTAAATACTGTTTTCTTAAGTAGTGAACTCCAGAAGAAGTTATATTAAAGTAAAAACAGTGGTTTCTAGCACCAGCTAAAGAAGTTTTAGATATAGCTAAACTAAAACATTTTAGTGTAATCTGAAAACCATGTTTTGTATAAAAATTGCAGGTTTAGTGGAAATCTGGTGTTTGCAATTATATGATCTAGGGGATAGCGGTTTGATACTGTTGGCAACACTAACTAAGACGTAGAATAGACACGACCGAAGATGTCTATTTTTCAAAAAAATTTCTTTCTGTCTATCTGGTATCCCATCCGCCAAATGAAATTTATTTATTTATTTATTTATGTTATTTATTTATGTTACTCTGTACAACAGGAATTGATCCCCAATTACAGTACAGGGTCCGGTCTCACCGAGCCGCAAAGTGGTTGTAATTATAATTTCTAGCTTGAGTGGGAATCGAACTCGGGATCTCCGGATTCGAATTCCGTTATTGGTTATACTATACCATATTTTTGCTACTCAACTAAAAATTATATTTTTAAATCTAGATAAGTTCGACTAAAATAATAATTATTAGAGGTTTTATGATGTAAATGGCAACCATTAGTAGCGTTATCATAATAATCTCTATTCCCGATGTTATTGGCCCCAACCCGTGAGTAATAAATTATTATTCCCGACTGTGATTAATGAACTGAATTATCTATCAAGAAAGACGTAATGGTCGTAGAAGAAATAATTCTTAGTTTTCTTTATTTGTTTATTTGTATTTTAATTTTAATATGGGATAGGTGTCTTAGTGGTATTGAGTCAGACTGTGGATTTAAGATCCCGGGTTCGATTCCTACAGCCAACACATAATTTTCACTACAATAAAATTACCTACCTCTGTGGCTCTGCTTCTACTGACATCTTTGGGGGCCGTGACTTGACAGCTGGTAACCCTACTTCACGCGCATAGATATCACTTATCGAGTTCTGCTACGGCAGAGTGCTACACCCAAGAATGGATAATATGAATGCTGATGTATTTATTTTTGTTATCTATTTCTTCATATATAAAAAATATATAATTATTTTAATAAAAAAGAAAAATATATTTCATATTGCAGTCCTGCAAGTTCAGTAAAATTGTATAATACTTGTCGTAAATAGAAATTATTTTTTATATTTAAAACTCTTAAAAATATTTTAAAAAATAATTATGTTTCTTATTCTAAATGCAAATTGAAGTTATATGTCATATGCAATAATTAATATCGCTGTCAAACATTCGATTTGCTTCTATTTATTTAAACTAAGTTTAAAATTTAAGTTTTTGTGGTACAACTTGTCATATGTGATTTAAAAATAAATAAATCAACAGTCAACTGCATTACCGACAAGATTTTTTAATCGTGTAATTCGGGAGTGCTGACAACTATTAGAAATAGCGTACACTTTTTTCATGCCGCAATTAAACCAAAATCTACTCGGCACTTACAATTTTTGTTCAACCTTTTCTGACTTTATATTAAAATATGTATGTTGAAATCATGAAATTTATGTATATTTATATTGTATCCATGCCCTCAGTACAATATGTTTGTAATATAATATGTTATTTAATTTTTTTTTAAATATATAATTAATTATGAAAAAAAATACTAGCGAATACTCCAGTGACACGTAACAAAAAATAATCTTTGCATTACAATTTATATCACATTCATATGTTTTCTTGTAATTGAATAATTGTTGAACAAGAATCCAGGTTTTTTGTATGAAACCATCTGTACATGAACGCAGCATTAACCCTCAAGTACTATCGTGTTTTCAAATTACACTAATACTATGATGGGGTGTTTGACACCCCACAAATAGATTTAGTTTTTTTTGCTATTATATGTATATTTTTTAATTTTAGTTATTGTAGGTTTTAAAGCAATCATTTGTCGTAAACCTTGATTTATTAAATGTTGAACTTTATTAAAAGTTAAACAAAAAAAAAAGCTTTACATAAACAAAAAAAAAATCGAAAAATATTAAAATTATGTTTTTTCAAAGTTTGTCATCTGTTTCGAAGTTTCCAAAACTCTGTTCTTAAGACATGTAAAAGGTAATTTGAGTTAACATTACGCATAAAAATTCTGAAATGCTTGTTTTCTCATCATATTTTGAAAATGCTAATTTTCAAATTAAATACTTAAGACTCTACAAATTATACTTTACCTTTTTGGGAATCACTTTATATAAAGTACAAAAGTACAAAAGTTAGGGGAAGTACATAATTATGAATTTCCTTTCTAAAAATACGACCGAAATGCAGTGTACATGAGTAAATTCTCAACGAATAACACTCAAATACTTTCACATATAAGACCCCGTGATTCACTCAAGTAAGTAAAATACATAAATGCAGCATAAAGTGGTGAATCAACGAGTAAGTAATGTTATACTGTTTTTAAAAAAGTCCTACACAACTACTATCGTGGGGTACTGAGGCACCCCAATGATAATTTTTTTTGAAAACGGTTAAAAATAAATAATGTCGAATTATGCCATATTGAACATATTTATCTTATAGGAGAATAGCTAGAACCAATAAATTGTAAAAAAATTAGTTTAAAAGATACAAAGCAAAAATTGGTTTCTGGGGGGGGGGGGGGGGGCAAAATACCCCACGATAGTACTTGAGGGTTAAAAGACAAAGAAATTTTGATAAATAACTTTTTGCATGAGAAAAATTAATTTTATTAACATTTTCCTTAAATAAACAAAAACAAATAATTATTTTACAACTATCAATGACCTACAAAATTATTACTAAATCTAAACTAAGTTAAATCTACACATGAGAAACAATTTACAATAACTCATAATTTTCAAAATTTTTAATTTTATAATTGTTCAAAATATCGCTCATTAACGTCTATGCACTAGTTTATTCGTGTTATTGTATTATTAATAACCTTTGACCCTGCGTCTTAATTCTTCGATTGTATTTACTGGAAAAATCGAAAGGAGTATATAAGGTCTGGTGATCTCGGTGACCAATGTACAAGTCTGTGAGTACCCATCCACCGGTTTCCAAATTTATTTTCTAGATATTTCCAGACTTGTCTTCTATTGTGTGCTGGAGCATCCTGTTGGGACCACACATTTCTTCGCTCTAGTAGTCTCAGTCTTAAATAATTATCAGCATTTAAATTTCCTTCAAAGATAAAAGGTCCTATTAATTTTGATTCTTGAATCCCATATCGAACATTAAAGCCTAATTTAATTTGATTTCGCGATTCCCGAATTTCAAATAAATATTTCTTATTCCAGTGATGATAATTATACAAAATTAATAACGTCGCTCATAGTCAGTTACTTATAAAGGCTGAACAATGAGTGATTTACACGGATGGCACTTATTTTTATTTAAAACACAATGTACTGTCAATTTGTGTATTCCCGAATTTTGGGAGACTTTTCTTACCGAAGTACAGCACCTTTACTTCTGCAACTTCATCAAGCAAATATTTATTTATTGGTCTTACAAATAATACATAGTTTCGTAAATTATTTTCCAATAATTTAAAATATTTTCTAGATGGTTGAGGTTTTTCAGGGTAAGTGCGAAAATATTCATTACATCCACGCGTTGCATCGTTAAAAAAATCCTTTTTTATTTGATAATTTTTTTTTATGGCTTCCTGGCTTCCTTACTAAGGTCATATGCCGCCATTACGCCCTGATCCTGCGTTTTAGGTCTTAGAGTCAACAGCAACGCGGGTGTCTCTGGACGGTCACCCATCCAAGTACTACCCGCGCGCAACGTTGCTTAACTCACGTTATCGCATAGATCAGTTTCAACGAGTGCAGCCATGGCCGTTGACATATTTGATAATTGTTGAACACTTTGTTGCCAGCACAAATTATTGACAGTTAGATTGCCGTATGTTTTCATAGTTTTCATTTGTATCTTAAATATTTATATTTGTTTGTGGTGCAATTTTGTTGGACTTCAATAAATGAAAATATGAAATAAATTTATGTATTTATTGTCTATTTCGTTTTTCACCTATAACTTCTTTTGATTAGATTTATACAATATTTTAACTTGCACTTATAGAACAATTGAAAATTGGTGAAAGGCCTTGGGGATCCTCAAAAATGGGTAGGAAATAAATAAATATCGTATTTATTTCATAACATTTGTAATTCGGACGTTTCGAATCGGCACGCGATCCATCATCAGCTGATAATAAATTAATATATTATTAAAACATGACACATTAAAATTATAAAAAACATTCAAAAAATCGATTGAACTCACCAAAACAAAAATAACTTGCAGATGTTTTACGTATATTTTAAATATAATGAGAGTGAAAAACTCAAAATTATACAGGCCAACAAAAACTTGTCAAGGACATAAAAAATCAAAATACAACATCTTCACATGGAGGTTGGAACAGTTCTGAAAACGCAACAACGGAAGTACAACTTAGAGGGATAAGATGGCGATCAACGCCAACATAACAAAAAATCCAAATATAAGAATCAATTAAAAAAAACGATCAAGATAAGAAGAAGAAAAAATCAAATGTATTTAAGAACAAGATTTGAATATGTAACAATTTAAATATATTATTGAATTAAAATCGGTGAATTTTAATTATTTGAATCTATCAATGAAATTCTTTATATATTGTAAGTTACCCTTATAGTCGGTCTGTGAATTTACATATTTATTTTTATCAAGATTAATGTGAAAAGTTTCTTTCAACAATCTGTTGTTATAATGTTGGCGTTGATCACCATCTTATCCCTCTAAGTTGTATTTCCGTTGTTGCGTTTTCAGAACTGTTCCAACCTCCATGTGAAGATGTTGTATTTTGATTTTTTATGTCCTTGACAAGTTTTTGTTGGCCTGTATAATTTTGAGTTTTTCACTCTCATTATATTTAAAATATACGTAAAATATCTGCAAGTTATTTTTGTTTTGGTGAGTTCAATCGATTTTTTGAATGGTTTTTATAATTTTAATGTGTCATGTTTTAATAATATATTAATTTATTATCAGCTGATGATGGATCGCGTGCCGATTCGAAACGTCCGAATTACAAATGTTATAAAATAAATACGATATTTATTTATTTCCTACCCATTTTTTGAGGATCCCCAAGGCCTTTCACCAATTTTCATAAGATTTATGGATCCAACTTAACCTCACTATATTAAAATTGAAATAACGTGTGAAATTACATAATCATAATTTTTCAATAGTTTTCTATTTAATTTACGAAAATTGATAACGTCATTGGCTTTACAATCTTTTGAGTTTCCGATCAATGAAATGAGAATTTCATATATTATATTGAAAAATTGCTTGATAATCAGGAGGTAAATTTCAGAAAATATTATAACTTTATACACAAGTACTATAATTGAATCTTTCATTGAACAATATTAAAAACCTTTATCGTATACTATATTTATAGTTAATAGCTTTTGAAATAACACGGATAAAAAATTCTGTTTATATTTTATAAACCTATAGAAAGGAGAATTAACAAATAATTTAAATGGGTTCTTGTCAGACTGGAGAAAGGACAAGTACTTGGGTTTGTTGAAAATAAGTTTGTACTTACAATTTGGTATAACAAATAACAATGATTTATTCACACTTAATTTAATACAAGGTTTTCTTCTGCTTTAACGCTGACTTCTTCGAACACGCACTTCACTCACAACCGTGACTAACCGGACTCTTCTCTTAATTCTTGTGACTCTCTATTGTGATTCTCCGTTACTACATGGTTGATGTTGTTGACTTCCTGCTGAACTCTACCATCTACTCTATTCTTACTCTACTCCGAATGAGTACTAACCTTACGCAACTATATATCCAATTACAATGTACTAAGTTAGCAATCCTCATTACAATATAACCTAATTTACTCGATCGTATTCACTAAGAATGTGCTGACTTTGACTTGTTACATTACTCCCTTTTTCAAAAAATTTGCTTCCTGCAAAGGGGCACAATTTGCATATTACACAATTAATACATAATCCTACTTTAACCATTTTTTCCTTTTTACATTCCATTTTTTATACCTTAATTAAATGAACTGTACATAAACATTAATATTAGACACTTATATCACTTGTACCATCCATAAAATAATCCAAATAAACACCACCATCGTCTTATGTTCATTTTATACCGCACAACACTAGAATAAAATTGAAGTTTATACCTCGTATCTCGTTCTTTCTTGTGGTTATTTGTGGAAGTCAAATTTAGTTTTAATTTCTTCTTGTAGTACTGCTTGTGTCGTTTAGATCTCGAACCTCGTTCGCTTATATTTCTTTTCTTCTTTAAGCCATTCGTTGTGGAGTTCTGCCTTTGATGTGGATTCTTCCTATCGTACTGTTTTCTTTGTTCTTCGTCATTTCCTTCATTAACCGCTTGTGAAATTTCCTGAATACCCGATCCTCTATTAAGACATAATTTTTAACCCATGATGCTTCTTTTTCCTCCCTATTTACCTCGTAAATTTCCAGAGTTTCCTCGGTAACGGCGCCATTAGGTCTCTCTTCACTGCTACGGTCTTCTTCCGAACTTACTTTTTGGGAATAATCCTCATATAATATTTTCTCTTTCTTTAATTTCTTCACAAAGACAGTACTTTTTCTTAGGCATCATACATCCAAAACATCATAATACTTCATCTTCCATCGGAATGCCATCTGAGTGGTTATAAATCATAAGAGCTGCCTCTTGGTCACCGGATATTTCCGGCATTCTTAACATATTAAAGATCCACGTAATTTCCTCCATCTCTTTTCATTCTTCCGCGTCTATTTATTCTGTATTTTCCTTAGTTTGGCCTGTTGTTTCTGCTTCTCTTCTCTTATACTGTGTATCATTTCCAATATGTTCTTTCTGACTATCGTAAACATTCGACTGCTGATGCTGATACTTATGCTGACGCTGATGCGTATGCTGACGTTCACGTTGACAATGCCTGGCGTAATGGTTGCCATTACAATTATAACACTGAACTTGATTTCTTCTATAATGAGTGTCATCATCTTCTCTCTGATAGTCGTAGTAATCGATAATTGTAGTTTTCTTCCCTCGGATAGTAGTAATTTTCTTTCCTCGGATAGTGATTGGGCCGTTGACGCTGATGCTGTTGCTGACACTGCCTGGCATAGTGGTTGCCATTGCAAATGTAACATTTTACAGAGCGTCTTCTCTCGTTGTAATTTGATCTTCTTTGGCCATATATCTTTCTTGATTCGCTTACTCTACTCTTACTCTACTCTGAATGAATACTAACCTTACGCTACTATATATCTAATTACAATGTACTAAGTCAGCAAATAGTTAGCTACGTACGTCAAACAATATTATTTTGAATACCTGACCTCATTTAAACATAACCTAATTTACTCAATCGTATTCAAGAATGTGCTGACTTTGACTTGTTACAATAGTAAAATGAAAAGAAATATATTTGAGACAGAAATAGAATTTAATCCCCTTGGATTTGGAAATAGTATGCCATTTCATTCAGTTTAGCTGTAAAAGCATTCATATAAACGTATGTAACAATAAAATTATCATCCGGTTTACTAATATGTGCACTGTGGTTATTATTATTTTTTTAACTAGACGATAATTTTAATTCCCGGTCACTATTCGAAATGCCATATTCTATTGTATACAGTGTAATCGTACATTTTTTATCGTTTATCGTGCGGGAAAAAAACCAGCGATAAATTAAATTAAGTATATTTATATCATTTTCAGACGACCACTTATGAAAGTAACCATAACAATATCATAAAGTACTACGGAAAGTTGAACATGACATACACTGATATGTTAGTATAACGCACACTTCTAACATATGAGGTGAAGTTACACTGATTGATAACAGATGGCGTTACGATGAAACAAAATAATAAAATAAATGAAAAGATTTTGTATTATAATTTAAATCGAAGTTTTGGCAGATTTTTCAACACATTTACAGAGATAAATATATATTTTTTTAATTAATAATTACTTATTTACTAATATTTTAGCATTATTTAATATTTTGACATTACGATTAGTACAGTTGGTATCACAATACCTAAACTCATACGTCAAACGTCAACGCTTACCTACAAAAACGCATCCCATTAAAGCTAATAATATATCTAACTATCACACTGCAGCTCGGTGAATCTAAACCTTGTACTGTTATTGTTCATGTTGTACAATGTAGCATACATAAATAATTTTTTTAAATAAAGAGCTGTTTAACATATATATTTTTTTATTTAATACTGTATCCACATTTCTACAATTCACCCACGATTTGCATCTTCGCGTTTCGTTTCGCTTCACTTCGGACGTAAACTATCTTTCATCTGCATACTCATATCACGATATACCATGATTTTCATTTATATGAATTCCTGACTTGTACATCATTTATTTAACTCTTAAACTTTTTTATACTGAAGCAAAACTCAGGCATTCACAGCTAATAAGAAGAACTGAAAAAGATTTTATTCATCAAAAAATGTATTATGAAATCATGATAATATACTAATTTCTTTAAATTAAATACCACAAATGGCTATACAGAGGATCCAAAAGAGATTTCTAACTGTTTTAACAACCATTTCAGGGATACACCGCAGGATATTTTAAAGCTATTTAAAAATTCTAGCAATCCAAATCTGAATCTTACTTATTGTAACAAAAATTTCTTTCTCTATCCTATTTATGAGAGATTACTTGAAGATAACAGAGATTGGATTAATTCCTAGAAAATAAAAACAAACAAAATCATCAGGGCTTGATGATGTACCAAGTTAAATTAGTTTCCAATATTATAATAGAACCTTTGGCGTACTTTCTTTAGACTTTTATACAGGTATTTTTCCTGAATATCTCAAATTACGCAAAGTTGTTCTCATTCCGAAATAAGGTGCTAAATTTAATATCAATAATTACAGACCCATTGCAATGGCTTCATTTTTCTCTAAAATTTTACAATCAGATTCCCAAAAATGTTTTAGCTAATCCTAAGTTTTGGATTAGCTAATATTATGCTAGTCTGATTTTAAAAAGTTAATTCAATTTACTTTCTGTTGCCTAAATGGTAAGAAGATTATAATAAAGTTTATTTAAACTTTTTTGGAAATACGGTATAGCTTAATTTGACAAATCCAAAATTTATGATTTATTAGTTTCTAACTAAAACTCTTTTGAGAATTGGGCTGCTAGAGTACTGTTTTCTTGAAAAACTTGAAAACTTCTTAAATAACAATCATATTCTAAAATCAAATCAATTTGGTTTCAGATCTGATCTCTCAACTATCGATATTCTGATATAATAGAATTTTATCACATCTAGAACAGAAAGAAAAACCAGTTGAAATTTTGTGCAATACAACGAAAGTCTTTGATCGTCTAATTTTATCATAGTATTTTTATCATTATTGGTAATTTAAATATTACAAAATTTGTAGATTCAACTCGTCACAGTGATATCATCACTTTTAACTTTGATAATTTTATTACATTTTTTAATTAGTCACAATATAACCAAATTACAAATACTACTGGTCGATTACTTGATGTTGTCATATCTGATAAGCCTTGTGATGTTGAACATGATCTTGATCCTTTGGTTAATGAAGATCCTCACCATCCAGCTCTTTATATATCTTTTCTTGCTCTCCTACACATAACATTCCTTGCATCTCTGTTAATGTCTCTGCATCCTATAATTTTCGCTCTGCTAATTTTGATCTGCTATATACATTACTGTCGAAAGTCATCTGGGATTGTCTTTTAAAATATAGCGATGTTGATGCTGCTTTCACAAAATTTTATCTTATTTTGTAAAATGTTTTAAATATTTGTGTCGCACGTACAAGAAAAAAGTCTTGTAAATTTCCACCGTAGTTTAACAGACAAATAATCAAAAATATTCAGCTTAAATCTAAATATCATACTTTATACAAAAAAAAAATAAATATTCGCTATTTAAATAAATTTAAACGTTTAAGGGCATTAATCAAAAGAGATATTAAAGTAGAGCATGCTAAATACGAACATTGAGGACACCATTTCTAAACATCCTAATAATTTTTTTGGATTTTATTAATAGCAAAAAACACGTATCGCGTATTCCTGGTCGTATGCTTCATAATGATTTATCCTTTAATAGCACCTCTGAAATTGTACACGGATTCGCTGATTTTTTTTCAAGTGTTTCTACAAATAATGATTCAAATGTACAAGATAATTGTCTCTTCAAATAATAATTTTAATTTAATCAATATCTCAAGCATAACTGAGGATGACATACTTCTCGCTATTAATAAACTCAAACCCTCTCGTAATCCAGGACCTGATAATCTTCCGGCCTACATTATAAAAGCCTGTCCTCATATTTTTGTTAAACCATATCAGTTCTTATTTAATTTTTCTCTAACAAAAATAATTTCCCATCCATTTTTAAAACTACATTTCTGTCCTATTTTTAAATCTGGCAGTAATTCCAACATATCTAACTACCGCCCTATTGCTATTCTTTCCAATATTTCTAAAGTTTTCGAATCAATTCTTTATAAATATATTTTCAGTTCCGTTCACAATTATATTTCTGTTCATCAACATGGCTTTGTTAGATGTACTATTGTAATACCATTTAATGAACTTTACTGAGCACACATTAAATTCACTGCGTGATAATTCTCAAGTGGATGTAATTTACATCGATTTTTCGAAGGCATTCGATATTACAGATCACAATGTTCTTTTAAGTAAACTTGATATCAACTTTAATTTTTCTTCCAACCTTCTTTAACTATTGTCGACTTATTTAAAAGATCGTATATTGTGCGTGTACTTGAATAACTTCAGTTCTAAAATATATTCTGCCAGCTCAGATGTCCCAAAGGGATCCAATCTCGGGCCCTTACTATTCAATCTTTTTATCAATGACATAGTTGATTCTGTAGAACATTCAAAAATACTACTCTATGCAGATGACTTCAAAATATATAAAACAATTAATTCTTTTCATAATTGATTACTTCTACAATATGATATTAACAATATTCTTGCTTGATCTCTTATTGTTTAACTTCAGTAAAGGCAAAATAATGAGCTATTTTGTTAAAAAAATTATTTATACCCTTCAATACAATGTGGGAAATACATATTTAGATAGGGTTACACTGTTTAAAGATTTGGGAATACTGTTTGATAAAAAGCTCACTTTTAATTTACATATTCAATCAATTGTGAAAAGTTCTTATAGAAATCTTGGATTTGTGATCCGAAATATCCAATCTTTTCACAAATTGTCAAAATTAAAAAGATTATATTTTGCATTTGTAAGGTTAAAATTGGAATATTGTTCTCAAATTTGGTATCCACTATACAAGAAATACATTCTTAATTTAGAGTGCCACACCCAGTGATGGGTAAAAGGCGTGATGATATATTTATTTATTTTTATTTTACAAAAGAAGTTTATTAAATATTGTTATTATAACGTCATAAATATTATTCTAGTTTTGACTACAATTATAAAAATTTACTAACGGATTTCAACATGGTGACTCTACTTAATCGAAGAAACATTCAGTCTTGTTTATACTTATACAAATTATTCAATGGTAATACGAAGGTAAGGTGAAAAGTTCTCGACCTTACACAAAGATGGCGTTCTAATCAATAAAATTTGTATTTCCTGCCTGGGTGCACGTATCATTAGTTCGTAAGACAAGTTTCAACTTGTTCTCTCAAGTAGTTTGTTTACACGAATGTTTGGAGTAGACGTCGCGTGTTTTTCGTTAAAATGGATAAACTTGAATATCGTGCGGTCATAAAATTCTTCGTTTTGGATAGATTAACCCCTAAAAAAATTCATCTGAAGTTGAAAAAAGGAACTCTGCTCCTTCTATGTCAACCATTAAAAAGTGGGCAGCTGAATTTAAACGTGGTCACACGTCCCTCGAAGATGACCCACAATAAGGATGGCCAAAAACCGCCACCACACCGGAAATCATCGAAAAAGTGCATAATATCGTGTTGGACGATAGGCGAGTGAAGGTGAGTGAGATAACTGAGGCTGTGCGGATATCGGAAGAAAGGGTGCGAAACATCTTGCACAAAGAATGCAAATGCGCAAATGATCTTCGCTGCAATGTTTGAACCGATTCAATAGGGATCCGACCGATTTTGTGCGGCGATTTGTCACCATGGATGTAGTTGTACAACTGCAAGAAAGAATTATGAAACGAAATCACCAATAAGACAGTTGTGCACTACTTTCAACAATATATCATGTAGTATAGATATATTTGGCAACTCCTTTATTAAATTTAGGCAAATATTGTACATTTACTTTTGTTTATGAACTGGTATTTGTTTTGATTATTTCAATTTATTCATAACTGAACTAATATTTTCATTCTAGATAATTTAATTTTACCGTCTTATTTTTCTATGGAATGTAATTAATTGTATTAATATTATTTTAATTTTTTATCTTTAAATAACCGTCCTGTAATTGGGATCTCAGTATCCTGTTGGGACAATTCATAAATAAATAAATAAATAGGTAAACCACAGCAGACTTTTTATTAAATTAGAAGCCTATCGCATTAGATGCCCTCTTGAAATGACTAAAAGATATTTATGCAATAGAAAACAATTTGTTACATTACCGTTTAGAGTGATGACTGTCGGTCTGATATTAACATTAATATGAAAATGAAATTTTAAAACGGTTTTATCTTAAAATATAAATACAATGAGAAATGGAAATCCTTCAATGAAATCAATAACCTAGAGTTTTTCAACCTTTTTTTGTCTTACTGCACATATAAACTAATTATTAAAATTCTACGGCACACCAAAATATATTATATTTTTCGACCTTCTAACAAAAATGTACACAATTTTGAATGATCTACAAAAACTAAATAGTAATTTATGGAATTTGAAAGGATCACTTTATTGCAAGCCTAAGAGAATAAAGACAATTTTAACATGATTTTCAGACACTATTTTTCCTACAATTAATTATTCTAATATTATTTATTTACATTTCAATTTCAAAAATATTTATATTGGAGGTTATCTAGTTAAGTTTGTTTAGTAGCAAATATTTTATTAGTAGGTATTGGAATATCTCAATAAGATTGCGAACTTAGAAGTGAAATTTGAGTCTGCGACAAAGGACAAAGGACGCGACTATATAAATATTGTTTGTGTATTTATTTTAAATATTTTCGAAGAAAATTGAACTTAAATTTCATCCTTATACTTTCTTGCTTCCATAAGTACAAATTAATTGTAATTATTTTCATATGAAATTGAATAGTAAATGTGTAGTGGCATTTGTAGATTAATGTAATAAATGGAATTTATTCCAAAAAAAAATAAAAAATCTAAAGTTGAAAGTATTGTTGTGTACTTGAATGCAAATCTTCTGCGGAAAACAATAATAAAACAGCTAGATTCCACAAATTATAGTTCCAATAAAGTTAACTACCTGTGTAGTTACTAAACTGAAAAGAAAAATTTAAATAATTAATGTACTACTAAAACTAAGACAACACGAAACATTGAAATATAATCTACATAAATTATAATGAAAAATTCTGAAAATACTGAAAATATAAAAATATAAGAATAAAACAAATAAATACTAGAGTCCGCAATGTTACACTTACGCAAGTCAAACAAAAGTGCTCCTTTGTTTCACTTTTAACATGAGATTGAGCGCCATCTCTTATTAGTGACATATCCCATTACGAACTGAATGCTTTGGATACGTAACCGCACTAAACAGAAATGTGTACTAAAAAGTAAGCAGTATTTTCCTGACCAATGAGGATGCGATCAAGGTTTTATGAGGTGATAAAAGATTAACTACATTATGAATACAATGTTAATTTGTAGAGAGTCAATTAAGAAAAATAGATTGCACTGATGACTCACATATGTTTAATATTATTTACGATGTAGACACTCCTATTCACTTATCATTCTTCTTCTTTCTTCGACATACATAACATATGCATAAAACAACTCAAATTACTCACGATTACTTCTAACAACTAATCTAATAACGAATCTACAAAGATTAGAAAAGATGAAAGCGATAGCCTGCACTTGTATATGAAAGAAAAGTTCACACAATGCAGTAACTGAAAATGAAACAAACAAATAAAAAAAGGAAGGACGTGTCGCTTGTTTTGGAAGTAAATTGAACACAATTGCAGTTAAACACTCTAAGTAAAAACTGAAAACGAATTAAAAGATAAGAAAGGAAAGGAGTGTCGCTGTACGCTTGTTTTTGAAAGTGAATTCCACATAATTGCTGTTAAACATTCAATGTAAGATCAGAAAACGAATAAAAAAGATAAGAAACGAAGGGAGTGTCGTCCATGCGCTTGTTTTTGAAAGTAATTTTCACACAATTACAGGTAAACACTCTAATGAAATTACTAAACAACAAAAATAAAATTTAAAAAATCCTGCATTTTTTAAATCATCAGATTCATTCCGCAATTAATCTTCGCCACACGTTCCTATCTTGACACACCACTTTCATACAAGCACGTGTTTTTCCTCGTACTCGGAAACTTTCGTTCACGCAACAATCCTTCAATCATATTCATCCATTTATTCATAGATCGCCCACGCAATCGTTCACCCTCAATTTCAGCAAAATATACCTGTTTCACCAATCTATCATTCGACATACGTTCTACATACGCAAACCATCTCAACTGACTTAAACCTACTTTTCTAACTACATACTTCTCTATTTCACACTCATCATACACTAATGTATTCCGGATAGGCTCTCTTCTAGTATAACCACACACACCCCGCAAATATCTCATTTCCACAGCAGTCCATGTATCTTCATCCACACCCAAGATTCACTACCATACATCAATGTAGTCACTAAAACACCATTATAGACACTCAATCGAGCATCTCTGGATACATTCACATTTCGAGCAAAGGTTCCTAGAGCACCCAAAACCTTGCATCCCGCAGATACGTCCATCCTTCGAAAAATATACTACCCAAATATAAAAACTCATATACTTGACCCAATCTCACACCATTCACCGAAACATTGCAGTCGCTCAAACACTAACACTTTACATTAATCAACATTTAATAACAGATTTAAACCTTTTCCTACTTCATTTAAACTTAGAATCATTCTTCTCAATTGCTCTTCAGATTCACCCATACCAACAACAACATCATCCGCATACGCTAACGCAGGCACTACACTACCACCAATATGTACACCATCCACCCCATTCAGCAACGTTCGTAACAACATATCCATATAAAAATTAAATAGCCACGGAGACATCCCACAACCTTGTTTCACACCAACATCTATACAAAACCAATCACTCAATCTACCATTAACTCTCACCGCAGCCTCACTACTTTCATACAACGCAAGAATTGCCCCCAACAAACTACCATTTATACCGTACTGTAGAAGTACATTCTACAAAATACATTCCACAAAGTCTCGCGATGAACACTATCATATGCTTTTTTAAGATCGAGAAAGCCACAGAACACCTTCTTGTTCTTAGCACGTGACTTCTCAATAATCATACGAAGAAAAATAATTGATCCACACACCCTCTCTTAGGCAAAAAACTACCTTGCATATCGCTTAGCTTGGAAATTGTTAAGGTTCGTACCTTATGAATAAGAATCTTCCCGTACAACTTCCCTGCCACACTCAGCAAACTTATCGCTCGGAAATTAGTACATTCACTCGAACTACCTTTGCTTTTAAATAAAGGACAAATGACAGCACGTTTCCAATCATCAGGAGCCACACACCGTTTTAAACAAAATCTGAACAAATAAACTAACCAGTCAAATAACCTCTCACCTCCATACTTCAACATCTCATTCGATATACCATCCAAACCAGAAGCCTTACCATTCTTCAGACGCATCAATGCAAAACTAACATCACTCTCATCTATATCCCAATCATCACCACTTACATTTTCTCTGACATTTTCGCTACAACCATTCCGTCCATTTATGCTACTATATAAAACCCTAAAGTACTCACACCATCTATTCCTAACATCTGATTCATTCCACAATAACTCACTATCAGCACTTTTAACCGCTTTCACTGCCCTTAAATTACCGCCTCTCAATCTCTTCACACTCAACCAAAACATGCTTTTATTCACACTTAAATCATTTGTCAATCTTTTACTTATCAAGCCATCAAAACGCGCCTTACTTTCTTTCACAAGTCTCTTAACACATTTATTTAACCTCTTGTATTCTAGTAAGCATTCATCTCGTAAATTCCAGGCACATCTTTCACACTTAAAAAACGCAAATATGCTCTCTCTTTTTTCCTCAATCGCTTCTTTTGCTTCATCATTCCACCATGCATTCTTTGGATAAGAGCCTAAACTACATGCACCACAAACTTCTTTTGCACAATTAAGAACTGTATCCTTAAATTTCAACCAAACATCATTTATGCTGCATTCAAAATTAAGCTCACATACAGGCAAAGATTCATTAATTTTCTTAAGAAATCTATCCTCATTCTGCAGTACACCGGATTTCACACGAAACATTTTTTCGGTATTTTTCACCCTCATTCGCCAACATTTATCCAGACGTATACGCGATACCACAAAATAATGGTCATTCGTACCCAATTCAGCACCACGTTTCACACGCGTATCTATAACTAAACTGCTTAATCGTTAATCATATAAAATAAAATCAATTACACTTAGTCTATTCTCACTTATATTCTCCCATGTATACAAATGAGCTAATTTATGTTTAAAAACAGAGTTGGAAACAAAGAGATTACGCTCCAAACAGAAAGATACTATTTTCCAACCGTTTTCATTCTCTCTCACATCACCAAACTTACCCAATGCATTCCCAGACATACTTCTCTTTACTCCCACCCAACCATTTAATTCACCAGATATGATAACTTTCTCACCTGGATTACACAAATCAATCACACTATCTAACAAATTCCAAAACCGATCTTTTTCGAGATCATTTTCGGATTCGGTTGGGCCATAAACTGACACAACGAAGATTCTATGAAAGCCTACCTTTAATCTCAGCCAAAGATTTCTAGATGAAATACAATCATAATCCCTTACAAACGGTTTCATTCTTTCACTAACAAGCACACCTACTTCATGCTTTGCACGTTCATTCTCAGCAACACCCGACCATAAGCAAAACATTCCATCCACCTCTTCCTCACTACAGCCTTTCCTCTTAGTCTCACTTACACACAAAACATCTACATTATACACACGCATTACATTCATTAATTCATTTTCTTTACCAGTTATATCCCTAACATTCCACGTACCAAACTTACATTAATCAAATTTGCCCAATTATTCCTCATTTAAACAAAAGATAATAAAAGAAGGGTCCTCTCGGTAATAGAGTAGTAGTTAAGGTAGCTAACGAAACTGAACCTTAACTATAAAGGAAAATAGAAATGAAAAGAAATAAATAAATTACATTGACACCTTTTTATATATATAATTTTATTTTTTTTGTAAATTCTGGACCTGTGTTAATTGCACCTATGCACAAAATTGGAACCATCGCACTCTGAATATTGATATTCCTTTAGGTTTTGCGCTTGCCCCAATTTTATTCATTTCTCAAATGACATTAACAATCAATGCGAATAAGATGATGTTACTTAACGTTATATGCAGATGATACTTTGGTCGTTGTCTCTGCTCGAGATGAGTTAGAGTTGCAACGCAGATGCGACTCTGAATTACTGCGGTTATCTCAGTGGTTCAATAAAAATTATTTGCGAACAAAATTTCTAGAAATTATTCTCGACTCTTCACAGCTTCTACTGTAGCACCATGTATCAGTAGAGTCTCGATTAAGATATGGCATATGCCTCTAGGAATGTTTATAATTTGTATACTAATTTGTCTTTATTTTGATACTAGGCAAAAGAATGATCTTAGAATTCTTTACGTTAAAACTACCGCAAGTATCACATACTTGGCCCAAGGATCTTTAACAATCTTCCTAATATGATACTTAAAATATGAAAATTAAGTTTATTTAAATTAAGTTGAAATACTATTTGATAAAAATGAATCATTTTATAATCAACGACAGTACATTGTGAACTGTTTCCCATTATCTTTCTTTGCTCTGGTTCATTGTTTCAATGTTATTTTAATCTTTGTTTTATTTTGACATGTTCCATATATATAACATATATATGTCGTCGGAAATAAAATGATATTATTAGTAATTTTTGTGTTACACAGTGACACATATTTAAAGTTAGGAGATAAAAACAGATAAATTTTATATCTTTAAAGGCAAATGAATCGCTATTTTGCCACATCAAGTGTCTTTTTGAGTTAAATTGTCGAATTAAGGCTACAGACATACTTTCTTCTTCTTCAAAATTAATACAAATTGATATCTAAATAGATTACATTTATAGCCAGTACTTCAATATTCTAACAAAGTTACTAATAAATGTATGTAAATAACGCATTTAATTCATGAGAAACAATATTTAAAATAATAATTTATTGTTGATCGATCAAATACCAAAAAAAATAAATAGCTATGTAATGTTTTCAGATATATATGAAATTACAATACCGGAAATTATATTTTCGAATTCGCTTGATTACCATTAACACAAATATCGTGTTCGAATTAAAAAATATCGAAAATACATATTATGGAGTAGGTACGAGTAGCTCAGTGGTATCGAGTCGGACTATGGATTTGAAAACCCAGGTTCGGTTCCCACAGCTGACAGTTTTCACTAAATTAAAATTACCTTTGTGGCTTCCCCACCACTAACATCTCTAGAAGGTGTGATTTGACGGCGGGTAACCGTACTTCACTCGTATAAATATATCAATTACCAAGTTCTGCAACAGCTGAGTGCCATATTTAGTAATGGGTTATAAGTTTGTTCTTTTTAATATTTATAAAACTATTACATTAACAAAAATGAATAAAAATTACAAATAATAAAAATCAAATAGGTTTCTTTAAAAATAAAAAAAATCCATTCAGCCTTAAAACATTCTAAATTTATTGTCGTTATTTTAACAATACTAATGGGTATCAAGAAGGCCGAGTCTGAATCTAAAAAAAAATTATAAATAAACCGATAAATCTATCGATCTAGTCTGTAAATTTGTACGATATCTCAGTGACGTGGCCAAGGGAATCTTGACTATCTCTTCGAAAGTTATTCATATTCAACTTTATTATATAATATTGTAAGCGGGCCATCGGAACTAGTCGGGCCTGTACCCATCTGACCCTTCAAAGATAGGTGATTGAAGTAGGATTGGAATTGTAGCCGAAATTGAAGAAGGCACAAAAGTATTGAAGATCTTAGAGATCCTTTCTTCCAAGTATTCACCATTTCTTCTCACTGTTTTGGTTACTACTTTAATATACGTATGTCCAGTTTTATGATACAAATTAATTTACTTTCAAAGTAAATACAATTTATATTCATTCAAATGACAGTCGAACTTTTATAATGATTCGAATTTATAATATATTACATAATAAGTCAGGAAATTGATATTTTACTTGGCGAAGCGGTTGTTTTAATCTGCTGAGTCAAGTAAAAACACTTTCCTGACGTATTATGTATACTATTTTTTTCTGAAACTGTTTAATTTAATCAATAAATTATTCGTAAGTCAGTCAAAATGTTCAAATACGAAACAGTCAGGTAAAATCTTTACCAGACTGTTTGGTACTTCACCAGACTGTTATTTTTGTTGTAGTCTTGAATATGTATTTTACTTGACTTTTTCTAAAAATATACTTTCCACACTATACTCAGGTGCACAAAAAAACGCACCACTTTTTTTTCTTTAAATTTTCGTTAATTACATCGTTTTTATAGAATTTAGAATAAAGCTTTTGGTGTTGCATGATGCAATGGACTTTTGAGATGTAGCAAAAAATAGCATGTTGTACTTATCAGTATATTTAATGAACAATAATAAACACGAATTGAATTTCAAGCTTCGCGTTGTTTGCTATCATCTGCACATTCAATAAAATGCGCATGCTATAAAGATGCTAGCTTGTGTCAATTGTTTGTTTCTTTGTTTATTTACGATTAACTGTCCTTCGCGTAATATTGAATTTTGTATTGATAATGGTGTTAAGTGTTGAAGATTGTGAAACGGCTACAGCTCTGGTGGAAGATGGATGAAGTATACAGTATGTAGCTCGCGTGCTTAATGTTACACATACTACAGTCCAAAGAATACTTGAAACGTTTAGGAAGACTGGTAGTAATAAGCGAAGGCTCAGATGTGGCAGAAAACGAAAAACTACTGTAGTTTATGACAGATTTATTGTACTCAATACTGTACGAAATTGTCATTTGACTTCAGTAGAGACAATTAATCAACTTCGTGAGGTTCCGGGTACCCATGTATGTGTGTGAACAGTTCATCGAAGATTGAAGGATGTTAGTTTGAAAGCATGCAGACCTGCATCTGGATCAAAATTACTCCCACCTCACAGAGTAGCCCGACTTCAATTTGTTCGGGAACATTTTTGGACTTTAGCTAAATTGAATAGTCTGCCGAGTCTAGATTCTGCATACATGCGCTAGATGGAAGAGAACGAATGTGCAGACGAACGGGCGAATGATTTACCAAGAATAAGTTCACTCCTCGAATCATGGGGAAGGTTCTGTTAGTGTGGTGTGGGCCTGCACAGAATTGTTTGTTGTTCCTGGAGGATCGCTGACTGCACGTCGCTATATTAAGGAGATTTTATGAAATTTTGTCGTTGCATTTTCTCTATTTATTGGAGATGGCTTTCTTTTGATACAGGATAACGCAAGACTGCTTACAGCAAGGTGAGTCACTGAATACCTTGAGTAATTCGATATACAAAAATTAAATTGGCCAGCATGTTCTTCGGATAGAAATCCAATAGATCATGTAAGGGACATTCTAGGGAGACACGTTAGATGTCGCGCAGTTGTACCAACCACAATACTTGAGCTTCGTCTGGCGCTTGAAGAAGAATGGTGGAATATTCATCAAAACGATATTCGTGAGCTCATTAGTGGCATGGGTCGTCGTATGTAGGCAATAGTAAAAGTTAGAGAAGGCTACACGAAGTATTGTATCCTATTCAACGCTATTTTCATTATTGTGAATGCCTGTTAAGTTTATTTTGTAAAAATACATTTTCTCAATTTACACAATGTGACTGTTAAAATTAAATTTCTGTTACTATTGTTCATTAAATAAACAGATAAGAACAACATGCTATTATTTCTACATCTCAAACGTCCATTGCATCATGCAACACTAAAGGTTAATTCTATATAGGTACTATAAAAACGATGTAATTTTTTTGCATCTGAATTCATGCAATTTTTTCACAATCTTTTTACCTATATACGGTACCTATATACACTTACAAAAAATGTTCCATCTCCCTCTGAATAAAAAGTCTGACTACGTCACTGAGTATCTAAAAGGCACGTTGGAGTTTCGAAATAATTTTTTATATGTAAATTTACGATCGAAAAAATAGAAATTATGTTCAGTAAGTCCATTTTGATATGCCTGCCCTGTAATAACTATCTGACGAAGACAAATGTTTATTTTCCGTCCGTAACAATAAAGTATTATTATTATTATTATTAATTATGTTTTTAGGTTTTGAAAACTGGGTTTATAAACCGGTTATTTTAAAAATAAATTTGTAAAATTCGAAAACTTGTTTTTAAATTAAAGCAGTGTTACTGTACTACATACAATATTTGAATATCAAATGCGTAAAATTAGGACAGTTCCTATTTTTTCGTATTAAATAAGCGCGAACGAAATGTTTCAATGGTTTGTTACCACTTTAAATGTGAAAATATCTGTTAATATTCTAACTTCTTATATTATTTTCACTAATTAATACATATTATTTCACCTCGGATAGCCGGTTTTACTATACTTTAAAGAAAATATCAAGTGTTTTTCAATATAGTAAGGTTAAGATTTTGTCAAAAATATATGTTATTGCGCTTGCCTACATTAGTATTTTATCACAAGATCTTATATATGTTGCGTACTTAGTTTAATTTTAGTACTAACTTAAAAATCTAATTACTATCGTATTACGTTTCATATTGAAATAAGGAGTATTTTAATCATAGTGTCGCACGAGCTTATAACTAGTCGATTAACTAAGTAGTATATAAATCTGAATCACTGTTTTCGGGCATTAATACGCTTTTATTTTACAATTCGCAGCATTCGCAATACAACAACATTAACAAATTTTCCATTAAAAATTTTTTATTTTTTTGGTAATGAATTCGAATGAAATATTAATTAATGAATTAAAATAAATTATCAATCTGATTATCCACAGGTCGAACTTGACTTGAATATTTGATTGAAATAATAATAATAATAATCATTTTATTTAGCAAAAATCAGTTTATTCCGTCATCTAGGGACTCTGTTAGGATTAGGAAAAAAAATCTTTAAGACAACGAGCTAAAATAAATTTAAAAAATATTTTTTTGTAAATAAGTAGGTGTAAATACTTTTTTTGAAATTCGGAAACCGATTTTATCGATTGTTTGGAAATATTGAAATTCTAAAATCGGTTGTAAAAATTAAACCCTATTATTAATAGATTACATTCAACAAGTCGTAACATAAAGTTCAAGTCCCACTCAATCTAAAAAATATGAACTACTACAATGCGGCTCGGTGAGTCCGGGTTCTGAACTTTTATTAGGGATTAAGTTCGTGTTATGCAGAGTATCGTAAATAAATAAATGAATAATTTCATGTCTTTTTAATTTTTACGTTGATTTTATAAACATTAGGGTTTATTATAATATTCGTAATAAGTAAAATAGTTTGATTAAAAACTTTTGAATAAAACCATTTTAGTAAGACTGGTTTTAATCAAAACAAGTTTTACTTAATGATAATGAAAAAAATCATTTAAAAAAATCAAATCATCGTTTTTTGATTATTAAGTATGGCACTCTGTAAAGTAACACATATGATATTATATCTATATCGTAATATTTTGTATTGCCTCAATATTTGTAAATATTTTTTTGTTTTTAATTTGTAACTAACTGGGTTTAAATATCAGACTCGGAAAATGTCAGACAGACATGAATACAATTGTATTTTTAACGTGTTGTCAATGAAAGTACATGGTAGCATATTTTTAGACAGCAGGTAATTGAAACAAAAGTCTGGTTACACCAGTGAATAACATTTCAGTATAGCTATGTAAACCAAATCTGCTTTTGTTGAGTGTCTTCCTAGAAACTAAATAATTGTCATTATTATTAGTTTTGGCAGATTGTAGGTTCGATGCTTCTTTTGTAATGAAAATGAGGACACGCTCAACGTTAAATTCACCGCACTGTGTGTACAATCGTTTATTGTTACGATCCTTATTTCTACTCTCAAATGATTGTCATTTAAACATTTTTAAAGATATATTTTCTTAAAAATGAATTGATTCAAATTTGTAGTATAAAAAGAAAATATAAAATAACTTGAAATCAAGTATTATTATTATTATTTGTATTTCTGAATTCTCGCAATTATATAAGTTATAAATTCAGAATACTTTCATTAGGTAATACTTATTTCCCTCTATCATAGTTTTAACAGGAACTACTATGGAACTTAAAATAATGATTCAATTTCCTTTAAAACTAAAATTTATTAATAATACTAAATATGCAAATATTCTATAATAAAAGCTCAATTCATGAACGTTCTGCTAAGTGTACCTGGATCATTTCCAAACAGTGTATCATTTACGTGTTGATTCTCCATAAACCATAGCGAGTGGGAGTCAGACCAGCTTCTGTTGCTTGCTACATAACGCAAAAATAGTTTTGTTTGTTGGATTAAAAATACTATGACTTCGCACTGAATTCTGGTTATTATTTTACACTGTGACAAAGGCTTAGACACCTCTATTCTTATAGTTCTAAAGATATGTTAAAAAAAAATTGTCGCAAATTATTTTTTAAAAACATTATGTATAAACTAGATTCTAAGTATTAACTGTTTTAATCTTTTTCAAGTATGATAGCAACAATGTGAATGTTTCGTAACTATGTAAGAAGTGAAAAACAACTCTAAGTGAAACAGTAAACTAAGGCCACACCGAATAATTGGTAAAAACCGTGCTAATATATTTATTTCTTACTTAAGAAGCAAATTATTGAACCATAATTAACTAAACATAATTATTATCGCACGTAAAAATAATTTTTTATATATATATATATATATATATATATATATATATATATATATATATATATATATACATATATATATATATATATATATATATATATATATATATATATATATATATATATATACATAGTATGATACTCTATATTCATATATCGTTCTAAAAATACTTGTATTTGAAAGACATAGGCCTAAAAATATTTCAAAAAACATTAGTCTATTTATATACCTACCTAGGAACTAAACCCCCATTACATAATTTAAAGTAAACGGCAACAACTCTTGTTTAGTAGATATTGAATAAATAAATAAATATATTTATATATATTTACTAACCAACTAAATAATATATTCCGTTGAAGTAAGTTAATAACCATGTTCCAGAATGTCTTATTCGGTCTGAATTTTTATTATATTTGTTCTTAAACTCTCACCTTGTAATGACAAAATAAAGAACCTGTTTTTGTTTTCATATTCAAAATACTACAGAAAACTTTGTTAAAACAGTCTAAATTATATACACTCACCGGCACAAAATTCGATCCATGTGTTATATTTAATTTTATTAATATATATTTCTTTTGTTTTATTCACAGTATTTTATTTTGACTTATTTAATTAATTTACAAGATATGTAAAACAATTTTAATGTACTATAACTAGAAGTAACATTTAATTTCAGTAATAATTAACTTAATAAAAAATTTTAACAATTTTTCCTTTAAAAAAAACAACAAAATTTTTTTTAGCGTTTATTGCCTCCCCGAGCTCTAAATACAACTTCAGTACGTCTGGCATCCCCTCAAAAAGGTCCTGAATAGCACCTTGGTGAATTTCTTCCCATAGTTGCACTATCGCTGCACTTAACTCTCCCAAGTTGGTAGGAGCGGGAATTAGGGTTCGAATTTGTGTTCCCACCATGTCCCAAATATGTTTGATCAGATTACGATCGGAACTTTTTGCTGGCCAAATCATGCGCCGTATTTCAACGTCGTCCAAGTACTCATTGACGCCTCGAGCAACGTGTGGACGGACATTATCATGCATTAGCATAAAATTATTGGCCAGAAGAAGGATAAAAGGCGCAACATGTGATTGCAGAATGTTTCTAATGTACCTGTCTGCAGTCATTGCACCTACGTTTACAAACACTAACTCCGTGCGAGCTTCAAGGCTAATGCCGCCCCACACTATGATCGAGCCACCAACAAAATTAATTTTTGGCACAATGTTGTACTGAGAATACCTGTCTCCAGCCCTTCGCCAAACTCTTTGACGTCCATCTGGAGAACTGAGGCAAAACCTTGACTCATCAGTGAATAGCATTTGGCTCCATTCCTGAATACTCTAGTTTTGGTGTTCACGACAAAAGCGAAGCCGTTCTACTCGATGTTCTCTGGTTAATTGTGGGCCATTTGCAGGTCTTCTCGCATGTAATCCGTTTTCCTCTATTCTTCTTCTTACGGTTCTTTCGCTTACTGCTACCCCGCGTACCTCTTCCAACTCGTTTCGTGCACTAATGGCAGTAGTATCTCTATTTCGTAAAATTCTAAATCTTAAAAAGTTATCATCCCGAGTAGTTATACACCTTCTTCTATATACCTTCTTATACCTGAGCTAACTTTTCTAGTGTAGTTTCCAGTTTCGTGACAACGTTTAATAGCCCTTCGGACACCAAGAACATGAGCCACGTACTACTGCGATCGCCCATCTTGAATAAAAGTGATGGTTTTGGCACTGTCTATCGGGTTTAAAACCATATTACTGTTTAGGGATCACTAATACAACAAGATTGAAATCGTTGATATATAAACAATATAAAAAATGATAAAAGAACTGAAAATAAAAAATTAAAAAAAAAACATTTTAATAAAATAACGGGCTTGGATTTTC
The DNA here is from genome assembly GCA_911728475.2 of Pterostichus madidus. NCBI lineage: Eukaryota > Metazoa > Arthropoda > Insecta > Coleoptera > Carabidae > Pterostichus > Pterostichus madidus. Next base: position 23,071,441 of record OU452309.1, on the reverse strand, counting down.
TTTTTTAAATTTTAAATTGAATAAAAAACGTTTTGGGTCACACTTTATACAATATATACATTCTTTACTTGATTTACCCCATAGAAAAATAGTAATGCTAAAAATTGTAGACGGATCGAATTTTGTGCCGGTGAGTGTACTTTAAAACACAGTTATCTCTAACAAATAAACAAATGATTCACTAGTTAATTATATGTAGTCGGCTCACAAAAAATTATATGTTTTTATATTTATATTAGATAGACCAGGTTTCATCCATTCACCCTGTTTTTGATCGCAGTTGCTATCATTAGATACAAATATGCATACAATATTTATAAGAGTACCAAGTGTACAATATAATAATATATTTATTTATTTATTATAACAAACAAAAAGATAGATGCTTCACCTAGAAAAAAAAAGATCAGTGGCAGATTTAGGAAGAGGGTCCAGGGGCCCGGGCACCTCTAGAAATAAAAGTGTTATTTTTTTCGGTAATTTTTACACCATTCGCAAATCTATAAATATATGTAAGTTTACGGAAGCTATTTAATAGATGCATATTTGGTAACCAGTATATTTTATCCAAATTATAAATATTATTTTAATTTATTTTATTGCTTCCAGTGACGACATGTTCAGTTGAGTGCTCTTTTTCGACATAAGATTGTTGAAACCATATTTACGTTTTAAATGACAGGAAAGATTGTTGGGACTAGCTTTATTGTATTATATTCATTACAATGGAAATTTCAAATAATTTGTATTGTTAAACACACGAAGAATGCAATTACTAGATATTTAAATGTAGATATGTTCCGGTTTTTATTTCTAATGTTAAATTATTTTATATGTTTCATGTATGTACATCTCCTTTTTTGTTAAACATATATTTGTATAGTTTCTGTTCGTTTATTTTATTATAAATACTAATAGATTCAATTCATTATATTATATTTATTCATATTGAGCCACTCCCTTCAAAAAATTCTAAATCCGCCCCTAAAAAGGTTATTCTAATTATAATGTATCATTACAGGAGACCTGATGGACGAAGAGAATGTCCTGGACTTTTTGACAAGTTTAGAAGCTATGGATCTTCCAGACCGGATAGAGGAAGTAAACGGCAAAATCTTGGAAAAAATTGTCGAAGATACTGAATATGTTGCAGTTTTGTTTTGTAAGTACATTTTTCCGTTGCCCCTTGAGAAATTGATATATTAATGAGTTGTTTATAACCGAACGGCAAGATCATGTGACTAAATTCTGTAAATACAATAAGTGTGCTTCATGTGTCACCAAAACCTATAAAATAACTTAAATAACTCGGACTATTTTACAACGTTTTTCCCGATACATGTAAATAGCAACACAATATAGGTTTTAACAACCGTTCTGTCAGTTGACTTCGGATGAGGCAACAACATGTGTATAATTAATATTTAGCAGTGACTCACAACAGCTCAGTGTGACGTATTTTAAATGAATAGGTCCCGACCATACCACGTGTGCGAAAGCCGGATCCAGTAAGTAGTACTATTAGCTACACTTGTTACGCCTTCCTTACTGTGCAAAGCGCTGCTATAATGCTCTTTACATTGCGTACATGCATAGATCTCCAACAATTTCTTTTCTATTTATCAAATACTTATTATCTTGTTATACATATATGTCTATATATTTGTACAACACCACTTACACAAGTCCTGCCTAATTGTAATATTTTAAACTTGTACTTAAATTAACAAGTAGCTAAACGATCTCATATTTTATTCTAATGTGTATAAAATAAGCAAAGAAATAAAAGCTTAAAATATTATAAATTGTATATAATGAAAACAGTTGAATATCTGTGTATAGCATGTGCTTTAATGTTTGGTTTTAGTTGAAAGAAATGTAATATTACAAATAGTGTGTTCGTTGTAATATAGTACATGTAAGTTAGATTTAGTATAATAGTAGAATAACAATAGAACACTTTTACATATTTATACTGTAGTAGCTTCCCACTTTAAATTTTTTGTAACATAAATTATGATAAACGTTCGCTACTATTATTTGATTTCATCGTGTTTCGTTTAGTATGTATGTTGCTTTGGTGTTAGCTAGTAGAATTATATTGTAGTTTAGCATCATTTTGGCTACAGTACTCATTTTGCATGTACTTACGTAAATTTCATTCGATGTCAGTCAGTAATGCATCCAATAAACATTTTCGTAAATTTAATACTCGTAAAATTAAATATTCTGCCTGATATTTTACTAGACAATTATAAAATTAATATTTATTTGTTGTAAATAATTTATTTTTACCGATATTCATTTTTCATAATATTAACGTTATTATAAATTTTGATTTCAATTTCCGAGAAATGATAGGTCAGACTCAACATATCGTAGAATTATACTGTGACAAACCGAGAGCAACACTGCGTGAGCAGACGGTCACGGGAGACATATCAGAGTTATTTTTATCCCGCGTTGAACTGCACGCAAAGCCGATCGAGAGCACGCTCAGCCTGCACCGTGCCAAACTATTTGGATGTCTTCGTTATTAAATTAATGTCTTCGTAATTAATACTGCTTTGTATGCCACGGTCACTTCAAAACTTTTTACTGAAGTTCTTGACTTCATTTTTGTTTTGACACATGTTGAATTTCTTTACCAAGAGTTGAATTTGTAATTTTTTTTTTATGTTCATTTTCTTCGACTTAAAAAATATTACCTATTTTATTCTACTTAAAAAGAAAAAGTTTCTTGGATGCATCCCATTTCTGAATTTATGTTTTAATTATTTGATAAGGCAACCAGATTTTACGTAGACACTTATATAAATTGGCTGTCATATCAAAATGACATAAAAAACACTATTTACATAGTAAAAATAATTTGTATTGGCAACAATATGTGATTTAAATTAATGGTATAGTGTACACGTAATACCTAATTTAATTTATTAACACGTTAAGTGTCATTTTGCAATGAAAAATCCCAAACGGCCAAATTTTTTTTTTCTGGTTTTCGTAAAGTATAACGTACAATATAATAAATAACCTTTATTGCCTAGATTTAAATTTTAAATTGGTTTAATTTCTTGTTGGTGGCCATTAGCACTCACTCAGTCCAAAGAGGCCACGGTTAGCATATTCACAAACAGACTACTATTTTATTGTTATATATTATAAAGTTATTTGCAAACAAACATTCTTTTTTTATTATCTTACATTTTATAATTAAATGCACCAGCATTATGTCCAAATACTAGTAAAACATATCCTGTATCAAGTGCCATAAGATTCATGCTCTGTGGGCCGATGGAACAATGGGGTCGCAGCCACTGGATGCACAAAATAATAAATAATGTAGTGAGAAATTAGTTATGCAGGCGTTACCTCCAAAATTATGGAGAATAAAATTAATTTATTCGATTAATTACTGTAACAAAATTAATTTAAAATTGCCCAAAATTGCTATTATTTTAAGAAGAAAATATAATTGAAATCTGAATAAAGAAACTCATTAAGTGATTCTTTTAATCACTTAAATTTCAGTGTAGTAATCATTAAATGAGTAAAATGCAATGAAATTAACTGAAAACAACGGCAGCGTAAATACTGATTTCCCATATACCGTTTATTAAATTAAACCTGTGCGTTTAACATGAGAAATAAGTTTTTTTTGCAGATCAGAAGTGTCTGGCAAACAACATGGTATCAAATTGCCCTGAAAATTCATAAAATAATTGAAATCGCCTATTAAATATGTTTTTTCGTTTGTGGCAACTATATCATAAACAAGAAAATCATACTTTACATTATAACTGTCAGATCGGTATTAAATATTGGAAGTTAAGTATAAATTACTGCAGAAAATTAAAAAATAATAATGTATGTACCAAGGCCATTAAGTAGATAATAATGCACAAAGGACGACAGTATCTAGCTCGAGGGATGGATATCACCCGCGGTCATTACCATCTAGTAACATCCGTGGTGCATACAAGATTTTATTTCCCACTTATAATATGTAGAATTAGTTATATTTTATAATAATTATGTTTATGCCTATAAGAGTATTAATCAACTGACGTTGCGTGAACGGAGTAGACATTATGAGTGAGCGTTATGAACGGAGCGGTTGTTATGAAACATATAAAAAATATATATATAAAAATATATCATCACGCCTTTTACCCATTACTGAGTCTGGTACTCTGCCGAAGCAGATATCGGTAAGTGATATATTTATGTGCATGAAGAGCGATTACCAAAGATGTTAATGGTGGGGGAGCCACAGAGGTAATTTTAAATTGGTGAAAATGTTTGTCGGTTGTGGGGATCGAACCAGGGTTCGTAGGCCGACTTGATACCAATGAACCATTACCCCATAATACCCGAATATAATGCCCCGATCATTATAAAGTTGTTTATGTACAATAAATAATGTTTAAGTAAAAATTATGAAAATATTTTTATTTTATTAATTTATCTAATTTGAAATGAGATAATCTGCAGTAATTAAGGAATACGGATAGTATTGTCGTAAGCAATTTGATACATGTTTACCGTACCGTTTTACATTTGCAAAGAAATTATTTCCAATGTTAAGCGCATATGTTTATATTTATTTGAGGCATACTGTATATCTTTATTTATCTCCTTTGTATTGAAGTTTTATTTCACATCATTTAATAGGTAATTACTTGTGAATAAATAAATTAATTTATTAAAAATTTTGGTAGAGGAAATGTGGACCTGTTGTACAACAGCTCAGTAGAATAAATAATTCCAGTTCGTTCCTGTTCAACTGTATTTGTCTGACAAATGTAGGGCACGCATCATGACCGAAAAGAAAATCTAAGCTGGTGCCTACCGATTGGCATCATGGCCGTTGGCACGAAAAAATATCATATAAATGGTATATTTATGTACATGGCACTTCACTTGTTTAATTAAATTATCTGAAAAAATGAGTAGAACATTTTATTCAATCATATTTGCTTAAATAACAAAATTCGATATACTTAAATTCGCACATATACGCAACATCACATAACAGGTTGATAGAATACTCATTACGAGCAAATGCTTCATTTGAATATTGCTTTTGCTGGATAACAGATAAACCAGAATGCAAGAAATGCTCCAAGGTTTTGATGGAACTGGAAAATATCGACGATGAGGCAGATCAACTGGGAATCGGCTTTGTGAAGATCCACGACGAAGCCCTGGCCGAAGAGTACAACCTAGGTGAACTCCCCAAGCTCGTATATTATCGACACGAAATTCCCGTCATTTATGAAAGTGAGTTAAAATATCAATATACTTAAATTAAAAATTTATAACATATTTTTATGAAAAAATATTTCAACTAACTATATACAAAATATTTCTTTTCATCTAGACCTATGTCTACTAGCACCATGCCTACTTTAAAAATATAAGTAATTAATCAATTCGGTCTTTAGATTCTTGAATTATGTATTTATTTGCATACTTCAAAATAAGGCACGAAATGGAAAATTTAACGAATCGGAAAACCAATTCGTTGCTGTTCGAAAATCATTTTAGTTGTTTATTGTTCTCGACCCAATTTAAAAATAGTATAGTTTTTGAATGAACCGGAACAGAAATATCTTAGTGTTTTCAAAAACCCGAACAAAAATTTGAATCATTTCATGACCCGGAACAATATTTACCATAATTTCACGAACCGGAATAATATTGACCATAATTTCACGAATCGAAAAAATATAAATAAATAAATGTATCATCACGCATTTTACCCATTACTGGGTGTGGCACTCTGTCGAAGCAGATCTCGGTATGTGATATATTTATGCGCGTGAAGTTCGGTTACCAGCCGTCGTATCACGGTCACCAAAGATGTTAGTGGAGCGGGAGCCACAGGAGTAATTTTTAATTTGGTGAAAATGTTTGTCGACTGTGGGGATCGAACCAGGGTTCTTAGGATCCACAGGCCGACTTGATACAACAATTTCATGAACCGGTGTACAGTTTTGCTCTCGTACATTTTAAATTTCACTTCAAAATCTATTTGAATAGTAGATTTCTTTCATATCATCTAAGGTCTAAACAAAGATCTGCTTTATTTCTTTTGTTCAAGTTATACTAATTTTACATAGATATAATATTTCATTTGATAAATACTTAAATATTATAAAAATTATCATGAACTTTGTAATAAATGTGTGTGTTTTTTTTTATACAGACGAGCTAACGCGCGAAGAAGATGTCCTAGAATGGCTGGTTCAGAACAAATCAACGGGAGACGAGGACGATGTCATTGAAGATGTCACAGCCAAGACTCTTGACACTTTAATTGGAAGTGTAGACAATTTAGTTGTACTCTTCTGTAAGTACCCAAATGCCATATATTCGATTCCAGTACGCTAACTTTGATAAATCGCTAACTCGGTTCGTTGCCAAAGCTAAGTTAATTTTATCTCGGCTACAGCTCAACTATTTAATTTGTGTTGTGACAGAAAGGTGAAGCAGTCAACACAAAAGTTACTTTTTCTTACCTCGGAAGATATTCTATGCGTGCAATTCCAAACTAAATTTTTAATTTTTTTATAGACGATCATGGTGATGATGACTCGATGCAAGTACTGGATGAACTCGAAAAAATTGATGACGATTGTGATAAACACGGAATACAATTCGTTAAAATCGACGACGAAAATGCCGCGAACGAATTCGGTATTGATTCATTACCTGCTGTTGTTTATTTTGAGAAAGGAATTCCAAATGTTTATGATGGAGACATTGAAAATGAAGATGAAGTCCTGGAATGGCTTGTAGAACAACTGGAAAAAGATGAAATTGAAGATGTTACAGATGAAATGTTAGATAAACTCATCAAAGAGGGAAAAACCGTCGCTGTCTTGTTCTGTAAGATATATAAAATAGTTTTATATATATATATATATATATATATATATATCGCCCAAACAAGTTAGGGAAAAAGTCGATAGAACCTAGAAGAAAATATTATAAAGCTTTAATTAGTAGTATTAGTCACTCTCAATAATATATACTTGTATCTTAAAAGTCTTTTAAAATTATCTGGCCGCTTCAATTTAAAATGATGATTCAAAGATGGCCATCGCGCAAACTTTCAACAATTTCGTTAATTGTCTATATCTGTTACTTATTAATTTAATCTCCTTACCAATTTCAATAGAAATAAATAAATTAAAATTAACTTCATAAAATATTTTCTTCTGAAACAAAAATAAGAAAGATATATTCAATAAATAAACTTTTGATTTAAGTTCTGTATAATATTTAAAAATATTATAGGCATAATTCACGCTTGGAAATTTGTGATTTTTTCGTACAAAATATGAAAGCATCAATAAGATGATTTATATTATTTTTATGTTATCTACATAAGGATTTTATGTGTACGTTGTTTTACATTAAAAATAAATTGATATTTCGGTTTAATAAACGTACACCATCAGGATTACAAACATAAATAAATAAATAATTACGGAAAATAGAACTACAATTACAATTTTTCTATTATAGGTAGTTATGCTTTTTAAAATTCATAACCATTATAATTATTGTTTTTTTTTTAATTTCTATTCCTTCTCTAATTATTCTAGCTTGCATAAACTTTGCTCTAGCGACATCTTCTTTTCTTTAAATCAAGACGAATATTCCGCTGATGTTCTTTAAGTTGAGTGCTAACAGTTCTATCTGTCTACCCGATATAAAATCCACATTTAACCTGATATTTTGTAAATTCCAGAAGACTGAAAAAGAATATAATCTTACATTGTCTTCAACAGGCTTCTGATTTGCATATAATCGAAACTTTGATATTCTTCTTTGTAAGGATTCATTCAATTTTTTCTTTACATATTCAACATAAAACAAACAGAAGTCTGGAAGTGTTACCGGGACTTTCTTCAACATTTCTTACTTTTTTGCGGTTCAGAGCATTCTTGATCTTATATTTTTCACAACCATGCTTTATGAAAATGTATTGAAGTGTCTTCAGTTCTTCTGGGATTTTTTCACGGTGACATTTTTTTTAAATGATTTTATGGTACTAGTTTTCTATGCTGGATAATGATAAATGGCAATAATATTGTTTTTTGACAAATTGAATAAAGTAAAATACCATTATTTCATTCTAGCAGTACTACGTACGTCAAGGAAGGGGTTGGATCCATTTTATTTTATTTCCATTGTAAATTTAATATTAGGATGTTGATTATATATGTGGTTAAGAAAATTTGTTAAATATAAAGGATCAGGTGGCCATATTGCAAAAACATCGTCAATATATCTTACTTAGAGGGTAGATTTCATGGCGAAGTTTCGATGCTTTTTCTTTAAAATGTTCCATTCAATAACTAGCAATAGAAGGAGATATCGCTGAACTCATAGTTATGCCATTGGAGATATATCCCGATTTTATTTCTGACTTTTTGGTGGTGATTATAGCATGTCATTAATGCAGGATTATCTGTAATTTAAGCAGGTAGAAATATAAAAAATAATAGTATATAGGATTCCAATATAAGTGCATTTTATTTTTCATCAAAATTAGATAAAACTCTTTGCTGGCCCTTATCACTTAACCACTTTCAATCATTCTTCGAACTTCTAACATTTATGATTTTAACCATTTTTGTTCTTCATATATTTTACAACGTACCAATTTTTTAAATTATGAAATGTTTACTTTTAACAAATGAACCTGCAACAATTTTGAAAAATGTTTCCCTAGTGAAGAAAAGAATATTGTGTTGTTTATAAACATTTAACTCCACATAGATCTAAACTATATATTAATTTCAAATATAAGTTGTTTTTAATCAATAAAGTTGGGGTACCCTTGATTGTATATAGCCTATTAACAAATTAACCCTTTGTTTTTCCTTAAAAGCTTAATTATAAATTTTAAATCCAAAATTCAATCGCGTTTTTAATTTATCGTGCTTTTATAACTTTTTTTTTTATTTAGTGTCTGAAACGTAAAGATACATCAAAATCTCAAGATCGAGAACAATTATCACAATACTTTTTCTTTTATATAAATCGTGAAAGTAAAAAACAGCTTTATAATTTTTTTCTAGGTTTCAAAATCTAACTTGTCTGGACTAACATATCAATTGGATTAATTATTATTAATTTAATAAATTTCAGACGACAATAATGATAGAAAATCGCAAAAAGTTTTAAATGAACTAGAAAATATTGATGACGAATGTGATAAATTAAATGTTGCATTTGTAAAAATTGATAATCCTGATGAAGCTAGAGAATATGGAATTGAGAAATTCCCAACTTTGTTGTACTTTGAAAAAGGTATTCCAACGTTATACGAAGGTAACCTGGAAGATGAAGATAAAGTACTTAAATGGTTCGAGCATCAAGTAAAGAGTGACGAAATCGAAGATATTACGGATGAAATGTTAGATTTGATCATTGAAAAAATGCCTTATGTAGCTGTATTATTTTGTAAGTATTTATTTTATGTGTCTAAGGTAAAATTATAAAATATCTAATTATGTATGTAGATGACAAAGATCAGAAAAAAAGTCAGAAGGTTCTCGCAGAACTAGAAAATATCGATGACGAGTGCGATCAAAATGACATTGCATTTGTGAAAATTGATGATGATGATGAAGCTAAAGAGTACGGCATTGATTCCATTCCAACCATGGTGTTCTTTGAAAATAAAATTCCACACATGTATGAAGGAGATCTAATGAAAGAAGATGAACTTCTGGGATGGCTTTTACATCAGAAACGACACACTGAAATTCCTGAAATTACTGATGAAATGATGGATAAACTGATCGATGATTCTCAATATCTTGCTGTACTTTTTTGTAAGTTTTGATAGAATTATTTGCTTTATTACATATTATTAAAATGACATATTTATTATAGATGACAAAGATGACAAACAAGATATTAGAGTTTTAAATGAACTAGAAAATATTGACGACGAATTAGAAAAAGAGGGAATTATTATCGTCCGTATTGATAACGAAGCTGAAGCGAAAGAGTTTGGCATTGATCATTTACCTACTTTAATTTATTTTGAAGATAAAATTCCAGCTTTATATGAAGGAGATTTAATGAACGAAAACGAAGTATTAGAATGGCTAATTGAGCAAAAACATTCAGCTACAATTGAAGAAGTTACTGATGAAATTTTAGAAGATTTAATCGAGGAACATGAATATGTTGTTGTATACTTCAGCGGCAAATGCGAAGAAGGTGAACATTGTGATGATATTTTGGAAGAGCTTGAAAACATTGATGATGAATTAGACGAGACTGGTATTATTTTTGTAACAACAGAAGATCTATCTCTTGCTAAGAAACATAGCATTAAATCGTTTCCAAAACTTGTATTTTTCCGAAATAAAGAGCCTCTTTTATACACTGGAGATATTGAAGATGAAGATGAAGTTCTAGCTTGGTTAACGGATGAAGATACTCTTGAAATTCCAGACCGTATTGAAGAAGTGAATAATCGTATGTTGGAAAAAATTTTAGAAGAAAATGATCACGTTGTTGTATTTTTCTGTAAGTAATTTTCTATATAAATTTATTAAAATGAATAATACAACATAAATGTTTTCATAGATAAAGAAGGTGACAAGAAATCTCAGAAAATATTACAAGAACTGGAAAATATCGATGATGAATGTGAAGAGAAGGATATAGATTTTGTGAAAATTTCTGATGATGACATTGATAAAGAATATGATCTAGCCATATTACCATCTCTTGCGTTCTATCGTCATAGATTTAGGGATATTTATAAAGGAGATTTAATGCATGAAGAAGCTATTTTAGAGTGGGTTTTATCTCTCCGTGATTCTACACCTGATGTAATCGAAATGGTTGACCGAAAAACTTTACAGGTTCTCATTAAAGATGTTGAACACTTGGCAGTATTCTTCTGTAATATTTGTGTTATAGAACTCTTACTTATTATTATATATTTTTGAATATTTATAGATGATGATAAATGTGAGTCGTGTACTGAAATTCTTGAAGAGCTAGAAACTATTGATGACGACACAGATCAATACGGAATTCAGTTTGTCAAATCAAAGGATGCTAAACTAGCTTCTGAAATCGGAGTATTTAGTTTCCCTGCTCTTGTTTATTACGAAACTGGTGTTCCTATTATGTATGATGGTAAGGTAGATTTTTGTACTTAAGCCTAGAAAAAACAAGTACAGAAAAAGTACTTATTGATTTTATTATTATTATTGACAGTAAAAGTTAACAATCACTTCGATATTATTTTATAGGAAATCTTAAGAATGAAGACAAGGTTCTGGAATGGCTAGTTGAACAAAAAAGTAAGAATCAGACATTTTATACTTTTCATGTACCTATGTATTTTTCGTATATATAATATCAGACGAGAATATTTTTTCGTTAATTAAATGGTAGAATGTTGTTTGTGGTGTTGTGTGATACTATCGCAAATTACGGTGTGCATGAGTGTACAATCATAAAGTTACTCGCGGCGTGCGTGTTGTCATTGCATGTCTACTAATTCCTACAGGTGATGACGATAGTGATGAGGATGACGACGATGATGATGACGACGATGAGGATGATGATGATGACGACGACGATGACGACGACGACGACGACGACGACGACGACGACGATGATGATGATGATGATAAGAGCGTTAAGAACATACTTGCAGGTAATAGCCTCGGACTACCCATGTGGAACGGAGACACAAATACGAGTATTTCGGGACATACGAACGAGCGTCTTGATAGATCCCAGCGTGCGACTCCCTAGTAGCGTTGTCATTATCCTCACCTAGGATCCATCGTGTGCATGTCCGTCTCGTCCCATTTCCTGTACAACTCACTATCTGATCCATCGGTGCATGAACGCGCATTTAACCGTGGTCGTCTGCAGCAAGAACCATAGTGTCAGATAGCTTCATCACTCACTAGTCACTCTGTTGTGTCTTTTTTTTGTATAAATATATATATTTTTATTCGGATATAAAAAATTTGTGCGAACTATATGGTATTCACTAACCGCTTTAGATTAAGCTGTTGGTGTATGTAAAAGTAACGATTAGAATTGAAAATATCATATTGAGGATGAACCAGTTCTGGAATGTTTCTTGCACGTAGTTGCTACTATAACTATCTCTACATGTGTGCATAATGAGTAAAAAATAATCGCGCGCGGATTTCTGACATTATGTTTACTTACTGCAGGCGATGGCTGTTTCTACGTTGGACTGGGTGGGAAAAATTCGTTCCCTAAAAACTCCTATGAGCCCTACCAATGCTGCCCAACTAAGGTGGGACGCGGAACCAAAGTGGCGAAGATGAACAAACCTGCTCCGGCCATCGGACGTAGCCGTCAGGCTGCCAACAGCAAGCCGATGACTCCCGCTCGGCCTGCCAACAAGATCCTGGCCAAGCCGCCTCCTCCAGCCAAAGCAGACAAGGCCGCTAAAGGGAAAAAGGGGTTGGGTAAATATATTTGGTGGTGGTAAACGTTAAGTGGATATCTAACGTAGTCGTCGGATGGCAGCTCCGATGCGCGACCATCGTTCATTTAGAACTTAGCAAATAACCTTGCATTTTGCGGCGAATGGGTAGGGTGGTGGTGTTGCGCCTCCTGACACCAGCTGATGGAGTGGCTGTGCTGCACCTCCCAGTACCAGCTGGTGGCGGGTGGCGCAGCACATTCTGCCCGCGCCCCGCGCTGCAGACTGTATAGGTCGGGGGTCTCATTTGCAGTTGCTGCCGCCACAGCCCCCTACAACACACGAGTGCCTCGACGCCAGAACCATTGATAAGATAATGACTGTTGTGATGTAGTGACTCTGCTGACTGGTGTTCTTGTTACGTTCTATAATAAGCCTGATGATGATGTGATCTCTACACCAACCTACCTGTTCTCGAACGAAATAATTACTCTCTCGCTCGTCGTGTCGATCAATGAAATGTCATGTCTGACCTACCCAAAGCGCTTTGTTCAGTGTTTCTACTTCATCATTTCAGTTATGTCACTCATACCACACTGTGCTCTACCAACGAATTATCTGTTGTAAATATTGTACTATTATACACAAGGACTAGTATCTAATATGATTTATATCTCCTCGCTCAGATCATGTTGTCAAATGCCTTCATTGTTCGTGGCTTCGCTTCGGCCTAACTACCATGTACTTCTTATTATTGTATATATTGTTAACACGACAATGGACTGACTCACCACGCTCTGTTGTAATTCCAAAAGATTTAACTTTTGGTTTGATTTGTATCGTGTTACATGTGTGCCCGTTATATCTACATATTAGTCCCACGCACCCTCGTGCATGTTGCATCGAATGCCCCACTATTTATTAATCCATCTGTTATTCGTTGCAATTGTGGTGTATTGAGAACTAAGTGAATATGTCATATAATTAGCGCATATGTACCATTATTGAAATAAATTGTTTTCTATAACTAAAACACACAAATTCTTTTGTTCTATCTTACAATATACACGTAAATACAGTTGAATGTTTCGAGTAAGTGACTCTAGTGAATTTCAGCATGTATTCAGGGCTTACTAGATATTTAGATACTGTAAGCGAATGAAATGGGCATGTTTCGAATGGGTAAGTCTAATCAAACATAAATGTTCTAACCATTTAACGACCAAAAGTTTAAATTTTAATTAGCCATTCCATAACACTGTTATTTCAAAACTGACATCATTTAAAATCAAATTCTTATTGAAATTATGGTTTTAATCTATTAGATTCAACTATTATTACCAATTTTTTCTAATGAGATTATTTTATGTGCTTAGGAAATTTGCTTGATGAATCTCATGTACTAGAATGGATGGTAGAACAAAAGGAAGATGCTAGCATAGATGAAATCGAAAGAGACACTTTATTCAAATACATCGAAACTAAAGAATTTCTGGCTGTGATTTTTTGTAAGTATTTTTAAAAGTCATGTAAATTATATACTAGTTGTATTTGTAGTTTTTAGATCAAATTTAAATTTACTTTAGAGATTGTTCACAAAATATGACTACATAATCATTTATAAAAACTTGAAACTTGGAACTATTTAAATATTTTATATCTTATTTCAGTTTGAATAAATTAATTTATTCAAACGCAATTTGTTTATATATTTCTACAGACACATTAATAATATGAATACTGAATAAATAATATAGTATCTCAATTTTGCTATCACTTCTAACTTCTAAACAATAAAAACTATGAAATCGGTTAAATGAGACTTTTTGTACACATTTAGGGAAGGATCTTAAACATGCATTTGTGTTGTCAAAAAATCCCATAATTAATTCGTAAGTGATTGTATATCGATAAAAAAAGTTTCACTATCTAACAAATAGAAAAATATTTTTCATAAGGGCATATTTTTTAAATATGATACAAATTTGTGATTTTTTTTTAAATTTAACCAATTTTAAAAATATCTTCTCAAATTTCTTTTTCTGTTCCGCGATGCTAAACTTGCTATGATATAATTAATTAATTACTAAATCACAGAAATAAAATTGGTTAATCAAATAACGTACGCTGTATTTTTATTTTTTATTTTATATGAAATACATTTTCATATACGATATTAACGAAATCATTGAATCATTGTTACATAAAATAAAAACAGTTCTGTTTTTAGACAAGGACGATGATCCTGAAAGTCCAAGAATTCTACGCCACATGGAATTAATAGATGATGAAGCAGCAGAGTATGGTATAAAATTTGTAAAAATGAGCGACCGTTTAATGGCTAAAAAGTTCGGCTATAGAAATCCACCAGGAATTACTTATTTCCGGAAAGGAAAAGCAATTAACTATGACGGTGATATTGATGACGAAGAAGAAATTTTAGATTGGCTCACAAACCCGGAAAATATGGAACTCACCGATCAAGTAGAACGCGTTAATCATAAAATGTTCCAAAAAATTAGACAAACGTCCGATTATGTTGCTGTATTTTTATGTGCGTATTTCATGAAATAATAATTTTCTGATAAGTTTCAGGATTAGAGTAAAATACTTATTTTCTAGACAGCAATGACTGCAAGCAATGTCCAAGAGTACTGGCTGAAATTGAACACATAGACGATGAAGCTGATGGTGCTGGAATTAACTTCGTGAAAATCGATGACAAACGTATGGCTAAAGACTTTGGTGTATTTGCACTACCGGCACTTTTGTTCTTCAAAATGGGCTCAAAGGAACCTGTTATTTATGCAGGTACGTGTGTGTTTTTAATTTTTGTTCTAAATTATTTTACTGGCGTTTTATACAGACTGGGTTTCTTTTTGAACCAATATTGGCATCTCGAGAACCATAAGAGATACAAAATTGGTTAAATTACCAAAATATTACCATTTTAAGAAAATGATTTTAGTGATGTATTTAGGGCATACAAGTAAAAAATATAAAATCGAAGATATTCTTTAAATAATTTTAATTCAAAAATAATGGAGATAAAGAAAAAAAATAAATATAAAAGATATATACCTTTCAAACGTATCAAGTGATGTACGCAAATATTATTTTCTGCGACAGATTTTCAAGATATAACATTAGTGACTTTTTTAAATGAAACCAATACTTAAAATTAAAAATATGTGCATTAAAATGCACATTTTTTAATCCAACTATGTTTAATAAAAATAGCGAAATGAGTGATGTAAAAGAGAAATGTTCAAACAGTTGTATAAGCGAGTATAAAAGTTTAAAGATTGAGCGTAGCGAGTGCATTAATTTTACACGAACTTGAAAACATACTTTTCTTACGCATTGAACATGCTATTTTTTTATGTAAGTAATGGAAAAGTTCAAATTAAAGTAATTTAAGATAAATTTCTACATAGATTTTTTCAATTCATTAAAGTTATCTCTTTGCGAAAACATAGTAACTTCAACATGCAAATTAAAAAGTAAACAAACAAACTAACTGCCTGAAATGAACAACGTTGGTTGCTAATGAGTAAAGTGTTGGTTGCTAATGAATAAAGTGTTGCTAACAAATATATAAATAATATATAAAATTTGTAAGAAAATATCAAGTAACACAAAAATTACAGTTTTCCGCTCGATCGATATTAACCTGTGGATGTAAATAAAAAATAAATAAATATATCATCACGTCTTTTACCCATTACTGGGTGTGGCACTCTATCGAAGCAAATCTCGATAAGTGATATATTTATGCGCGTGAAGTGCGGTTATCAGCCGTCAAATTACGACCCCCAAATGTGTTAGTGGCGGGGGAGCCACAGGGGTAATTTTTATTTGGTTTTAACTAAAAGAATAAAGAATAAAATCCAAATACTGGAAATTAAATATCTTAGAAGAGTTAAAAGCGTTACGATGCTAGTAGGATAAGGAAACGAAGGAATATGAAACGAAATATATAGCTGTGTATCAGAGACAACTAAGCTGATAGGGACACATTATGAAGCTGGAGGAAAATAGACTAGTGAAAAAGATATAATCGTGGAAAAGACACTAATGAAGAAAGAACGACAGTAAAAATAACAAAACTGAGTATATGAAACAAAAAATAATGACACCTTAAGCCCCTGGCACATATAGCGTCAAGACTCCGAGTCTGCTACAAACTACTGAAAAACTGAGAGTCACGTCCAAAACGGGTGACACATATAGAGTCGGTGTTTCTGACAGTCAAAAATAAATATTTGTTAATTTTAACGTGTTATTTGTTAATTTGTATTATTTAAAATATTTATCGACTATTAAGAAATATAAAAACTATAAACTACGAAATATAAAACAAAAAATTAAATTAAAAAAAAATTACATGAACTATAAATGAAATATAAAATGTATTATTTAAAATGTTTGTCGATTATTAAGAAATATAAAAACTATAAACTAGGATATATAAAACAAAAAATAAATTTAAAAAAAATGACTTGAATTATAAATGAAATATGAAAACTTAAAAGTTTCTAACTATGTATAAAGTAAATGAATTTAACTATAAAAATGTACAAAAATGTCAAACAACAAAGGAAGATAGCGAAAAAACCAGCATCAATGAAGTTGGTTTTCGGCAGTCGCGACTGCTGAAAATAGAGGCGTTTCTATTTTTGGCAGTCAAATGGTAGTCTTGACGCTATATGTGCCAGGGGCTTTACGGTAGAGTATTTAACTATATGTGAAAAATTCGTCAATATTGTATTTTTTACTTTTATATAATAACCTATGAATTATTTTGCAAAACAAACAAATCTAAAATCGTCTCTTAAAATGGCATTACTTTAATAATTTAACTAATTGCGTATCTTTTACGATTTTCGAGAGCCGAATGATGAACCAAAAAAAAAGAGCTAATTATTTCCTATTGATTAATTACAGGTGATTTATATGATGAACAGCAGATACTTGGTTGGTTATTGACCCAAAAAGATCCATCAGGTGAAGTAATTGAAGCATTAGAAGGAGAAGACCTGAAAAATCTAATTGAAAAATCCGAAGCCTTAGCTGTATATTTTTGTAAGTTTTCTTTGTTGTCAGCATTTAACTGATATTTAAATTACTACCATCACGTGCTTTGGCTATGCTTTGCAATTTGCATATAAATTCTGTCAAGTTTTTTTTTTAATACTTTATAAATCTACAACGGTTAAAAATTGTATTTTGTATTGTTTTCTTCTGTCGCTGTATGTTCGTATTGTAACTTTTCTTCAACTTGACTGGCGTCACTATATATTAATATTCAATTAAATTAATACTACTAAGAGATATACCATTGGTATACAGCTCTCGAAGTGATCATGCAAACATTTTCAAATAGCTAATATATGAACCTAGTTTGAGGTTAATGTCTTATTTGCATTTCTTAAATTATTTCATTATAACTGAAGACAGTGATGAATCCAGTGGTGAGCACAGGGAGCAATTACCTCTTCTGAAAATTTATGTTTCTAAAGATATTTTTTTTTTGACTTTTTGAATTCGCGCAATAATTATTTTCTAATCCGCTCTTTGTACTTTAATAAAACATAAATCAATCATTCAAAATTTATTCCAAATTATTTGCTCAACTACCAACATTCGTAATGAGTGTGCAAACCCATCACATCAGAGTTAATAATAATATATTATCACGCCTTCTACCCATTACTGGGTGTGGCACTCTGCCGAAGCAGATCTCGGTAAGTGATATATTTTGCGTGTGAAGTGCGGTTACCAGCCGTCAATTTACGGCCCCCAAATATGTTAGTGGTGGAGGAACCACAGGGGTAGCTTTTGAAATTATGAAAATTGTTTGTCGCCTGTGGGAATCGAAGCAGGGTTCTCAGGATCCAAAGGCCGACTTCATACCACTGAGCTAGTCACCCCATATCAGAGTTAAATTATAAAAAAATAATAATAAGGAAGAATGTAGTAATAAGTGGTGCATTTAATACGTACAATGTCACACTCGTAGGACGCGAGCATGAAGGCGGATGCGCCTACGAGCAACTTCTGAAGTATATATAGAAGTCTTAGAACAAAGTTTCTTATACTAAAATTTTAATTTTTTATTTTCTAATTAAAATAAAATTGTCGTAATTTATGACTCATAAAATAATAGTTATCTTACAATATTGCAAAAATCACATTACGCTCGTGATAAACAAATAATTTTTTCTACGATTGCATCTTCAATTATTATTAAATGTATAGGTACTGAAAATAAATTCGTCAATCAATATGACAAGTTTCTATTTTGTTTGCATCCTTGGTAATTATTGGAATAAGTGCGCATTTAATATTTTTCTTGCCATTGGAATCGCGCGACAAATTTATTTCTCGATTTCTCCACATAAAACATTAACTCTATGATGACAAATGAGAGCATAATTGTCAACTTTTTATAGCAGTCGTAGAAAAAATTGATTTTTATATTTCAATTTGTAATATACTCTTACTTAAACTTAATGCTTTTTCCGAAAAAAATTGCTGGAACCGCTACTGCCTGAATGAATCGTGCACACAACAGTGGACTGTAATTACATGTTTTATCTACATATTGATATTTTGAAGATATAGGTAAATAAGTTCATGACTTTACGACTGAAAATATTTACATACACAATTAAGTTATTTAAAATAGAATTAAACGCTTTACTGTTGTATGAAACCACGATTCAGAAATGTAGGTTTTTCCAATTTATTAGTAGAAATATAAATGTATATTTGTGCACATTATGCATTATTTTATATTTATATACATACTAACAAAGATTTTTCAAATATATTTCTATCTTTCATAAAAATAACTCCAATTTGCACATTCTAGTATTCTACGTATAATTAAAATATGTTGACTTTTTTCCATATAAATTTTACTTGACTTGGGAATGGTGGAAATAATAATAATTCACATAAGGCACAGATTTATTTTATTCACATTGACAAAATATATATATATATATATAAATATATATATATATAAACTAAAACAAAGAACTTATTACGAACTAAAGCGGCATCTTATACTTATATGCCAGCAAGTATGGAAACTAGCTTTAACAAAATGTATACATTTTTCTTCAATTTATCTATGTTTATACTATTTGAATCATCGTTCTACACACTGCAAAAAACACTTTTATTTACAAGGTGAATTGTTGCGTAAAAGTTTTAATTTTCGTACTTTTTTTTCCTAAAAATTAAATCAAACTGATACAACCTGTTAACTGACAGTTTTCTTGACTTGGTATTTTAATTTCATAGCAATATTTACCTGTGTTTCTTTGAAATGTTCAGTTATATACATATTTAAGAACACTTACATGTATATTTCGTGAACAAACAATTTCAATTACTGTGATATTCTCTAGACAAGTCTAAAATATCCTTCACAAAACACAAATTATATATGTCTTGTGTTCAGCAGAGATATCGACATGAGAGTATGCCAAGCTCAAAAATGTGAAATGATTGCAGGATCTGTATAAAGCGGCACTGCGATTAGAAATATTTTACTATTAGTGTTATACGTAATACATGAACCGCTCTGTCGATCAATACTAACTGTAATAGACTAGTGGAATAAATACAATTTCACAGTGACGTTCTGTCGAAAGTACAGTTGTACCACTGTATCCCCATTTCGTTTGCAACCTACGATAAACGCAACACATAATTGTAGCAAATTAAAATCTGCACAGGGCAACACTATTCGGCTTCTGACTGGTGTCGGCCAGTGTAAACATCTGATTATTTGGAAAACATATATTACTTAACTTTAATGAAACTATAATATATTTATAGCATAAAATGTTTCTGTGGTAATTTTCGAGAGTTATATAACGATGATACAAACTTTTGGTATGCACTATTTCATTTCATATCAGCAGAGTAGATAAAATATTTAGCTAGTTATAGTTGAAGGTGTATATGTATCGTTGTCGATAGATAGAATACTGATTTCGTAGGGAACAAGACTTTGTGTGACGCGTGTGCTGCCAGGCAACCACGTAAGCGACCTAAGAAAGAGCACGGACAAGGCCACAACGACGAGGAACATCAAGAACCGGCCGAAGAGGGTATCATAACTCCCTCATCCTTTAGTTACTGTATACTAAATTGAACTAGTCCACGCAAAGTCAATACGAACTCACTATCATACTAACCGTCATAAGTCATAATTATGTTCATAAACTGTATATATATATACGAATAAAATTAATTTATGTTTCGTTCTATAGGCATTCATCTTACATTGTTCATATTTTCATTAGAGAAACAAAATTATTGCATTCAACTATATTTCAACTAATTATGAAATTATAATGAGCTAAGAATACTGATATATGTAAAATTTCTGAAAGTAACAATGTGTTTGTTCTTACTAAATGATCGCCAAGAACAGTTTAGTAGTTACATTAGAACGGAAATTTGATAAAGTTGTACCAAATAAGTTTATCTTAATATTGCAACACTAAAATCTAATCTATTACATTCCATCATAGATTAACTTATTTGGTTTACCTATATAAATGTGAGTAATTTTGAACATCAATTGTATTTAAAAAGGTGTTTGAAAATTAATACTAAATTAATTAGCAGGAAAAATTATATACTCCAGAACAATGGTAACAATTATGGGACGAGGCGTTTGCCAAGTCCAGTAACCACAGACATCCGGAAAGTTCACTTTTCGTATATGTTACACGTAGTATTTTTTATCCGATCGAATTATTTTATTTTTCATTTATAAACGTCAGAATTAATCATTTATTCCTGTAAGTATAGTCTTGTGAGACAACAAGAAATATCAGTACTATAAAGTATCCAGGCATAAGCCAAAAAAATTATTCACGTACCTACTTGTATTTTTTGTTGCCTAACAACAACTATAACGTACTGGAATAATGAATTTTGCGGCTTAAAAAAAACATCGGAAAAATGTAATTTTTATTAGATCGCATAAAAAATGCTTTTATGAACATAATTTATTTATACGAACAATAGTATCATAATTTTGTGTATATATATTTAAACAAATACGGAAATTTGTACTGCTTTTATTCCTTTCTCTGTGTTTGTTTTCTTGTGTAAACTGTAAATAGGAAGCTTTTCGTTATGTTATTATAGTATTTCAAATGGTTAATGAATATTGACTATTTGAACTATTGTACAAAATGAGTATACAGTTTTTAAGTAAAGTAACCAACTTTAATTTTTGCGTAGCTTTTTATGCATAGTTTTCTGCTATTTATATTTTTTTAAATAATATATTAACTTATGCTTTATTAACAGAGTAAGACATTTTGATAGTAGTAATGAATAGGTAAGTCTCGTAAAATATTTAAAACAAAAATATGTCAATATAAAAATAACTAGGATACAAAAAAGTAAAATATGCAATATTAACTGGCATGGAAAGTACGTCATTTTTTAAACTATGCATGACAAGACAATGACAATCGAAATACGTACATTGCTGTTATTTATACAAATATTGAAAATGTAAATGACAAAAAACAAAAACATACTAATCAATACATTGTATATAGGTGCTTAATACTAATATTAACTTTTTTGACTTGAAGATAATAATAGCTCTTATTAAGTTAAAAATATCTTATAAATTATATTGCCTTGCGACCAAGGGACATGTCCACCAGTAAAAGGGTGAACTAACTTGACATATCATATAACACAAATAAATTTATACGGAATTAATTTACATTTAAACTTTTTTAAAGGGTTGTAGTTTCATAATTTTAAAATTAAAGTACGATAAAAATATACAATTCTTGAAGTTATTGCAAAAACAAGATAACTCCATTTTGAATCCGTTATATAGGATAAACAATGTACTGTACTGTACTTACTTATCTATTAATTTTAGACGAAAGTTGTAAATATAAATATTATTTTGAATTAAAAACTATACAATAGAGTTTTAAAATCAATTATGTTTCATTTTTAGTTTTCGAAAAAAAATGTTAAAAGTAAAATAATTTGTAACATAACTTCAGAGTACCATGGTTCATACGAAAGCCCTCTTTACACTGTAGCATTAAAATATTTTTTTAGTTGCCTATTTTTGAGATATGCTATAAAATTATATTATTTTAAATGAGACAGATATTTGAAAGTTGATAAAAATATCACATTTGTTTCTCGTTTTCAGTGATGCTAAGTTTGCTTTGTTTATATTTTTAAATATTTAAATTTATTAGTAAATATGTTTAACAGTAGTTTCGTTGTTTCTATGATTATTAATTTATTTGAGCAAAGAAAAATCAAATTCATAGGCACTTCGATTAACGTTTAATTATTTTACAACATATTGGCTATGTTTATTAAATTAATCAAACTTGGTATCAGGCTCGGTTTAATCACTAAGCCATCCAAGGTAATTACTTAAGGCGCAAAAAATTTGGAAGCATCGAAATGTTGCGGAGAAAGCATTTTTTGTGTTATTCATTGATTTAATCCATAAAATGACCACACTTAATTAAAAATATGAAAACATTTTTAAGTGACATTAACATTTCAAGTATTTTGTCACAAAATTCTTGGAAATAAATGTCGAAAAATTAAATTTTGATATTTAGGAGAAGAATTTACTAAAGCGAAGTCAGAAAGGAAAAATTTTATATAAATAATTTACATTTTGTTCAATTTACTTTTTGTATGCAAACTTAAATAGTGATTATTAAAAATTTCGTTATATTTACTTGTGTAATTAATTTGTCATTTTAAACCTATGTTTTTAGTATAATTTTTATTTTATTTTATTTATATAAAAATACTTTACAGAAAAATATATATTCTTTAATCTATCTAAAAAGAGGCACTCTATTGCAAATCGCCTAGGATGCTTTGAATCCTTAAACTTCGTATTATTAAAAGAGAAAAAATATATTTTTTTTTAATTTGTTCTTGACAACTATTTATTCCATTTAAAAAAATTTAATTTTTTTTTATCGAAATGTATTAACTAATGTCCGTAATTAAATTAAATATTTCGATAATAATACCCACCAATCTGCAATATGTTATAAATTCATTCATATTTCTTAGTAGTTTAGTACTAAACTACTAATTTAACGTTTTGTATCTTATATATTATAACTAAATTTAAAAATAATTTTTGAACCTTTCACACGATCGGTGACTGCTCGAAACAATGGGCCTTTCAAGACTTTTTTGAATTTTTTATATATTAATCTACGTAATAAAATTATTATACGCAAATTATTATTTTTTTTTAAACTTGTATTAAGCATGATAAAATATTTAAACTTTCGAAACAAACGAATGTGATGTAGTTGCATCTTAGCTTAAAGAGAGACAGATAAGACAGAGATAAATAACACGTAACTTCACGTAACGTGTGTCGTTGTCAGTAGAATCCTCTGACAAAACATAACTATACGGATAACAACGGCGTTTGCATTGACTTGAATACGGCATAATTCGTCTAGTATTATACATCATTGGTAGAATCGTATAATGCTGAATGCTTATTCTTCTTCGTCTTCCTCTCAGTAAAATTGAGCACCGACAAACGTTTCAGACAAAGCTCTGTGATTGGCTTAATGCAACTACGTAATTGCAATGAGCGTTTTAAATTATTCAACTTTAACTTTCATATTTCAGCAATAAAGATATCATTTATGGTATGATTTATATATTGTATTAAATATGATGTACGGTCAAGAACTTATTTTAATAAATATATATTAAAAACCTCTACCATATGAATCCCCCATTGAGCTACAAATACTCGGCAAATTACTCATGCTTTTTCGTACAATATTAGTTGAAGAATTGTAGAGTGACATTGGTTGCGTCAATTCGTTACAACCAACAACTTAAGATGCAATTGGTAATTTACTAATTGCATCTTCGATCTAGAGCAGATAATAAATAAAAAATAAGTTTTTGACATTTAACAAGTAAAATATGATACTAAATATATGAATATATAATGATATTTGTAATGATTAATATTTTGCTAATAATGTACAAGCAGACGAGTTACTTGCTAACAACATTTTTACCACAATTTATAGGTAATAATAATTTATTCCTAATGTAAGCATATTCATAAATAGTAAATAATTAACTTTGGTGTTGCGTCGCTTCTGCTTTTCCGCGTTGCGTTTTATTATAAAGCAGTATATGCTGTTTTTGCGTTACTTTCAGTGCCGAAACATTATATTTTAGGGTCTCCGTAAAAATATATTTTGCCCGTCTCTCCCCAAAATGAAAATAACATATGTTAGTTATTATTAATAGAAAAAAACTAACGAAACTTACACACCTTTAGAAATCAATGATTGTTCAATACTCTGGTGCTGTACAATAAGCACATAAAATAGTAAAGCTTCAGTCATTTAACAATGCAAAAAAAATTGAAAATAAATTTACTTTTTGAAAAAAAAGAGAATAATTACTAAATCCGTACTATACTTTAAATAAAATGATATGGATTTTGGGCTCGAAGCAAGTTCACCCTCTCCTCCACACCCGCACAGCGAAATTCAGCGACCAGCTGTTTGCCACTAATTATTTTACTGCAATCAATGATACATCTTACTTTACTCTATTATAAATCCCGCTAAAAAGTGTCTGCAAATAGAAAAATAATACTGCAATTTAACCTCGTGTATCTTGTATCGTATGCGTAAAATTTATGTTTAAATTAATTTTTAATATAAATCTCATACAATGCATTTTAAAACGATATTAGAAAATAGTTATATTTCATTGAATTTGTTTTTGATAAATATAAGATACGCATTTTGTTTCATTTACATTTTCAATACACCCGTATTTTGTTTGTATCATGTTTTAATTGATAACATACGGGCTGTTGCTAGAAGTTTAGAATAATGGAGACTTCTACAATTCAAATTTTTTGATTGCTGTCTAGTGAGTAAATTTATTACGTGATCACAATAACTACTCATTGGAATGTCAAACAAAATATTTAAACATGTCTGAGATTGTACACGTAAGAATAGAAATATGATAATTAATATAAATGAAATATAAATTTTCTTTTCACTTTTCTTCAAACCTCGGCATTCTAACCATCTTTTCAATTGTAAGACGGAATGATTCTCAATGTTTTTAAACACAAAATGCACCCGGTACATCATTTTGTGTTAAGTTCATTTCTATAAGTACTTAAAATAGACAATAAAAAAGATAAGACATATTCATCAACCAAACGTCAAACATCCAAACTGAACAACAAATGAGAAGATTTGCGAGGAGAAGTGTTCAAGGAAAAAGCAATTGATCGACTCATAGTCAATAAACAATAGTCAATCACCTCGCTCTTTTCACAAATTTGTTGTTTCACACAAAATTGTATGGAGGGCGTCAAAATCATTAGTCCTCTTTGCTTCACACGTGTAGTGTAATACTGTAATTAAGAAAAATAAAATAAAATCTTGTTTTCTCATTTGACATGGTCAATGCCCATATTTTTTTTTATCATGTTTTAAATAAGAATATGCGGGCAGTTGCTAGAAGAATAATTGCTTCACAAGCGTAAATTTAAAAAAAAAATGCATCCTAACAGTCCAAAAGTTATTAGAAGTCGTTGGTCGTCTACCCTTTGTACATATGAGTACATATTCAAGACGATATGTCGAAAATCTGAAATCTCAGAGCATCACTAATGCTAACTAACACTCTAATTCTAACTATTTCAGATTTAAATAAATTACATACTGGCAAAGTCACTTTATGAATCTGCCTGGAAATGTTTATTATTTATTTGCTAAGCACCATCCTTCATATAAAAGCTGTTCGTATTTAATTTTAAGTTTATTCACATAGAATAGAGTTTGTCTAGCATTCTATTCCATTAGTTACTGTATGTGCTATACAATTTTAAATAATTAAATTTAGTCAATATCTTGTCTCTGGAAAATTATCCTAGCAGCTAATAATTTTTAATTTAGAACCTAAAACTTATATCAAATATTTCATTATTAGAAACATATAATAATAGTTTAATGATGAAATATATACTTTTATACGTTATTGAAATGAGTTTAATCTATCAGATACGACGAGCGATGAATGTGACCAATGTGGATCCATTTTAGAGGAGCTTGAGAATATTGATGACGACTGTGATAGACACGGAATAACATTTGTTAAAACACAGGTACTTATCATAATTTATAGTTATTGTTTTATGTATTCTATGATCATCATATTTTGTAGGATTTAGAAATAGCCGAACATTTCGGAGTGACAGATTTCCCAGTTCTCGTTTATTTCGAAAGTCAGACACCAAATGTATTTGAAGGAGATCTTTCCGAAGAGGAGGAAGTTCTTCAATGGCTTATTCAACAAAAGACAGAGGATCGCATTGAACTTATTACTAGAGCTATGTTGGAAACTATGGTTGAAGAAACTCAGTACTTAGCCGTGTATTTTTGTAAGTTATTACTGTTTCTGGCAGGAACCTAAAACCGAATATTGAACCCAAACTGTAAGGATTACTTTTTACTGTACGTTACATAATTAAAATGATACGGGAAATTTAAATAAAAGTTGGTACTCACGAACATTACCTTCGGTTTCATTCTACAGAGTGATCAGAAGAAAGTGTTTCAGTTGGCTCTAAAAAGACTACTTGAAATTGGTAAAACAGATACATCAATTAATTTCCTGTTGTTGACAGAAACATTTGAAATTTTAAATTAATAAAAATAGTGGTTTCCTTTGACCACTTTATTTTCTTTCTTAACTTTACAAACACAGCAATAATCTAAAGTATTTCTATCACTCAACCTATTTGTATTTATTATAAAAATGACATGTCAAATAGTATTTCCGCCTTTACCTGGCGCTGTGTCAATTGTGAAATAAAAACATCACCAGAAATGTATTGCCAACTGAAACACTTACTTTTGATCACTCTATATATTCATTAATGTAATGTTGAATTACATTTAATTATAATTTAACTAGTCTCGTGACAAATCTAAAATTATAGTGAAATAAATACAATATATTTTCGTGGATCATGGAACATGAAAATAAAAAACAAAGTAAGCAAAATCTCATTTTGACAATTCAGTTCAACAATTAAGATAAGGAATTCTTGACTGAGCTGACAAAATGAAATTTTGTTTAATTTTTGACAAAGATATCACATTTTATTTTTCAAGTATCTATTACTACACACATGCTAATATAACAAACTTTTTAAACGGAAAAAAAAAATTTAAACCATTTTTTATTCTTGTACTTTTGCTCTAAAATGTGCAGGGGAGCCAATATTCGAACATTTGTAAAATCCTGTGTTACACTCCTGTTCCGCATTTTTGTACACAATCTGTATATGCATGCTTATTTAATTTTTTAATTTTTAAAATAATTGTTTTTGAATCAACCGACCGAATATTGTACTTAAACGTTGTTTCGGGTTCTTGATTAGTTGTTCTTTTTAATGAATTCCGGAAACTTGACTATTTCAAAGTTTTAATATAATATGAGTGAAATTAAATGTTATTATTATATTTTTCTTTTTAGATAAAGAAAACTGTCATATTTGCGAACAAATTCTTGAAGATCTGGAAAAAATTGATGATGAATGTGATGTGTATGGTATTCACATGGTTAAAATACAAGATCCACAGCTAGCTAAGCGTTATTCTATTAAAACATTCCCTGCACTTGTTTATTTCCGAAATGGAAATCCGTTATTGTACGAAGGAGATCTGCAAAACGAAGAATCTGTTATAGAATGGCTAATTGATGATGACAATCGAGAACTTGCTGATGAAATTGAAGCAGTCAATGAAAGAATGTTGGACAGACTTATGGATGAATCGCCTTTAATAGCTGTATTCTTCTGTAAGTACAAATTTATTAATATAATTACATGAAATTATATTTAAAAACAAAAATATTTATAAATTTGAACATTAGTTCAAATAATAAAAAAAAATTATAATTCAAAATTGAATTGGTTAATTTAGAAACCACATATTATATTTTTGATAGTTTTGTGTTAGAACCAAAATTTTACATAGAATAAAGAGACGCATCATTTATTTTTTCCTGTTGAAAAGGACTTAAAAGGTTATTGTAGGAACGACACTTGTGAAAGCAGTGGCGGCTCCTGAATAAATTTATAGGCAAGTCAATTGCAAATGCAAAACAGTCCGAATGATAGTGGGACATTACTTCCTTGATTGGTACTAGGGATGTTGATTTTATCCGGATATTCAAATATTCGGATATTTACACAACGGATATTCGGTTTGGACTATCCGGATAGTTCAGCTATCCGAATAGTTCGGCTGTCCGGATAGTTCGAATATTCAAATAGTTAATGGGGCCTAATAGTCAAATAGTAATATTAAACGAATACAGCGGTTTCCCGACTAGCTCTTAATAAATACTTTAGATATTTAGTTTAGCTGCAAGACAAACGAATTCAAAACATTAAACAGTAGACACATTAAATTTTAAAATAATGCATTTTTCATATTGTCAAATTTATATACTCGTATTTTAGATAAATGTAAACCAGTTTGCCAAATCAAATAATTATAGACATTAATATCAATGCAGTGTAGAATTACGTGCCATTGTTCTAATTTTGTTATTATATAAATTTGCTCTATAATTACAGAAATTATTTGAATATCTGAATAATTTTTGAATACCCGAATAACAACTATGGGAATTAACGAATATCGAAACTATTAGAATACGAATATAGAAACTAACGAATAACCAAACTATTCGGATACACTAACGAATATCGGAACTATTCGGATACGTATATGGAAACTAACGAATTTCCTAACTATTCAGATACGAATATTCGGTGGACCGAATATTGGTATATATATTGTTGCTCCCCTTTCAGTATTTTTGAAGGGTCAATTTTCTATTGACTTTATGAACGAACCGCCACTGGTGAAAGAGCACAAGCATATGTATTATTTCTGCATTAATTACACTCTTAAAGGTCGTTTGACTGGGAATGAGACGTTGCACATGCATCATTCCTACACTAATAATGCATCATATGTTATCCTCAAATAAGAATCCTATTCTAATTTAAAACCGCCAGTAATAATAATATTCATTATTTAAATATTTCCTACATATATTTAAACAAAGGCAAGGTATCTCTATAGAAAAAAAAATTATCTTGAAATTGTGATTTAATGTAGAAATGCTTTTGTGAATATTTTAAGCCAAATAGTTATGTAACTTTACAGTCTGAAATTATAATTAACCAAGTAGCCAATATGATGTAGAATCCTTCAATTTAATATATATATATATATATATATATATATATATATATATATATATATATAATGAAAATGTATTGAACAAAACGATTTTTACATTTTTCTCAAAAAATCCATTCCGTCGTTTCTAAAATAACAGATTCAATTATGATTTAAAATAATAAATTTCACATACAATAAATAATTAAATGCAGAATTTGTATCAATGACTGCATAAAATAAATTTCCCTTGTATTTTCCATGTATGGCCTACTTTTTGTTTTTACAAGCAGTATATAATATTAGTCTATGTTTCAATACAATACAATATTTTAGTAATAGTAGTTACATACAAACATTTTCCAATTTTGTGGTGAAATTTATTTACTAGAATCTATTTAAAGAATTAGGTAATATTTTTAGATGACGACGATTGTCCTGAATGTGAGGATATATTGGAAGAACTAGAAGATATCGATGGAGAAGCAGATCTCTTCGGAATTGATTTTGTAAAAATTAACAGTGCTGAAGCAGCAGAAAAATACAATATTATTACACTACCATCATTGGTGTATTTCCGTAAAAAAGTTCCAATGCTTTATGACGGAGATCTTCATCAAGCTGACAAAGTTCTTTCATGGTTAACTTCGCAAGATGTTTTCGAAATTAAAAATGAAATTGAAGAAGTTAACAAGAAAATGCTTGACAAATTGCTGGACGAAAATGAATTTGTAACTGTATTTTTCTGTAAGAATTTAAGAATGATATAGTTTAAGATAGTAAGTGTATTAAACAATGTTGATTATTTTAGATGACTCGGAAACAACAGACAACAAGAATGTATTAGAGAAATTAGAAAATATTGACGGGGAAACAGATAATTTTGATATTACATTTGTGAAAATGGCTGATCCCAGATATGCTAGGAAATGGGGAGTTACGAAATTGCCAGCAATAGTTTATTTTCGCAAAAGATTCCCTAGCATTTATCGAGGTAATTATATACTTATATTATTATTTTTAGTTCCAGCAAAACGCGAATTTTATAGGATGTTATTTAAGAATGTCAACATAAATCAAATTGGTTAGATAGGTATTTATATTTTTAAATCACATGATTTATTTAAAAAAAAGTTGATTAAATCAAAAATTAAAATGTTATAATTAAAATTAACAAATTTTTTACGTAAAAGGAATTCACGGTGACTACTTATGTTAGACGCATTTTTTAAGATAGAAAATGGTAAAAATGTTACTTAATTTTGTTAATTATGAGTAGCGAGTATGAGTTCGAATAAAGATGACTCATATTTTATGGTGCCAAATTACGTGACCATCGTAAAAAAACATATTTGGTCATATCTTCAATTTATAAAGTTTGCAAGGAACTCATAACGCTACGACGAAACAACTGTTTATTTACAATTCTTGAAACTGATCAGTTCCTGAACAGTTCTCACAACCGTTCATCAAACATTACTTGGAATCGTTAGTTTGGAAACTAGGGGTTCTAGAGAAGTATACTGATTAGTACACCTGATTCCGCAGTTCATGCGGTGTATAACCTCTTCGCGCGAAATTCAAAACACTCAAATATACGAGCCCTCTACAGTGGATTATTAATTATAAAAAAAAGAATAAAAACCGATTTAAATCAAAAAAATCTTATTTAAATAAAAAAATCTGTTTTTTTTTTCATTTTTTTTTTAAATCATGATTTTTAACAGCCCTATTTTTAAATAATTCGATTGAATTGATTTAGAAGATCAAATAGCATACTTATACTCAGCTCAGGACAGACTTCAGTGTTATTTGAAGTAATAGATAGTAAATAAATAAATAAATTCTTTAATGATATCCAGTCAATAGCGAGATTCAACAAAAAGCTGCTCTTCCATCTAATCGTACAAAAATCAGAGCGATACATAATGCATAAACTTGCAAATAAATACAAAAAGTCTAAATCAAAATAGAAATCATACTGAACAAAATTATTCAAATACATAGTTATGGAGTAGTTTATTGTTTTAGATACTTTATAAATAAATAAAAAAAAATATATCATCATGCCTTTTACCCATTACTGAGAGTGGCACTCTGCCGAAGCAGATCTCGGTAAGTGATATATTTATGCGAGTGAAGTGCCGTCAATTCACGGCCTCCAAGGATGTTAGTGGTGGGGGAGTCACAGGAGTAATTTTAATGTGGTGAAAATTGTTTGTCAGTTGTGGGAATCGAATCAAGGTTCTCAGGATCCTGTGAAATTTAAATGAATTTAACAAAACGGATTTCAAATCATATGGTATATTATTATAAAGCGAAGGAACTAAGTAAGAAAATTAAAATTTTGATTTACTGAAAGAAAGTAAAAAATAAATAAAAATAAATATATCATCACGCCTTCTACCCATTACTGGGTGTGGCACTCTGCTGAAGCAGATCTCGGTAAGTGATATATTTATGCACGTGAAGTGCGGTTACTAGTCGTCAAATCACGGCCCCCAAACATGTTAGTGGTGGAGTACAGCTTATAAATCTGTTTCACATAAAGCATAATTATAATTTGTATTAAATAGTTTATCAAACAAATACCATTGAGTAGCAAAGCTTGATTTTATGTGTAAGATGTTGGAAAAAATTCTTTACACGATCATCAATATGTTTCATGTTCGATATTGTCATATTTGCATACACCATAGACGTACCTCAAACAAGAGTTTTGTAAAACTGTTATTCTGTGCTTATCTGCCTGTGTTAGATTCGGGACATATATACAAGCACAGTAATTTAACAGTGGCAGTACGAGTGAGTTTACGAGGCGTAATTTTATCACTGGGGAGAGATCATGGCGAAATTTATATAGGTGACGTAGTTTGAACCTAGCGGCCGTTAATGTGTCCCGAAGATTAAAGATTCATCAAAGTGTATACCCACACTCTTGTTGGCCGCGCTACGAGTTAATATTTTTCCGTCAAGCATAAATTTCAGTGTATCCGAGGTATCAAAAATTAAGAATGATGACTTTTTTTGCATTAATTTTGAGACCATGATTTTTTATTCATATGACTAAATTTTCAAAATTTGCATTAATTAATGCTACTTTGTCATGTATTTTGCCGCAAGTAACAGATGCAAGAATTTGTGTGTCATCTACATAAGAATGAACAGACCAATAATTAAGGGCAGAAGGCATGTCTGCTACATAAAACAAAAAAACAATGGCCCCAAGATAGATCCTTGAGACACACCGCAGTTCAATGGAAACTCTGCCGAATTAATTGTACTTGCATTTGTAGCCATACTAACAGAAGAACTTCTATGATTTAAGTAACTGCCGCACAACTGAATAGCGTTATCAAAAAAATTATAAAATAAATAAATAAAAATATATCATCACGCCTTTTACTCATTACTGGGTGTGTGGCACTTTGCCGAAGCAGATCTCGGTAAGTAATATATTTATTCGCGTGAAGTGCGGTTACCAGCCGTCAAATCACGGCCCCCAAAGTTGTTAGTGGTAGAGGAGCCACAGGGGTAATTTTAAATTGGTGAAACTGTTTTGAATTTGTAAATAATGTGTCCATCCCCTCGTTTGTGTGATCTCTCTAGACTAATTAGGTTGTAACCATCAATATGATATATATGACGGAAATATATCACTAATCTACGTCTCAGTAATAGCAATAATATCAAAATTGAATTCGTTAACATATTCCATAAATTTTTCAAAACAAGAATTAAGCGATCTGACATCCCAATATCTTAATGTAAACGTATCATTGTATAGAATAATGACTTGTGCGTTTAAATCAGGTGATTTTGACATTAAACAAAATATTACAAATATAAACATTTAATTAATTCACATGAGTAGAGAGTTCATTGATATTAAGCATGTTCTGGCAGCAGTAATTAGTTCTTTTATATCCAGATGAACACTTTAAACATACGAGAGCGATTTTTAAATGAATATGAGTACGAACTGAGATAAATCGGATTATAAATTAGTCCTTCAGATTATCATAACTGTTTATCTAAAGTATCTTAGCCGTACCTTTGTTCATAAAGCTAACAATAATACGCACGTCAGATGTCCATACATATTTAGTTTTAAACTTATTCTGTGGTTGCCTTTAGAAAAGCTAGGCGTTTCTTCATCAAATCCTCTCGGATGGTGATGCTAGTACCTTTTAAACTCTTCTTCGTGGAAAATATCAAGTTGCGGGTCCGGTAACATATTTTACAATTATCGGCCGTTTACCATTTTGCAAAACTTCGCCAATTCTGTGACATCGGTCTATATCTCTTCTTGACATATCCATCTTTACATTATCACGACATAATTTAACAACACTATTATCTGCAGATTCATTTTGTCTTCAGGTATTCAAAAAATACAAATGTTGTTGCGCCGGGTATATTGTTCTAAATCGTCCATACTTTTTTCAAACGATTGTTTCATATCGTTAATTTTTCTTCGATAGAATATTTTACCTTACTGTTTTCATTTCTTTCTGCTTGAATATCTTGTTTCAAAGCATTTATTTTATCTTCAAACACTTTTTGAACTGCATCAGTAACAATTGCCTCAATAAAATCAGCAATAACGAGCTGCTGATCAATTTCTTGATGGTGTCCTGATTATCGCGGGTAGCATCTATTAGCAACGGTTATTAAATTAAAGAATAAATTTAGAAACATAGGTTATGTTGATGGATTCCACAAAAAGAGGGATAGAGCAAATGTTATAAGAAACAGAAACAAAAAAAAATTATTGATTTAATTCATTATGATAACAGACTGTCCAACAAATTCGTTTAGGTTAGTAAAAGTTCAGTGCATAAAGTTCTTAGAAAAAAATATTTGAATAGTTAATAAATATATCATCATGCCTTTTACCCATTACTGGGTGTGGCACTCTGTCGAAGCAGATATCGGTAAATGATATATTTATGCGCGTGAAGTGCGGTTACCAGTCATCAACTCACGGCCTCCAAAGATATTAGTGGTGGGGGAATTTTAAATTGGTGAAAATATTTTGTCGGCTGTTGGATCGAACCAGGATTCTTAGGATCCACAGGCCGACTTGATACCGCTGAGCCATTACCCCATAGTTACAGAATCCAAAACCACCATCAATTATTGGTCGACAAAGAATAATATTTATTTTCTCGAAATGACATTTTTCATCTTGTTATATATTCCACAAAAAGAATTTCTAATACAACAAATTTTGAAATGGCTTGCAACTAAATTAATATTTTTTACTAAAAAAATGTTACAAAATTAATTAACTAAATCTTTATGGCGTTATAAAAATAATCTAGAAATTTAAAGAAATTACATTCGAGAAAATTACATACGTGTAATTAGTATGCGGGAAAATTGTTATTTTGTTAAATGACCATTTAAGAAATTTGTATTCTAGTATGCTGGAAAATGATATCAATCTGAAAATTTGTCATTCATAAAAATGCATTCTTGTAATCTGCGTTCGAGAAATAGACATTCGAGAAAATGTTCTCCTTTAAAATTTTCTTTCGGTACAATTCTCATTATGAAAATTGCTATTTGGGAAATTGGTTTTCTTTAAAATTGTTATTCGTTGAAATTGTCATTCAGGAAATTATCTCTGTGAAAATAGGTGGTAACCATTAGAAACATACATTTTAGATCTGAAAGACAGCAATAAGTAAAAATATTCCGTATTAAGTAGTATTTTAAAATTGCTACCCTGAAATCGGCATTATCTCAGAATAGGTATCTAAATATAAATATGTACGGGTTACTAAGTATCAATATATGTTAAATTTTCAAGCTATTTCAAGTCAGAGAAAATGATTGCAGTCTATTTTTTAGTTTTCAAATAATTTTCTACAAATAAAAAAGATAAATATTTATACTGTCCAATAAATGGTATAGAAAATTATATAGTTCTTGAGCTCATTATAGAGATATGACGAACTGATACTTTTTTAAATGGAATCAGATGGAATCAGTAGTAAAAAAAGCATATAAAAAAGCTTTTTTTCTACACATGAAAATATAATATTTATTGATTATACTAATGAATCATGTTTTGACTATGTAAAACATCATTTCTATGTGAAATTTACAAATTTAAAAATCATGGACTATTAGATTATAATATTGAAACTAGAGCTCGACAAACCAAAGTAAAACCTTGAGAGGAGTATCTTCGGAGGTCGCTAATATCGTTGGTACATTCAGTGTCAAAAATTGAATTGAAAAAAATAGCGGTTTATTTGAATTTATGACATAAGACAGTGTAATTATTTCCATCTATAAAAGTAGCATGTCGAAAGAATATACGAGGGGGTATTGATAAGTTCTTAGCTTAACATAGTAAAAGTAACTGTATTCCAAAATTAATTTTTATTTGTTCAATGTGATCACCTTTTACTTTATACACTTATCGCAAAGCTCATAAAGTAATTTTAAGACTTTCAAAAAAAGTTATTTGGTTTGGTCTGCAAATCACTCCTCCGCAGTACTTATTATTGCTTCATTCAGCGTGTTTCCATTTCTTTTATTTCTGGATCGTAGTAATGGATCCATATTTCGTTCATAGTTACAATACGATCTAATATATTCGAAGAATTCCCTTTAAAACGGTAGCAAAGTGACTTAAAAGTTGACATTATGAGTCGCTTTTGATCAGCATTTGGGAATCTATTTTGCAGATAATCGCAAATTAACTTTTTCTCTATAATTTAAGTCATTTCGAGTTTCATAAAATGTTTATTAATTTCTTCATGAAGGGTATCGGACTCCTAGAACCCTCCTCTCCCTGACGCCACTGAACGTCGCAACTTTTTTCTAATTTAACCGAAGTCGTAACTCTTGTAGTTTTCAAGATTTCAATAATGAGCTTCTAAATCTAAACACACTGTATAACAAAAAAATAATAATAATAATAAAGTTCTAATAAAAATATGTTGGTATACATATACAAATAAAAATCTGTATTAAAAATTATACACTTCTTTACTTTAAATCGGTTTCATATGTTTTTTACCACTTGTTTCTCAATGGCTGCACAAGAGAGTACTGTAAAAAAATCCGTATGTAGTTTTAGTATAGTGTATTATATATGAATGATACTTTTCCCAATTTTTTTTTTTGCAAACTATTTACACATATTTACGTTTTCAAACTATGTATCGAAGTATAGTGTATATATAATTTTTCAAACCGATTTACAGCTAAATATATACGTTATAATTAATATTATTATTTCTTCTTTTTCCCCATATAAATTGTATTTTAGAGAAGAAAATTATTATATACAACTTCTCAAATCATCTAAACAGTTTTAATGAACGTTTGCTGTTTAAATAACGATGTTATATAGAATATAAATTAAGTAAGCAATTTCCATATTATCTCCTGAAAAAATCATTTAATCTAAAATGTTTCGATGGTTTATGATTACGAATATTTTGTAAGATCGAATAGTTCTTATCGATAGTAATTTTTTCACAGTGAAAGGGCGATTTTTTATTATTTTTTTAAATGGCATGCTATGATTTTTTTGACCCCATTCGTAGGAGTAATTTTGTATCTATATAAATATATCAAAAAATTATAATACTTTATTTGAAAAACATTGAGTTAAATCGCGTTGAAACAGTGATAAAACATAGTGTCTTAGTGTTTACTTGCATTAAAAAACTTCTAAAATAAACTTATAAGTGCAGAGTAAATTTCTAAATTCTTGTTAAAAACACTGTAAGTGCATATAGTATAAAAACAATAATTAGGATTAGTGTCAATATACAAAATATATAAAATATATACGTTAAAAACTAGTAAAGTAATTCAAGGTTAAGAACGCTCAGTACTCAGGTAGCTTCACGCCGCGCACCTGAAACTGACTCGCACCGGCAAATTCAGTGTTGCCAAGTGTAGCAAAATTTAACCTTAGACATACGAAATTTAAAAACGAATACCATGCAACAAACAAGCGGCGGCAATATTACAACAGCAAATACAACAACAGTCTCAACCACAACATCGACTCCAGCATATTTCAGCCCAACAACAGTAACTGTCCAAACTACACCTATTTGCAGTATACCAAATCTTTTTACACACGATGGGACACCCGAATCCTCACCAACTATCCCACCATCAAATTATACAAGAACCAGCAACAATGAAACGAAAGTAACCTGGCAAACAGCAAAAAAGAGAGGCCGAGATAAAAATGAAAAAATACAATTACCTACAACGAAACGTACAAATACACTAAATAATACGAACAGATTTGAGGTGCTGAACACTATGGAAACAGATGAAGAATCACAGCAAGAAATAAACAAATCACAAGAACCAAGACCACCACCAATACATATACAAGGTGTAACCAATTATTCAGACATGATCGAAACAATTTCAACAGTCCTACAAAAAAAAGAATTCACCTGCAGAACAATGACAAACAATACAATCAAAATCAATGTAAACTCAACAGATGCTTACCGCAGATTAATTCGACTCCTAAGAGTAAATAATATTAAAATGTACACCTATCAAATTAAACAGGAAAGAGCGTATAGGGTCGTACTAAAAAATCTACACCCCACCGTACCAACCGAAGATATAAAGGAAGAACTCGAAAACCAAGGATTCAACGTAAGAAATATAACAAATATAAGAA
This sequence comes from Pterostichus madidus, assembly GCA_911728475.2. Classification (NCBI taxonomy): domain Eukaryota; kingdom Metazoa; phylum Arthropoda; class Insecta; order Coleoptera; family Carabidae; genus Pterostichus; species Pterostichus madidus. Next base: position 23,032,965 of record OU452309.1, on the reverse strand, counting down.
GCTGGAATACCAAAGAACCACTGCCGCTCTTCTTTGTTGATTTGGAACCAAATCAAAAAAATAAAAGTATTTATGAACTAAGACTTATTCTCAACACCATAGTAAGTGTCGAACCGCCCCGAAGAAAAAAAGAAATCCCACAGTGCACACGATGCCAAGATTATGGACACACAAAATCATATTGCACTAAATTACATTACTGCGTAAAATGTGCAGGACAACATGATACAAAACTATGTAAAAAGAAAACGAAACCCCACCCAAATGCGTACATTGTCAAGGAGCACACCCGGCAAACTACAAAGGTTGTGCCATATATCGCGAACTACAAGCTAAAAGAAATAAGCAAAATAAAGAACCGCTAACTCTTAATGAGAGCAGACAAGAACGAAGCCAAACAACACGTGGCGAAACAAGACATGCGACAACCGTTAGTCCAAATAGAAGCTTTGCCATGATAACGACGAATAGCCAAACATCAATACCAAATAATCCCACACAGAATAATGAAAGTATCACGCTAACACAATTTCTACAAAAATTCGAAACAATGTTCACGCAGTTAATGAGTCAAAACACCATGATTCTTAACTTACTTTCCAAGCTGGTCTCAAACAATTCATATGGATAGTAGCTTAAGAATAGCCTTATGGAATGCTAATGGTTTAGCAAATCATCAAGAAGAAATCAAATATTTTTTAAAAGAACAAAGAATTGACATCCTATTAATTAGTGAAACTCATTTCACAAACAAAAACTTTTTCAAAATCCCAAAATTTAGAATATACCACACGGAACACCCCGACGGAACGGCACATGGGGGAACAGCTATAATCATCAAAGAAAACAAATACCATTACGAAATGGAAAAATATAGAAAAGATTTTCTACAAGCTACAAATATCAAAATAAAAGACAAACATGGAGAACTCACTATTTCTGCAGTCTACTCCCCACCAAAACATGTAATAAAAAAGGAACAATACGAAGAATTTTTCAAAACCCTTAACGATAGATTCATCGTTGGCGGCGATTTTAACGCAAAGCATACCCACTGGGGCTCAAGAACTTTTAACCCTAAAGGAAGAGAATTGCATAAAACAATACAAAACAAACAATACAGCCATATAAGCACAGGGAAACCTACATACTGGCCTACCGATCCTGCTAAGACACCAGACCTCCTGGACTTTTTCATAGTTAATAAACTATCCACCAACTACATCGATATAACTGACAGCTACGAATTAGCAAGTGACCACTCAGCCATAATATTGACAGTAAGTTCCACAATCATCAACAAACCAAAGAAACCATCGCTATATAATTTAAAAACAAATTGGACTACATTCCGAGAACATATAAACAAACATATAAATCTGCTAATACCATTGGAAACAGAAAACAACATAGACGAAGCAACTGAACAATTAACAAAAATAATTCAGAACGCTGCATGGGATTCAACTTCTGACACAAACGCAAAGGCTACCAACAACATAAATTATCCAAAACACATAAAGGAAAAAATCGCACAGAAAAGAGCAGCAAGAAAGAAATGGCAATCATCTAGACATCCTGAAGACAAAAAAATACTAAACAAACTAACAACAAATATTAAAAAACTTCTATATGAAATAAAAAATGAATCATTCCAAGAATACATTTGTAACCTATCAATATACCCTCAAGACGACTACTCATTGTGGAAAGCGACGAAAAGATTGAAAAGACCACAACAGCACATACCTGCAATAAAAAAGGAAGACGGATCGTGGGCAAGAGAAGATTATGATAAAGCTGAGACTTTTGCAAAACATCTGGCAAATGTATTCAAACCGAATCCCTCTCTCACAGCCAACAATTCAGAAAATGAAATATTACAATATCTGGAGACCCCCCTGCAACCTTCCAATCCAATAAAAATTATCACGCCTATGGAAACGAAACAAGAGATATCGCTACTAAATGAAAAAAAGGCACCAGGATACGAACTAATCACGGCAAAAATCTTAAAAGAAATACCTAAAAAAGCTATTGTACTAATTACACAAATATATAACGCAATATTAAAAACTCAATATTTCCCAATACAATGGAAACTCGCCCAAATTCTATTAATCCACAAACCTGATAAAACTGCTCAAGAAGTCAAATCTTATCGGCCAATCTCATTACTCCCAATCCTATCAAAATTGTTTGAAAAACTTCTATTAAAGCGCTTAAAACCAATAATAGAAGAAAATAACATAATACCACAACACCAATTTGGCTTTCGCGAGCAACATTCGACAATTGAACAAATAAATCGTGTCGTCAATAAAATAGAAGAAAGTTTCGAAGAAAGGAAAATATGCAACAGTGCGTTCATAGATGTAAGCCAAGCGTTTGATAAGGTCTGGCACAGCGGATTATTATTTAAAATTAAAAAATACTTACCATCACAATACCTTCCCATTGCTTAAATCCTATCTTAGCGAAAGACACTTCTACGTAAACCAAGAAAACAGTACATCAAACATCTATCCCATCCATGCAGGAGTGCCGCAGGGGAGTGTACTAGGACCAATTCTCTATCTAATATATACTGCAGACCTGCCAAGCGAAAAAGATGTTTTAATAGCTACGTACGCAGACGACACAGCAATTCTCGCCTCCCATGAAGATCCAATTGAAGCAACCCAACTACTACAATCGTCCTTGACGAAAATTGAACAGTGGGCACAAGAATGGAGAATAACATTGAATGAAAGTAAGTCAATCAACGTAGTTTTTACCACAAGACACATAACTTGTCCTGAAGTTACGTTAAACAGTAACCCACTAAATGCAGCAAACAATACAAGATACCTAGGTATGTGGCTAGACAAACGGGGCACATGGAAGAAACATCTACAAACGAAAAGAAAACAACTGGATATGAAATTAAGAAAAATGTACTGGCTACTTGATCCCAAGTCACAATTAAGTATGGAAAATAAAATACTTCTATATAAAGTAACTCTAATTCCAATATGGTCTTATGGAATACAACTTTGGGGTTGTGCGAAAAATTCAAATAGAGACATTATACAGAGGTTCCAAAATAAAGCGCTACGACTAATATCAAATGCCCCCTGGTACGTAAACAATGAAATAATACACAATGACCTGAAGATAAAATATATACACGAACAAATAAAAGAAATAGCGGAAAAATACGAAAGACGACTTAACAACCACCCAAATGAAGAAGCCCTTAACCTGCTTAGCAATGAATCTACCATAAGAAGACTAAATAGGAAAAAACCATTAGCTTTAATTGTAATATAAATTAACTATAATAATTGTAAGTAAAGAAGATGACAAAACTTCTTCTCTCACGATTGTAAATAATTTATCAGATTTTCTTGTTGGCCTAAAAGGCCAGTTGTAAATTTAAATTGTAATAAAAAAAAAAAAAAATCGCGTTGAATAAATACAATTTTACTGAATTTTACCGGAAATGTAAACAAAAAATTAGGCAAACTTAAAAAGAAAAAATTCACAATCATAAAGCCTGAAAACATTTTAAAAAATAATTAATTAGATTAAATAATTATTTCAAGAGATTATATTCCTTACATATTTTCAGGGGCGTCCACAGGAGGGAGAGGCAAGGAGGGGCGCTCGCCTCCCTCTGGTTTTCAACTAACCTAATACAATATAAATATGTATATATAAATGGGGTGGCTAGCTCAGTGGTATGAAGTCGGCCTGTGGACCCGGGTTCGATTCCAACAGGCGACAAACAATTTTCATAATTTCAAAAGCTACCCCTGTGGCTCCTTCACCACTAACATCTTTGGGGGCCGTGATTTGACGACTGGTAACCGCACTTCACGCGCAAAATATATCACTTACCGAGATCTGCTGCGGCAGAGTGCCACACACCCAGTAATGGGTAGAAGGCGTGATGATATATTTATTTATTTATTTATTTATAAATAAAATTAAAAATTAAATTATTAGTTTATAGATAATAAATCCAAGTTGAAACTAAATTTCCAACAGTATTCTATGGCCAGCTAACGACATGTTCCCTATCGTAACGAATGAGTAATCTAAGTTTATTAAATATACATAGAGGCAAAATATTAGAAAATAAGAAAGGTAAAACTGCTAAATCAGAATTTATTGAAGAAGTGGTGTCAATTTATGGAAGAGATATTCGAAGATTGTTCTTCCTGACGACAAAAAATAATAATTTATTTCACAACTTTCAATGTTTTTTTGTCGATTTGTTAGGTGTATTTGAATATAATTTATGTAAATCTGAGATTTTTTGCGACCCCCCCCCCTCCCTGAAAAAATGTCTGTGGACGCCCATCCTTATTTTATAACTTGTGAAATTTGATGAAAGGCCTTGGGAATCCTCAAAAATGGGTAGGAAATAAATAAATATCGTATTTATTTCATAACAATGTAATTCGGACGTTTCGGATCGGCACGCGATCCATCATCAGCTGATAATAAATTAATACAATGTTAAAACATGACACATTCAAATTATAAAATACCATTCAAAAAATCGATTGAAACTCACCAAAACAAAAATAACTTGCAGATGTTTTACGTAATTATTTTCGTTTTGGTGAGTTTCAATCGATTTTTTGAATGGTATTTTATAATTTTAATGTGTCATGTTTTAACATTGTATTAATTTATTATCAGCTGATGATGGATCGCGTGCCCATCCGAAACGTCCGAATTACATTGTTATGAAATAAATACGATATTTATTTATTTCCTACCCATTTTTGAGGATCCCCAAGGCCTTTCATCAAATTTCACCAGATTTATGGATCCAATTTAACCTCACTATTTTATAACTTGTTCATAAATTAATGCATTGGATTACATATTTTAGATTATATTTGTTACATGTTACAGGAGACTTGATGTCAGAAAAAGACGTACTGGAATGGCTGCGGAAGAATCGTTTTCGACAGCCCGAGCTGAACATCTTCATGTACGCGTTGATCGCTATTTCTATAGCGTTCGTGGTATATACAGCGTTTTTACTGCAGTGCTTCCGCACGCCGGCCGCATCGGCCGCTGCGCACCCAAAGCAAGCGTGACCGCTAGCGCCACCGTCCGCCGCGTAGCTCAATTTGGTGTAAATATGAACTGTTTCGTGCTATATTAGCGCCACGCTCTGTCGGTTCGATGCATACACACCTAACACGATGAAATCGAAAACATATGTCACTTTTTATTTTTAACATTAGTTCGACGGGGGCGTTTATTGAAAACACCCTGAGGCTAATGTTCCGCACAAATTCACTATATTTTTGGCGTTTAAATATCATATTATATACGTTTGAAATGAGAAAATGCGCAAGCGCAAAAGAATGAAACTACTTTTTTGTAAGAGTGTCTAGTCAGTGTCATTACTATCAATTTTGAAATATAAAGGATTTTCGTGAACGCTCCCATCAAAATGTGTACACTAGGAGATGAAATAATATATATAAAAAAGGATCAGTAAATTCATGTGTAATTATTATAATCGTATTTATAATTTTAAAAATATACATATGAGACACCTATATACCGGGTATCCACTTTTTTTATATAGAAAATACAATGTTACAATTCTTTTGGTTATAGTTTCTTCCCTATTAACTTTAGAAAAAATGTATATCAAAAGATTTTTAGAATTTTAAAAGTGTATCCAAAGAACCTAAATTTATGAGACTTGTCAACAAAGAAGTTAAAATTATTTGTATTATATCTTATATCAAGAAATTTGGGCTCATTATATGCAGTTTGGAATTCTAAATTCTTTTTGAATTAATAGGTAAGAAACTATCGCCAAATGAAATTTTTTTTTTGGCCAGCATTAGAATCTCGAAAACCATAACTTGGTTAAATTACTAAAGTAGTGCCATTTTAATATTTCAGGGATATGCTTGTATATATAATAATAGATAGGTGAGGATAAAAGCGAAAATGTCAAGTTAAAAATATTTTTAAAATAGTTTTAATTAAAAAATAATGAGGAAAAAAAGAAAAATTTTCAAATGAAAAAGGTACATACACATTTTCAAAATATAACATAAACTTTAATGAAACCATTTTTAGTATTCGATAAAGAAGTCATTTTGAAATATAATGTAAACACAATCGTTGGATATAAATAAAATAAATACAGTTTCAAAGCTTATCAATTATAATGTGTAGTATAACACTAGTTACTAGTATATATTATGTTTTTCATAAATTATAGCAAGATTACCCTCTTTTAAGTCAGAATATAAAATACGCATTTAAATAAGGATACATTTATTTGTGTTGTATTTCGAAAATGTGCTGTAGAATAAAATATTTATATAAGCCACTGGATACTAGATACGTCCGAAAGGTATGTACCACTACTTTGGTAATTTTATCAACTTCTCTTACGGTTCTCTAGATCTTAATCTAACCTTAACATACAGGTATTCATTTTAAATGGCGCACCATTTCTATCTCTATAAGTATAGGTGCTACGAAGTCGGTTAAATTAGCAAACAATTTATATTTTATGAGAATACTATAATGAGCGAAATAAGATTTTTTTAACTAGTGGTTCTCAAAATACAGGTGTAACTTTTTTTTAATGGGAACTTATTTTTTCTTTTTATTTGCTTCTTCGATTCATTTTTTATTCCTAATTCAACGAATATAAAATTTGATAACCTCACATTACAAATTTTTTGAGAAAGATGCATATTAAATTTGACATTAATCTAATTCAAGTCGCATAAGAATCAAGATGATATGACAGGAACAAATTATAATATTTTTGTTAGTTTGATGAATTACTAAATGTCAATAAGATTATTTTGGGAAAAATAAATAAACTTTGATATTCATTGTTTCTTTCATAGCATACTGATTCATATGCGATTTGAATTAAAAGAATGCTAATTTAATATGCATTTTTCAGAAAAATTTTGTTATGTGAGGGCAATAAACTCTGTATTAGTTGAAAAAAAAATACTGAATCAAATAAAAAAGAGTTCCCATTTAATATAAGAAAGTGTATCCTTGTATTTTGAGAACAAATGGTCCAAAAAATCCCGTTTCGCTCTTTAAAATGGTCTTATAAAATATAAATTGTTTGCTAATATCATCGACTTCGTAGTTCTTATACTTCTCGAGATAGCAATTTAAATTTGTTATAAGACGACTTACGATCGAAATGGCGAAGGAAAAAAAATGAATAAATTTTTATGTCAAACTAACGTATTGATGTAAAATTAAATTATTTTGATTCATTTTTTCTTCGCCACTTCGATCATAAATCTTATTATGGCAAATTAACATGTAAAAATTTAACATTGTTTCCCTTATGTGTTATATAGAAATAAATAAATAAATATATATATATATATATATATATATATATATATATATATATATATATATATATATATATATATATATATATATATATATATATATATATATATATATATATATATATATATATATATATATATATATTTCTAAATTTATTGTTAATGTAGAACAACTTTTGCCATTATAAACACAACTGCCAGTTTTTGTACAGATTATTTGTTGTAAGTAATGACTGATATTAAAGTAATTATTCTTCATCAAACCGACACAAGTTAACAACAGAGTGCGCGGAAATATAAGTAATAAATTGTCAAAATAGGAGCCTGAATTAATTTCAGACATTATTATTACACATTGTTGCTTACTGCTGATCAGTGGTCAGGCCCAATTTAAATTGTATTAAATTTGGTTATGACGTTAGAGTAGTAAGCATTTTCTTTCATAGATTATTTTCTTGTTTCTTGTTTCACTATTTTTATTTTGTTCTTAATCATAAACACATCCCATTTTAATATTATTCTTTTTGCATTTTATTTACCGTTATGAAGAATTGAAGATAAATTTGTTTTTATGCCCTTGTGCGTTGTTGTAAATAAAGAAGTATTATGGTTTTTAAATGACTAAATTTACTAATTAATTGATTTAATCTATCCACACAGTATCTAAAATTATTTCAATTTTATTTCCTTAAATTTATTGCTGTGGATAATACTGCCACTTCTCCGTGTTATTATAGCAATTTTGATCATTCCCAGTTAAATATCTTTGGAAATTGAGACAAATTGGAACTTTTTAGTTGATATTAAATGGAGAGTTAGTAGCATGTAAATTTTGATGACAGTATCTAATAAATATTTTGATTGTAAATATTGCTGTAAATAAACACGAGTTATAATTTTTACCCTAGGTATATTTTTTCTGCATCACTCTTCTATCTAAGTAAATATAACTGATTACGTCTCTGTGTCTTCACCTGTTAGATTACGAATGTAGCCGAAGTAAAGCCGACATCAACCGATTTAGCTTTGTTTGAGGTTGCCGGTTTCATTCGTTGTTTCTCAGTGCCGAAGTGTAAGCGTTTTGTTATGCGGTGATGAAATTCTATACATTTTGAACAGTTTAGTGTTTATTTAAACGCTTATATAAGGTAAGAATTATTTGCTAAATATTATGTAGATTAAGAATATTTTCCCTTAGGACATGCGTATAAGAAACTTAAAATATTACGTTATAATACTAACTGATATAAAGTTATCTACGTAAATAACGAATATGAATTATACCTACGAACATAAAAACTATCTTATTTAAATGAAAATAATATGGTATTTTTAATTCATTTGTTAAGATAGTGCATAATATTTGAATGTATTTCTAATAATTGTATTCTATCAAAGAAAACTTTTTGATGTATAAATAATATTACGAACAATGGACCAAAAACATTAGAATAGGTAACGTAATTTATTTAAAAAAATTTAAAATGTATTCGTAATTGCCAATGTGGCAGGCAATGTAACGTATATTTAATCAGTTTAGCGTGTTATCACTAAAACTGTGAACTGATAAGGTTGTATTTTTAAAGTACCTGTATACTCTTGTAATAATTATTCCAATGGGTATTCGCTATTTAATATACTTTATCTATATAATCTTGCCAATAATTTATTTTTTAAATCTCATAAATCCATGAAATAAGTCACCGGAAAGAGTAAAATGTTTTAATCAAAGTTCAACGATTATAATGATAAGAAATATTTAAGTAAATTGCAAACTTCAAGTAGATAAAGTAAATATTAACTATTTTTAATTTTAGACAAAGTTGTATTTATATATTCATTCATGTCAAATGTAGTTACATATTTATATGAGTAAGTAAATAATTATTTGTTGGTGGTCCTGGAAGGTGGACGATAAATTATGTTTTGAATATCGAGTGTCTCTAACTCGGAGTTTTCTTGATAATGTTATTAGTTATTTACAGAAAATAGAATTTGTTATTTACATGTCTTTTGAAAACTACATTAATCTATAAAAGCAGTATCGCATATAAAAGATATTTAGCACCTTTATAATAAATAGTACAAATTGCATAGTAAATAAGAGGATATTAATTCTGATTAAGTTCTGCGGTCTGTGACGAATCACGATACTCATCATTGCGGTACCGGGTACCAGAGAATATTAGTTTACTTTCCTACATTAGAACATATTTCATTCTTTCTAAACCTTTCTCTTTTTTAAGCTTATATCTTTATGCAGGAGATTAGTGTTTATTACAATTTACATTCAGTCGCAACACCGATGACATCAGTGATGAAACGAAATAAGTATCATGAAGTAAAAATGATATAAATGATAATTGAATATTAATTTATGCATTTCTAAACAATGTAAGCGTGACGATTAATACATAACTTTTTCAAAGAGTAGGTAAATATATTGTATATTCAATTATTTTCACCTAATTATATAGGTAGAAATCAGTATCCATCAGAGTATATGAAAATAAAGTAGAAATGCGGTGAGCAGCAATAAAGTTTAATTTGGTGACGTGCAATGCTTGTGGCATTGTCAGGTTTCCGATGGTCGATTCTCCCAGCATTATCCCCACAGTCCACACCCATCACCCTCATTTCCGTAAAAGCACCGGAACTACGATAAATTTGTTCCCGTTCAATTTTGATTCCAAAAATATCACACTCTTAAATTGCCTATGGTTCGATGGTTTTTCTCACAACGTGATACACCAATTTAACCTTCACCTATCAAAAAATATTAATGGAATTGGTATATTTTTTTAACTAGAAATTTTCCTATGGGGTATCAATGGTTTCGAGTCATACTGTGGATTTGAGGACCCCGGTTCGATTCCCACAGTCGAAAGATAGTTTTTACCACAATAAAATTATCTCCCTCCATAAACATATTTTGGGGCCACGATTTTACGGTTGGTAACTGCACTTCAGGCGCCTAAATAAATCACGAACTAGATCAGCAACGGCAGTGTGCCGCACCCAGTAATGGGTAAAAGACGTGATGATATATTTATTTGGCTTGTAGTATTTAATCGATCAGTAGTACATTTAACGTTTTATTAGTATTTTTTTTACTTTAACCATTAATTATGTATAGTTTTTAAATATTTTTTATCGGTAAAAATATTTGTTGTTAACGTTAAAACGCTAATTTCACCTGTGGTATGTACAATATATTATACACAACAAAAAAACATTAAATTTTATATGTAAAAGATTAAAACCGGTACATTTATATGTCAGAATGACATTGTGCAATATCACATATTTACAATTGTCATTTAATTTATGTATCCATAGGATATTATTTTATTATTGCCCTAGGGCTGAAAACAAGTGTTTACGCCCGCTTTTCATGGCTAAAACATATTAATTTCGAGCCGGTTGTACATAAATTTTATTTATTTCACAAAATATATTTATTACAGAAAATACTTCATATAATTTTTAGCTTGAGTGCGATTCTAATTCGAGATCTCCCGATTCGAATTTCGTAACACTACCCACACCACCGTTCTGCTTGTTAATATCTAAATAATTGTTGAAAATAAAAAGTAAATGAACGAGAGTATTAATTTGGAGAAGTCAGTAAAATATTACCTATGTTTTAAAGAAACCTTAAAAATTATTTTATTGCAAGTTGCATCAACTTAAATTTTATTTCCGGTCTTCAATACCGAATCGAGAGCAGTTTCGACTATGTTCTATGTGACGATAAAATTAAAATTATTTTATTTAGCACAATTTAAAATATTTGTTGTTGTTACTACAAGATACAATTAAACTAATAAATTATATAGTTTCTCGAGTTAATAATAAATTATTTTAATTATTTTCTGATTGTTGGTAATATCAATGTTCGATAGTCTATTGTTTAATTTAGTATTGTCAATACATCTTGATATTGACGATTGTCGTGTTGCATAGTTATCGATTTCAATTCCATATAAATTAGAATTGTTGTAATTTATTATTATTTTTTTATAATTATTACATATGTATATTCATTGCATACATGTTCAGTGATTTAAATGATAAAAAAGTCAACATTTTAAAATTGTGATATGCCGTTATCCCTATAAAATGAATAAATACAAATGTGCAATTGAAAAATAATGTTAAATAATGAACCGGTTTCATTGTATAGAGGTCTATGACTCATTTCATCTTCGTGGACATGAAAGACAAAAGATAATACAATAAATCTCTTATCATATTTGTAGATAAATAAAATTTGTGCCTTTTATAAAACACATTGTTACTTTCTATCATATATACATTTTAAAAATACATATTTACGTTCATATTTATTATTTAATATGGGTTAGATAGCTCAGTGGCAATACGTCAAAGAACCGGAGTTCGATTTCCGAAAAATAGATTTTCTCGGCTGGTAACTGCACTTCACGCGCATATATATTTATTTTTTTAATATTTACGTAATGAATTTTAATATCCGTAAAGGTAAATATCATTATTAATATACATATACTGTAACTGTGTGATCGGCCTAGACCCTAGAGACTCTAGACCTTCAGTTTCATCTGACATCCACATGTTAAAGCCGCCTCGTTGAAAATTGATTCAAGGACATGTGCGTCAGAGTCATTATGGTAGTCGCAGAATTAATTCCAGCCAATGGACTGGAAATTGACTTGTAAGCAAAGTTGCAATTTTATTGCGAAGTGGGAGCCTTGTTTATTATTTATATACTCATACTACTCTAACTTTAAGAAATGTGTGCGAAATGTGCAGGTAGGTACCTATTTAAAAAATTATTGTTATAGTTATTAGTTTTTATATCGTTGTCAATAATAATAATAAAAACAACCAACCTATAATTAACATTATTTTAGTATTTTCGAAATGTAGTAACAATCTTATAAAAACTGTTGAATTGTTATTAAAATAGATCATATAGTTTATAAAAAATATCAAAACTTGTTTAAATAGTACTCACTAAATTCATATTTTTCTTTAGCCTGAATCATACCGATATTGTTCAAGGTCAATTGAAATAATTAAACCGAAATATAATTTGTTTTGGTAAGCATATTTTTATTACTTTAGTAATTTTATTTAATTAGGTAATCTTGAATACATTTATCTTAATGTATCTATTAAATATAGAATATTTTTGCTTTAACAGCATTTAAAAATTTTATATTTTAAATTATTTTAATTTTTTATGCGGAAGATAGGGTAATGGAAACGAGTTGATTTGTGGATTTCAGAAACCGGGTTCTATTCCTATAACCGATAATCTTGATTCCACATTAAAATTACCCCTGCGGGTCCTCCTCCATTATCATCTTTGAGAGGCGCTGGTAATCGGACTTATATATATATATATATATATATATATATATATATATATATATATATATATATATATATATATATATCATAATGACATTTCGCAAAATCAAGTATTCAGAACAAACAAAAATTGTTATTTTGTTTATGTATCTAATCGAAATTATTTTATTATGGCCCTAGAGCCAAAACCAGTGTTTACTGCAGCTTTTTACGGCTAAGACACATTAATTTCGACCAGATTGCGCATAAAATATCATATGATCATACTAATCAGGGTTGTTATTTTACCCACCCAGAAAAACCCACCTTAATTTTTTTTAATAAAACCCACCTAAAAGAACCCCAATTAACCCATTAAAGCACTCATTTGGTTGAATGGTTGAAAATTCACCAGGGGTGAATTTTAAGATGGAATCAAATCATATATATATATATATATATATATATATATATATATATATATATATATATATATATATATATATATATATAATTTACCGAAATCTGTTACGGCCGAATGCCACATTCAGTAATGGGTAAAATGCCAGATGATATATTTATTTATCGTATAATTTAAAAAATAAAAATAATGTAGGTAGGTAGATAATAACAATGGTAGTTTTCTTTATGAATTTGAAAGTTATATAGACAGAGAATTATTGTTAGTATATGTGGGGAAAGAAATATTGTATATCTTTTCGTTTGTGCGCAACTCTTTCTCTGACTGAACAGGATGTAGGTGTCTACTGGAATAATTAAAAATTTATCAATATCTAGTTTAGATTTTGTCTCTCACTGTCGAAAAACAAATTTTCACCATATTGAAATTACCTCTATCAGTTCTACTCCACTAACATTTTTGATGGCTTTGATTTAATAGTTACTGTTTTCAAAGAATGGAAAAAATCTATTTTGTTTTTAATATAAAATATTTATAATATGGTTATCTGCAAATACATAATTTAAACAAATACGTATGCGACTTTTTAAAAATTCAAATTTAACGTTTTAGAAATTTCTAGGCAATAAACAAGTCTCGTAAATTGGCATTGCCCACAAACCATATCTCATATTAGTCTTCACATTGGTTACATTAGTTAGAATTAGTTAAACTAATTATTTACAATAATGAGCAAAGCATATCTAATTATTGTAGCTCGAACACAAAAGTTGTCTCATATCCTCTGCATCACATTGCACTCAATTGTCAGCAGTCAGCATCACCAACAGAGACGTGCGGGTCGTGGGTTTCCGCGGCAGCCACCATGCGTGTCTCCGGCTCACGAATAGCGAGCGCTTCCGGTTTGCTGCCACTGTCTTCTAACATAACAACAAAACACACAATGCTGGTACGTCACAGCACGTTGGAAAATATCACACGATGTGACATGAGACCGTCAGCGAATTGTTATTATACAGCGGTGTGGATATATTGGAGTAACGGTGGTTGATAGTGATGAACTGGCGTTATTGAGAAGACTATAGGCATGCCATGATTTTATTAGTGAAAAAAGAGCTATATAAATAAATAAATATAAATAAATAAAAATAAATATATCATCACGCCTTCTACCCATTACTGGGTGTGGCACTCTGCCGAAGCAGATCTCGGTAAGTGATATATTTTGCGCGTGAAGTGCGGTTACCAGTCCTCAAATCACGGCCCCAAAATATGTTAGAGGTGGAGGAGCCACAGGGGCAGCTTTTGAAATTATGAAAATTGTTTGTCGCCTGTGGGAATCGAACCAGGGTTCTCAGGATTCACAGGCCGACTTCATACCACTGAGCTAGCCTCCCCATAAATATATTAGTACCTAACCGGATGTGAATACCGAACTCCGGTTTTCATCCCCTGAGTCCAATATGTTCACGTATACCGTTTGTCTCAAGTAAATAGAGACCTAATCGTTTAACATGGGAAATTCGTAATTTGCAACACAAAAGTTGTACTAAAACTGTGGCTGTTTAATTTGTTAAAGAACCATTGAAGAGCTTTTTGGAAGTACGAGTATAGTAGTATAGATACTTGAAAAGAAACAAGTAGAATTGTATCCTGGGTTTTATGTTGTGTTATCGTTATCTTCAATTTTATAAGTATCATTAATGTGACGATAAGATTAATGTTACGAAAATTTAATTACTATTTATTATAAGTTGGTAATGTAATTTATCATAACAATGCACAAATAGCAATAATAAATTGTGCATGCACTGTCAGTTACAATTGTTGTTTCAAAAATTATTTTAAATGATATCTCATAAATATTATTCTGGCAAGGTGCATCATTTACTAATTTGTAAAATTGACAGCTGACCGGTAAAAAAGTTAGTAGCTTGTACAGATTAATATACAAAATGAAAAAGCGGTTGGAATAAATAACGTTTACAAATGAGTAACAAATAAAAAAGTTCACCATCCAATTCCAAGGGATATTTTATGGGGGGTGACGATGGGGTTTTTCGTAAATAACTAAAAACGTCTTAAATGGGGTTGGTTTTTAAATTTTGGATGTGTTCTTTGATGGTTGATAACACTTTTACCAAGTGCGGCAAAATTTGTCCTTATTCAGGTTTAAACAAATATACTTACTATTGATAAGCACCAAATATTGAACAAATTAAAAAAAAAACGAATACAATTTAATAATACAAAGAAAGCTAAAGTGCTACATCAGCGTTTCCCAGTTTTTCTGACAGCGCACCGGTATTTTCTATAATATTTTTGCGCGGCTCGCTTAATACTTGAAACAAAATACTAATTAAAGTTGCTTTACTTTAATTAAAATAATTGAAATTGGGGTCTCTTACTAAACAAACTACAATCCATATTCTCTTTTACATGTCTATTTTCATAGAGTAATCAGATAATTATTTTGTAAATCAACTGAACATTTTGTGAAAATACCTAAATAGTTGTTCTAACGGTAATATATGTTCTTTTAATAATCTTATTTTAGCATAATGAATTAAGTGAAGGTTGTGTCGTTGGTTAAAATAAAATGTGAAAGTATATTTACATTGTTTCGTTAAATGATAATTATCTGTAATGAGAAATCTTATGTAAACTTTCGCGAATGTATTATGTATATCTGTATATCTGTATTCTTAATAACACGAGCATTAGTCTTGTAATCGTAAGAAAAACAGTCCGAAGAATTGTGCCAGATTTCAAAATATAAAATTTAATTGAAATTATAAATTACTTACTTGCAGATAACACATCATAAACCAAACGGAACAAAAAATAGAAATATTAAGATGTAAAATATTTACGTCACGTCACCAGATAATGCATATTTAAATCGAGAACAATAAAATAATAACTATAATTTAGGAGATCTTGACTTGTAGATATTAATAAGTGAATTTCAGATCTACGTGATGATGTATGAAATGTGATGGCACTAACCAGTTGCCGAAATATAACCATCAACGTTTAAGTCAACAATGTAAATTCTATTCCCTAGTCCCCAGCTATCCTTCCCCTCACTTTTTACTTTCACACAACATTAAAAATTCACTTATTAATAAAATAATATTGAAGTTATTTAAATGTTATAATAATAATATTAATAATAATTGGCCATAAATGCCGCTATACTTGAATTCCTAACAAATTAGCGTACAATAACTTAGCTATATATGTTAGTTATATAACATGAAAAACTATCTTTAATCTTCATAGTCTTTTAAGAAGCATTTTTCATGCTTCTCTGTCTCTACCTTTTCTCGGCCAGGTTGGTTCTATAGTAAAAATTGAATGTTCTGGGAGTATAGGAACATAGAGATAGAGTGTTGCCGAATCTTTCCTATATCAGTAATGTGTTAGACAAGGGAAGAAAATACAGAATCGGATAAGTTGTTTTTTTATGATCAATAATTAAGGAAACATTTGAAAGTATTATAAAAACCAATTTTATTTACACTAAATTGGGAAGTTAGGAAAAGTTTATATTTGCTGTTTACACATTGTACTTATAAAATATTAGAGTATTAATTAGCATGAAACAAGTAAATGTACATTATAAACAACTGTTATATTGTGGATTTGATTCAAATCATTATTATTATACATATTCACATGTACACCTATACTATAAATTATAATACTCTTTTGATATCGTCGTCCCATCGTTTGTATTGTCTGCCTCTTTTTCTGGTCGTGATTTGACGGCTGGTAACCGCACTTCACGTGCATAACTATATCATTTATCGACATCTACTATGGTAGAGTACCCCACCTTATAAGGTAAAAGACGTGATGATATATCAATTTTTTTTCTGTTCTTATGTTTGGGAATCCATTTCCTAGTACGTTGGTCTATCTGTCGTCTCTTAGCCTTACTACGTATCCTTTCCATTTAAACATTTATGTGTAATTTGGGTTTTGCATTTTATTTCGGAAGTTCATATTATATCTTTTATTTTATCTCATTTATGGGATGGCTAGCACAGTGGTATGAAGTCGGCCTGTGGATCCTGAGGTCCCTGGTTCGATTCCCACAGGCGACAAATTTTCATAATTTGAAAAAGCTATCCCTGTGGCTCCTCCACCACTAACATGTTTGGGGGCCGTGATTTGACGACTGGTAACCGCACTTCACGCGCAAAATATATCACTTACCGAGATCTGCTTTAGCAGAGTGCCACACCCAGCAATGGGTAGAAGGCGTGATGATATATTTTATTTTTTATCTCATTACATTATACGCTCCATTTTTTATTTTTCCATTTTGACTTATTAAAGAATTTTATTTAATTTTCCCTTATAAACTCATGTTTAATTACTTGGATACAGACCATTAAAGTTGTTTTTTTATAAACAATTGATTAAAATTTTTATTTCACTAGTAGTTTAAAAATGCCAAATATATGTCAATCAGAATAAATTAAAAGTTTATTAAATAATTATACATACATTATATGGGTATTGAAAAATTCAAAAACAAATTTAACAACGCATTTCACTTTCTCATTAACGAAGTTAGGTCTTACAATGATTCGTTTATGAAAAAAAAATGTTGCAGTTTTGAACACTCACTTTCAAAGTTTACACTTTTCGTAGCACTAATTCGTTGTTCACGACTTTATGTAAATGAACTGCACCATCAATTAGAATATCTGCATCTTCCATTTTTACTTTCTACACACTGATACACGGTAAAGATTTTATTGTAGAGAATTCACAACTGTAATTCTCTATTTGCGTTTCAATTTTTTTCATGTAAACAATTCAACCCATGGCAAGATGGCAACGCATGAAACAATCTCACACTCAGCGACTAGCTAACAGTAAGCGATTATTGACATTTCAAGCTTCTGACTTCATTTATAAAAACCTAACACTCAAAATTGAAAAAGATTATTAGGGCAAAATTGAATAAACAGTTGTATTACACTCGTGGTTTAAATGTAAGTTTAACTATTATTTTATTTTAAATTTCACAATTTTGTCCTTTTTGTTACGCGTTTTAAGTTATCTTTGTCTCCACTAATTTAAAATAAAGAAAATTGTCCCGAATATGTTAAATAAATTAAATAAATAAATATATCATCACGCCTTTTACCCATTACTGGATGTGGCACATGCGCGTAAAGTGCGGTTACCAGCCGTCAAATAACGTCTCCCAAAGATGTTAATAGTGGGGGAGTCACAGGGGTAATTTTAAATTGGTTAAATTTGTCGGCCGTGGGGATCGAATCAGGGTTCTTGGGATCCATAGACCAACTTGATACCATTGAGCCATTACCCCATTATGTTTTTGTAACAATAAATTCAATATTATTTTTGTGCATTTGTTATAATTTTCGTCTTGTTGAAACATATATAGAGACTTGCCATTTTGCTTTTTTTATCTATTTTTATGTACTTTTAAAAAAAAAATTCTAGTCAAAATAATGTGGTCAGTAAATTTTAAGTGCGATAAGCATTTTCCGTATTCTTTCATATGTGTGATAAAGGCTCGCCCTGTGTTAGCCTCTCTCGTACATGTCATAATTATTATATGTAGATCTTCTCTATGATTTATACGTAAACTTCGTGTATGCCTTGATTTCTTATAGCTTCAAACATAAATCTTTGGTCAAAGACTATTTATAATCTTTGAATAGTAACATATATAAAATAATATTACACTCTTTGTTTTTCAAAATTAGCTGGTTCAGAGTTGAAGATCATTGCAATGTACTTTTTGAATCCCACTTGTTTCTTTGACAAGATTAAGATTCAATGATTGTTTGAGTTTATTCGTTATTATTGAAGGAAATATTTTATAGATGTTAAACATTAAACGTATTACTCTCTAGTTTTTTTGTATTATCTTCTTTGTAGTAAAATTATTGTCTCTTTTTTCATTCCTCATTAAATAATTTTCTTAGTTATCAAGATTTCTTCTTTTTGCTGCAAAATTTCATTACTAATCCTGTCGGCTCCTAGACTTTTTTCATATATTTTTTATTTTTTTATTGTGCAAGATTTATTTCAGTAATATATTAGTTATCATAGCACAGTGTCAGATCCAGAAAATGTCTCAGGGAGAAGTAAATTACCTTCATTTTTTTTTTAGTTATTGCAAGTCATACCTGTTAGGTTAAATAAACAAATAGATGATACTGGGGTAAAGTAAATAAATATCAGAAGAAATTATTGACACTATCTTAACATAACTCTTTCGAGTGCTGTCCTTATTTTGAACAGACTGTCCTTGATTTATTGAATCTGTACTATCTGTAGATGGTAAGGAATATAAATTCTTGTAAAATACTGTGGCAATTAGATTTTACTTTCTAGATTTGTTATAACGTTACCGTTGTCAGAATTCATTATTTTTTTATGATGATTTATCGAGCGTTTTTATCAAATGTTCATCGTATTTCTTAAGATCATTCCTTATTGATTTACGTACATTGTTTTAAATTTTGGTGTATTCTACCTTGTTTGCACTATTTTTGCATTGAACACTCAGTTAAAGGCGGGATTATATATTTATTTTTTAATTCAAATTTTCTTTTGTAGTTTTTGTTGTACCTTCATAATTTTAAATTATGTTTATATTTTAACACAGCATGAAATCTGTTTCGTTTTTCTATGACTTAACCGAAGAGATCTATGTATACGTAATTGTATACTTGCCACAAAATTTATTAGTATATTTCCTCTATTGTTTCTTTTGTCGTAGGTGTAAGCAATTTTTATTGAAATCAGCCTAGGTTTTCTCTTGTCAATATTACTATTAAAATCCCTTATCATTAGTAATTCATCGCTTCCTCCGTTTTTGATTCTTCGACTGCCATATAAAATGCTTCAATTTTTTCATCCCTTAATCATTCTCTTTGTGCATATAGTTGAATTAATGCTATTGTGTAGTTACTTAGTGATGTTCTTAGTGCACATACTCTTTCGTTCATTTCCATAACCTCTTCAACTTTATTTATCCATTGTTTGTTAATCAAAAACACAAACACATAAATACAAAATCATCGTCATTATAAAATATTAAAATTACGTATTTTTTGTAGCTCTATGCGATATAAACTACTATTTTAAAATTATGCCATTTGCTTGCTGATTTTTGTGTTTCAACCTGACTTAAACTTCCATGTCATCTGTTGCATTAGGAAACAGATTAATGAACATTGAACAGATGCTGTTTCATGGGATTAACTGTAACTTCGGTTTTGGATTGCCGGTGACATATGCTGCCATTTTACTCAGCCAGAATCGAATTAGGGTAGTTTGGAAAGTTGACTAGTTGTTACTTTATGTTTTGTTGGTGTCTTTAGTAATACAATATAGAAACTATGAATTACTTATATGTATAATATTAGTTGTGATTCTTGGCTTTGAATATATTACATTACCTACCACATACATACCATAGCTAAATCTGGGCGGTCTTTGAATTTAGAAATCGATCTCTGATCACGAAATGGAATCGATTTATCGTGATTCATCGATATATATATATTGGGTGTTTCATAACTTCGTGTTCATACGTTAAGGGTATATGTTGTTTGGTATATTACCTACAGCGTCTTTTTAGTACTGTACTAAATTCGTTTTCCTATTAAAAACAAACAATTTACTTTTACAGTTATTTATAATAGATATTGTATTTAATTATTAACTATTCACCCAGTGGCAGTGACAACAAAAAATTGTTTACTGGGAACATGGAAATTAATTTTATAATTAAAAAGAAATGAGTTTTATTTCGTAATCAGCATATCAAGCAACATATAACCTTAAAGTTTGTACCCGAAGTAATGAAAAATCTTGTATATATATATATATAAAGGAAACATCGATAGCCTAGATTTTATTGATTAACCGATACCTTTTAATCGAATAACAAATCGATGGAACAATTTATTGTTCCATCGATTTGTTTATCCGGTCCTAACCATACCTACATTATACCTTGTGCCCCCTTAGAACGCAGTATTGAAAGCTATAGGACAAATTTGATCTTGATTCTGATTGGCTAACAAAACATCAAAATTAGTACATTAATAGTAGTTTGGTACAGCTGCGCCAGTATAAAAATTTCTGTTATGACCAGTTGCACCAACAAAACTGAAATTTTAAACTGAATTTTAATAAATAAATATCGAATGCTTGACAGGAATGTTAATTATTCCATGTGATACGTAATTCCGATATGCTTTTATTAATATAAACTAAGTTTAAAATCTAAATTTCGTTCGTTCAACTGGCCATTAATTTCATATTTGACGGATGTTAATCTTGATGATAAGTAATATTTCATAGTTTTTATTTGACAGTAGGATTGGAAAATCAATGAAGTCCTTTTTGCTTGGATTACTTGGCTTTATTACAACATTTAAATTTTAATTAATAGACGACTTTTCGGAACTGTGAGTTAGTTCCATTTTCAAGTCAATATAAATATAGCAAACTGTTAACTACATGTTCAACAATTTTAGTCGAAATTTGAAGAAAAAAAAATATACAAAAACTTACGGTAACGTACACTACCAGAGTTTTGAAGTGATTTGTTTTAAAAACTGTATAATTAAATTGAAAATCTTTTAACATAATGTTACATATAATATTTTATAATTGAATTTTCTGTGATGTGGAGTATAGGTCACTATAAATATATCATTAATAAAATTCTTAATATATTAAACTTGTTATTTATTCAAATATCAATTGATTATACGTACTTTTAAAATAAAAAATATTTAAAATTTTGTATATTCGTTTTCATTTAATTTTTTTCCAAAATTAAATTTGCAACATAAAACAATCTATGTAAAAGGAAATTTAGTATTTAAAAATGGTTTTAAACGAAAATAAAATATTTCCATGTGAAATTATAAATGTTTAATTTTAAAATACTAAAAGTCCCTATTGTTAAAATTAAAACGACAAGTACATGGGTTCTATGGCGTCCATACAGCTAGAGTTCGTAAAACTAATAACAGAAAATTAACCTAAAATTAGATTCATTACTGATTACTGCTCTGTTACTGCGCGAAAATTTAGTTCTATATTGATTGTTTTATTATTGGATTCTTTACGAACACGAACAACGAACGTGAATCTGTAACTACAGTTGTGATGACAGGAATTCTACTTATACGTATATATATACATATATATATATATATATATATATATATATATATATATATATTAGACTGTTTAAAAAAAAATCGATAATTTTTTTTTCTTTATTATATCGAAAATGTTGTTGTAAATGATAAAAAAAAATCGTGTGAAAGTTTGAGCTCTTAATATTAATGTTAAGAGGTGCCGCATCGTAAATTTCAATTTCCCATTTAAATAACATGGGAACAACGTTCAGCTAGACTTTGGAATTTTGTAACTCAGGTTAGGGAAATTATTTTGAAATGATCGAAACATACTCTTGTAGAAAATTTAACGCTCTACAAAAAAAGTCTCTTACAATTTTTTGATATATTTATTTTTTCAAAAGTTATTTAACGATAGAGTTAGATTGATATGAAATTTTAACATTTTTCTAATTTTCCGACGCAACCATCAACTTGATGAGAAAATGCCATAGGACATTTTCTGTAGAATATTTCATTTCCTATAACTTATCTTCCAAAAAGTTTTCGATATTTTTTACAGGTCGTAAGTTATTTGCAAAAAACTAAAAAAAAGTTTTACTGCTTAAAATTAATCATGAATTTTTTTTTTGTATATATATATATATATATATATATATATATATATATATATATATATATATATATATATATATATATATATATATATATATATATATATATATATATATTAGTTTTCTGGTGCCCTCTTAAGGAAAACAAAGTAATTTAACTAATAAATAATTTTTCTTTCCGTTGTAAAAATAATATTGTCTTCCTTAAAAATATATGAATAGATAAAATTTTGCAATTTCAGTGAAATTGTTGATTAATAATTTCAAATAAAGTCCTTATTTTTTCTTATATCCTAGCAACATGAAAAAAAGTTTATCTAGGCTTCAGATGATCCTGAATAAGTCTCTGATGTTAAGTTGTTTTCTAAAAAAAAAAAACGGTCATATTATTTCTTAGTTTTTGTGGTGTAAGAAGCTATCGTAGTTTGTCATAACTTGTATCAACAAAATAACTTAAACACTCATTGAATAGGATTGTCAGAAGTATCCTACAAAAAAATATTTGGAAAATCGGTTCATAAATATAAAATTTATGCGTGTGTCTATACTTTAAGTGGTACACACTTTTTCGAACAGTTCTGTATGTTAGTAATTAATTTGGCAGTAAATTTCTTCAAGCTTTGTCTCTCTTATTTTTAATTGTACCGCATTTGAAATTTACAAGTGTTATAATTATTATAAATCTTTGAAATTTTAACTACAAGAAGTATAATGTATAATATGTTTTAAAAAAACAACAAAATTTTTTCCACGTTTGGATTTCTTAGCTTTTATTTATTCAAAATAATAAATGACGAGGTTTCGAACCTTTGGTTTGGTTCATTTTCAAGTTGAAAGGTAAAAAAATAATTCTTTATATTAACATGATGAGATGGTACATTTAAAAAATTATTTTTAAGAGTCGTATTTACACTTTGTGCTAGTGGTGCTCTCCGGGGTCGGCATGAGAGGGGTTTAGCCATGTGCGCTATCGGGGCGGGGCTTCGTACATGGGCTAAGTAAAGTTTGCAGTGACGGTCAACGAAGAATTCTCGGGAATCGGCTGGGATCGGATGTAGGTATAAATATGTATTGGGAAATTTACTCGAACTATTTAAATCAACTAAACGAAACATACAAAGGATGTATTATTCTAAGTAAAATATTTGTATATAAACAACAAAGTAAAGTTGTACATTTTTAATACAAGTAATAGCCCTGATTAAAACAAATCAAATGAAATAATATTGTGTCAAATTGACAGCATAAAACAAACATAAATAAATAAATAAATTTGGAAACGATCAAACGGCCTATATAGATAAATAGTAATCTCTAAAATAATTTTTTTGCACATTTCAAAATCTTTGCAGATTTTCGTTTTTCTATTGCAGCCTTTATATATTCAGGTTCTCTAATTGGTAAGTTCCTTGAATGGCGAGGGTCTACAAGCTCTAGAAGTACACAATTAAAATTTTAAAAATCCAATTTAGACAGCATCGTATTAAAAAAATCGTTATCTCTTTGTATATGTTCTATTTTTATTGAATTATTTTCAAAGCCAGTCCATACACCGAATATACATTTATTTCTATTACTCATTTCAAACTGCCATTGTACTTGATAAAACCAATTGTGTTTATTATTAATTTCATATGAATCTGTTGTTGAATTATATTTTCAAAATGTGATTTTCTTCGATTTTATTGCTTCCTCGGGATCCATTTTATATGCCGATATAGGACATTTAACTTCAATAATTATTTCTTTGTCTACATCAGGCGTAGCTCCTAACAGGCAGATTCATAAAGCGGATTAGCGCTAATACCATTTTTTATTTCGTTTTTAAACCTCTTTTCAATGTATGAAACAAGTTTATTTTAACTTGAGTTAAAGAGAGTAAGAATTAGCATCAAATTTAATTCATTTCTTGAACCTGTTTTAATTTGAAACAGAGTTCTAGATAATATTAAAAACGGTGTTAGCTCTAATCCGTTTTATTAATCTGTCTAACTTATATTTTCATGAATAAATAATCTACATGGGTTTATTCTCAAATTTTCCTTTGATTGTACGCAGTCCAAAGCAATCATTTAATTATTTTTACCATGACAAAGAGATGGTATATCTGCCAAATCTGATTTATATAGCAGTCTTTCTGCAAGTTTCTGGCAACTTGTGTCTTCTCTTCTTTTACATATAGTTTCAAAATTGGAAGGAGTTAAAATCTTCCTGCGTTCTTTATCCTGCTTGTAATAAAGTACTTCGTTCTATAGATTTTATTTCATCTTTATTTTTTAAAGTTTTTTCAAAAATATTTCCATTTCCTGTTTTAATTCTTCGTCCGGTATATCTGGTTTTTGATAATTTTCTCCATAATTTGAATCTTGTACATATCGCCTTTTCTCATGTTTATCATATTTGTAACTTGAATATTTTCTTCTGTTAGTAGAAACATATTTTTCGCGTCTAGCTTATCGACGAACCTCTAATAATTTGGAATATTTTCCCGGACTTTTATTACTACACATTGTTTTATGTAGTTTATAATGTGGAATTAGTTATGTCTTGTTTTAAATTTCTTATTTCATTTTCGGTATTTCCAAAAAGATCTTATAAGTTTTAGAGTTTTTCCAATAATTTTATTTTTAATAATCATATCGACTCTAATATCTTGTTCAATTTGATAAATAAAAATATAAAAAAGGTGAAATATGCAAAATATGAAAAAATGTGCATTTTTCCTAAAATCCGAGCCTCAGTTATATACCCTTTCCCCACTTTATGATGTGTCACTATGTTTTGTCTACATTGTGTGGTCGAAGCTTTGTATATTTTCGACTGCAAACTATAGATGACATAGTAGATATGCAGTAGTGACAGCATTCACCGCTATGAGAGCGCTAGTGAACGATACATGTTTCTTCTTGAAATACTCATTTGCAGAGGTTTAGCTCTTGCTATAGATTTTTTCGAAAATAACTTATTATCATACTTTGAAAAATGTTTCCAGATACTTCAAGATGTCATCTAGGATTGTATTGTGTTGAAATTATTATTTTCAATTTGTATTATATTAAAAATGACCATTAAAAAAATGCATTTTTTTGCGGATAATAACTATTGTTTTTCTTAAAACTAGGGCAAAGAACAAAAATCTAACACAGTACGATCTTAGATTTATTCTTGAAGTTGACCATAGTTTTTGAATGAAGTCAATATGTTTTGTAAATTCTGAGAAAAAGCGTAAGTGCTGAAACACTTTTTGAAGTCAAATGCCGCCTGTAAACACGACTCTTAAGAAGTGTACACTCCAGCAGTCAAAAGTTGAATGTCCTTTTATTCAAAATAATAAATGATGACGTTTCGAACCTTGGTTTGGTTCATTTTCAAGTCACAAGATAAAAAAAAAGTTTTCTTTAAATTCACATGATGAGATGATACATTTTAAAAATTATTTTTAAGGTGTGTACAAAGTGAACCAAACAAAGGTTCGAAATGTCGTCATTTATTATTTTGAATAAATAAAAGCCAAGAAATCCAAACAACGTGGAAAAAATTTTGTTATGTTTTTTCCCAATTCACAATAAGAATAATACTTTATAATTTAATATAAAATTTATACCAAGCATACAGAAATTTTAAATGCAATATTTCATAATTTTCTGTAATATACCTTTTTTTTATTATATATTATATTAACCTGGAAGGTGCCAAGCGAGACGATTTTCGCGTTATAGACAATTTTACATTTAATTTCTTATGATTGCCGAATAGTCTCACAAGTTAAAAATTTTCCGAGCGTACTATTCTTTTGTGGATTCATATTTAGTTCTGCCTTGCTAGGCAATGAAATTTTAAGGGACGCGAGATGCAGTGGTGGTCAGCTTAATATAATATTAAATTCCGTGGAACAATATATAGGTATTTCTAAAATTTCGTACGTATTATAATTTTAGATAATAAAACTACAATGAGTGATAGTGATGAGGAATGAGGAATCGCCGTTAGGTTACCTTCAAATATTTCTCGTTTTTTTTTCCACTCGCTATAAAGGTCCACTCATTAAACATAGACGACGTGGACATTTTTTTTCGATTATTTAAAATTAATGTGCGGTCATCTTCACATGACGCCATGGCGCGAATTTACTTAAGTAGTTTTATAGTTAGTCTAACTAAAGTTTATAATCAAAGCTGTTTTCACATATTAGTTGAATTTTTAACGTTTTGTATTGATATTCTTATTCATTTTACAATATTTTGTATCTAAACATCAAGATTTCGATTTATTAACCCCTTTATTGAACATGTTCAACAATTCTCAGGGGAAGTGATGTGTGCTTTAACTGACAACGATTTGCCAGTCCATAAAAGTAGTTAGCAACAAGAAAGGAATTCACAGAACAAGTAACATTCGCATCAAATAAATCTTTATTGTTATATTTTAACTTATTCGCTCTCACGCTCAACTAGCTCGTGTTTTAGTTGAATTAAAGCTTTGGTGCAGTGAAACTAGTAAAGATCGTCGTTTTTTGTCAAGCTTAAAGACATGCGAGTAGATACAAAGTTGGTTAAATTATCAAAATAGTGAGAAATTATATTAATGATGTTTTAAATATATATATATATATATATATATATATATATATATATATATATATATATATATATATATATATATATATATATATACTGCTCAAAAAAAAAAACCGATCACCTAAAGAATCCCAAAAAAACGTCACTTTTCAAACCTCTGTCAATTTGTCAGTTTTGAAGCAAATTGGATGAATTTTTTTTTCCGAAGTAGCCCAAAGTCTAGTCTTTGAAAAGCTGTGAATTGATTTTGACTAACCTCCCTTTCCCTTCCCCCAGCCACCCCCAAACGAGAACACCTTTTTTTCTAAAAAAAAGGTGATTTTTAAAGCTTTCTATGGGAATCATCAGCCGTCAATTGACAAATCTGTCATCAGATAATGAAAATATGGACATTTTTGTTACTGGAACGTAAAAGAACTTCAAAATCGGATGATTTGAAAAAAAGTTATGATTTAAAAAAAAAAAAGAGACATTTGCAGAGGTTGGCATTCAATTGTCCGTAGTACGTAGACACTCGAACACATACGGACACTCATACGCTCGCCCAAAGTCTAGTCTTTGAAAAGCTGTGAATTGATTTTGATTAACCACCCTTTCCCTTCCCCCAGCCACCACCAAACGAGAACCACTTTTTTTCTAAAAAAGGTGATTTTCCAAGCTTTCTATGGGAATCACCAGCCGTCAATTGATAAATCTGTTTACAGATAATGAAAATATGGACCTTTTGTTACTCGAATGTAAAACGGCATCAAAATCGGATGATTTGAAAAAAAGTTATGATTTTTTTGAAAACAAGTTTATTTCACCAATTGTTTCAGTATGGCGTGTGCGTGAACGTTTCCGTTTACATCTGCGTGTGCGTCGTCTGTGTGTGTATGTGCGTGTGTGCCTGTGTGCCTGTGTGCGTGTGTGTGTGCGTTTGAGTGTCCGTATGGACAATTGAATGCCAACCTCTGCAAATGTCTCTTTTTTTTTTCAAAAAATCATAACTTCTTTAAAAATCATCCGATTTTGATGTTCTTTTACGTTCCAGTAACAAAAATGTCCATATTTTCATTATCTGATGACAGATTTGTCAATTGACGGCTGATGATTCCCATAGAAAGCTTTAAAAAGCACCTTTTTTTTTGAAAAAAAGGTGTTCTCGTTTGGGGGTGGCTGGGGGAAGGGAAAGGGTGGTTAGTCAAAATCAATTCACAGCTTTTCAAAGACTAGACTTTGGGCTACTTCGGAAAAAAAAATTCATCCAATTTGCTTCAAAACTGACAAATTGACAGAGGTTTGAAAAGTGACGTTTTTTTGGGATTCTTTAGGTAACCAGTTTTTTTTTTTGAGCAGTGTATATATATATATATATATATATATATATATATATATATGTGTGTGTGTATGTTTGTATGTATGTATGTATGCATAGGTGATAAAACTGAAATTTTAAATAATTTAAATTCAATAATAATGGGATTTAAATAAAATATAATAATTAAAAAAAATACATAATTTTAAGATGTACTCATTGACGTAAGCATATGTTTTTTCTGCAGCACATTTTCGAGATATAACACAACCTTTTAATTTTTTCCTATCATGCTATCATATTAATGTGGTTCTATCATGACAGTCTTATACAAAAGTATAGGTGACCTAAATAGTTTATGAAAATAATTATTACATTTTTGTATGGTATAGGTTATTAACAGAATTAATATTTCGCTGCAAATACCGTATAATTAATAATAACATTGAATATATGAAATAAAACTATTTAAGTAATTTATGAAATTCAGTAACATACCAAAATTTTTGGAAGTGAATGTGTCATGCCAACCAATAGCAGTGTAAGATTTTACACAGCAGAAGCTATGACAACAAGGTTAGAACCACAAGCGGCCATGATATTACCAGCCGGTACGAAACGTAACTGTATTATCGATACATCCTGTTGACAGTTCATAAGAAAAATGAGAAAAATGCACCAAAGCAATTATTATCAACTGTAATAACAAATAAATAAATATAAAATGCTGTCATATTTTTATTTGTATTAAAATTAATATATTTTACTGATCGAAATAATAACTTTCATAGTTCTTGCTTTGTTATTCGAGCG
The DNA here is from genome assembly GCA_911728475.2 of Pterostichus madidus. NCBI lineage: Eukaryota > Metazoa > Arthropoda > Insecta > Coleoptera > Carabidae > Pterostichus > Pterostichus madidus. The sequence continues at coordinate 23,003,378 of OU452309.1, read as the reverse complement.
GCCATCTCTGTCTACTGGCTACCTGTGCTGTGCATCTTTGCCAAGCATTTCTGACAGTTTTATTGATTATCATGAATATCCAACTTTCATCGCCAATTTCTTTGAAACTAATCCGGTAAGGCATGGATTTCTTAATTCTCATACCTTTATCTTTACATGTTGTACTTTTTAAGGAAGTGGCGTCGACCGCGATCGTGTGTGTGCATATGTAATGCTTTGGAGGTATTTTGACCCTCCAAGAGCCATGCTTTGTGGAGCCAGTTTGTATGACCCTAGTTATTGGGAGAGGTACAAGTGTACCCCTTTTTGGAACCATACCCCCGTAGGGGAATTGAGTTACGCTCAATTAGCGCGGCTTACCCATCAGTTGCTAATTGACGGAACCCTACCAGACTCTCATCAGAGTTGCAAGCTCCTTGACCTCTCTGGTTGGAAGGGGGCACTATCTAACGCCCTACTGATTATGCAGATCAGTACCCGAGCAGATCAACGCTGCTCACCCGTCGATGCCCGTTGCCAACGGAACATCTGCCTGCGATGTAGGCGTCAACCACTACCCGCACGAATCCAACCCACGACTAGCCGGCCAAGCCGGGGGCCTAGTCCCCGTGCTACCAGAGCCTCTGGTCAGGGCCAGTAAACGCTTGCACGCATACACCAGCTACTTGAGGCCGTGGGGTCGTAAAGCCCAGAGTTTCGTGCAATACTACTCCTCCCTCTGCGTTCGATCCGGCCAACATTAGTTAAAACAGCGCCGCCACGAGAAGGCTGCTGGTCCGGTCTTGGGTGGGACCTTAAATTGTCTAAATAGCGTCCAATAGCACCCCTGCACCCTAGCGCACCACCAAACGCCCCCAGAGATGAACCTCAGAGTGATCAGCAAATAGCGCTCATCCCCAGGCAGTGCTTTGACGCCTTACATGTTGTACTGTGTGTTAGTTTTTTTGTTAAAAAATAACTACAATATATGAATTTATTATGCAGTAAGCTGCCTCGCGAGGTACAGTTCCTATAACGCCAATGCATTTTTGATCGACTTTGGTCAACTTTAACTTTAAATTACTAAGCTCAACAACGGTAAACTTTTAAAAAAAAATGCATACTAGTGTAGAAACACATGAAAAATAACATATTTACATTTCATTATAATCCGGGTTAAAGGCTTCCATGATAGTAACACCTTAAATACAAAATTTTCTTCATGTAAGCATGAAAAAAACTGCTTTCATTTTAACGCATACAGTGAAATATTGCCGGTATAGAAGGCTACATGTTCGCCAATATTCGGTATACTGTAGATAGGGGCATCTTTTTTTCCATTGTTCAAAACACTTTCTGTAGTAATTTTTTTTCATTAGCGCTTAGGACCCCCTAAGATTTAGTTTGAATCTTCTCAATAGTCTCGCATCTCTTACCTTTCAGCTTGGTTTTCATTTTTGAGAAGACGAAAATGTCGCAAGGAGTGAGATCTGGTAAGTAAGGGAGATGGGGAAGAACATTTGTTTGCATGGATGTTAAAAATGTGTGGGCCGGTACATTGCAGCAATTCTGCGAATCCCAAGTTCGGCCGCCAAAATTCTTTGGACTGTGCCATAGGACATTCCAACTTTATTACAGATATCATGAATTGATTGTCGAGGGTTTTGGAGAATTGTTTCTAGCGCAATTTGGATGTTTTGGTCATTGATTCCAGTTGAAGAACGTCCAGAGCGCTCATCATCTTCCACACTTATCCTTCCATTCTTGAACCTCTTAAACCATTGAAAGGCTTGGGTTTTTTCCCATTACTTTTTCTCCAAATACTTCGAGAAGTATTTGGTGAGTTTCGGTTGCCGTTTTCCCGTGCTTGAAACAAAATTTGATGAAAATGCGTTGCTCTTTCAATACGCTCATCACGCTATTGCAGAACACAACAAACAGGAACACAGATACCTCCACACTGATACGTTGTGAAAATGAAAGGAAGGGTTTAGGAGATGTACTAGTGCTGAAATAAAGCGGCTAATCGGTGCACTACAGTAGTTAGAAGAGTTACACACAGAGTTCGGGAACTTTTGGGTAGCAGCTCGTAGTTCATATGCTAATTAAGGTGAAACATTCGGCCTGAAGTTCGTTAACCAACAATTTGTTATCGCGTAAGTGGGGTTTCTTGTGGTCCTAACAAAAATGTGGATCTGACCTATCACAGAAAATCAGGAATATTCTTTATAGAATAGTGGAAGGGGTATTGGCGCGCGTTTAAAAGCTAAACAAACTTGGAGATCTTCAAGAAAATGATTTTAAACCATATGTCAACACAATAAAATCTAAAATTTAATAAAATATAGTATTTTATTTGATATAATATAAAAATAAAAAATTTTACTTACAATTTTATTTCAGTTATACATAATCATATAATAATAATAATAAATTTATTTCCATCGATCATATACAATGATATAGGATAAGTCAGACAAAAAAATACATTATTCTATGGATACCTAAACAGTAAAAACAAAATTATAATTATAAGCTAAATAACATTTATACATAAGACATATTTTCATTAACAGAATAAAAACAATATAATTGTATATTATTCTTCTCACTGGGTAAAGATGTGCCAGGTTGCTTAATCAGCTTCATTGGTTGGAATCAGCACACCGTTACAGCTTGAGCTTATGGCACTATTGCAAGAATGAATGAATTGAAGAATGTATTGCCAGAATACGGCGGCTTTAAATTCATCAACGCATTTGTTGAATGCAACTATTGCAGCAAATAGTCACATATTTTGCGCTCCGCAAACAATGTTGCAGGCGAATGTTATGTAGCCACTAAATACGACATATAAAATGAGATATGTTTAAATGAACACAGACATCAAATATACCTTCTCAATGAATTCCTCCAATGTATTGTTCTTTAAAATAATAGTTTGAAGGACAATCAACTATTTACTTGAACATGTATGTGTGTCCAAATAATAAAATAACATTCTTTTCGTCCTGTCATGAACAACTGGCCTTTTACTTGGTAATAATAATTGTGATTCGTCTTTAATTTTAACTTATCACCATCTAACACAGAACAGAAGTTTTTTATTTCACAGCAGCTTCTTTTGATGACAAATGTCGAGCTGTATATGGACATTTCACTTCAATTATCTTATTTTCATCAACTAAACCATCTGGCGAAGCAGCTAAATATCCTGCATTACGTTCTAAATTTACAAATAAACCACATAGTTTTACTGTAACTCCAGTTACCTGCTCATAAACTTGTATAGCCACAAATTCTCTAGTTTTACTCCAATCAGTTGCTGCAGTTGTAATATTTCGAACGTAAAGCATTCTTTCCACAAGTGGTCCCGCTGGAAGTTTTCGTGATATCCTGAATTCTTAAAAACTGTCATCCTTCAAGAAGTTTATAATTTTGAACCCAATTTGGAATCTTCTGATTTAGTTATTAAACTATTATTTCCGTTTAAGTACCATAATCTGATTTATAATATAATTAGCTACAAAATACTTGCAATATAAAAATAGAAATAAAGCGAAAGTAGACTTTATTTATGGAATGTATAGTTTATTCCTGGGCAACATTTTGATAGTCCTGATGTATTTACTTTGTCAGCCTAATCTTATTAAGGCAGTGTCCACTTCAAAACTGTTAAATAAAAACTTTAATATTAATAAATAAACACTTATAAATACAAACCTACTTACCTTACACACATTTGACGTTTGAGGTTAAAACCACATCGAAAAATTTTATTATTACTTTATTAGTTTGTAAACAACATATAATATATATATTCATTATTGTTATCATTAGTCAATCATTTTTACATATCTGTCAGCCAAATTTAATTTTGAATAAAACTTCGATACTTGAGTGTACATCATACGTCATCAAAAATCCGAATCACACAACACAACGAAAACTCAAGATTCAAGAGCACCAACAATAAATCTATGCAAATTTGAATTTCAACAATTAATTTCTTACAAATGTTATTATATAGATAAATAGAAAACAGTGTATTACTTTCTTATAACATTATAGTTCGTAAATAATTACTATTCAAGAGCAAATAAATCATGAAAATATATGAAAAAAATTATATAAATGAAGCAGTCAAATTCACAATTTTGAATCAGATTTTCTCAAAATTGGGCCCTACGTTTTTAATAAAAAAAATAGGTATATTTAAAATTAAGATAGTCTATAACACAAAAAAAAATCAGCCAAATTAAACACAACACTTTTGAGAAAAAAAAGAAAAACTCTGTTTTTCAGGTATTTTGGCCTATTTTATTTTTTTGCTAAAAATTGTCGTGTTTAATTTGGCTGAAAATTTCATCAGGCTTAGTCTGTCGTATTTATAATTTATTTTGTTTTTTTATATTGATATCGTAGGCCCATTTTTAAATAAATTCAAATTAAATTTGGTGTAATATATAATTTATTTTCTTTTATTATATGAAAGATATTTCAAATTAGTAATATTATTATAAAACTTTAAACCTTTGACTACAAGAATATATACAATAAATGATATGTTTCATTTATAATAAAAAAGATATTTTATTTCAAATAGATCAAGACAGATCGTCGTTTCACCACTGTTCTGTTGTTATCTTCAGCCCGTATAGTTCACCTTAATGTACTTGTATTTGATAAGTTGTACGGTAGACATTCATATTCAGTCTCTTCATTTCAATATAATTTCTTCTTTCTTTCAGGTAGTCTACCATCTTCCTCCTGCTTTTTTTACCTTCTTCTTTTACTGTCCCTACTATTAGGTCCTCCATTAGAGCAGTACTGGATAATAGCATAAGCTGACAAAGCTATAGCTTAGGGCCCCGACACATTGGGGGCCCGTGGAAATTGTAAAAAAAATAAAAAATAAAAAATTTAACAATGAATTTTTTTTTTACGGTAAAAAATAATGAAGTGAAGAAACATTTGGAATATGTAAGTTTGCGTATGCCTAACTGCTGGTCATTTCTAAAGATCGTCAAGAATTTGTTAATTTTCCATTAAAGGCGAAAAATTCGCACTTATAACACTTCGTCTTCGAACTGTAATGCAGTGTCTAGTATCCCATAAGTGATCCCTCTATCTGCGACAGCGTACCCCTTCCACTAAGACAAGTTTCGCGCGGTCGACATAGGAGGTTATACGTCAGTGCCGTACTCACAGAATTGATTGCGACCGAATCAAAGTATATACAATTCATTTTATATATGCCGTAAAATATATTATATACGCTATATTCTGAATATAGAATGGTACTAATAGTGTCAATATTCATTGATTAATTTCGTGGCAATAACCTTCTCTTGTAACACGAGAGAATTGAGCGTAAGAGCGAATAAGTTAAAATATGATATAAAATTTAATTTGATGCGAATGTTACTTACTTGTGTGAATTATTTCCTGTAGTGGAGAACTTTTATTGACTGACAAAATATTGCCATTAAAAATATATATCACTACCACTGAGAATTGATAAACATGTTTAATAAAGGGTTAATTAAATGAACTTTGATATTTAAACATAAAATATTGTAAAATTAATCATAATAAAATACAAAACATATAAATAAACTAATGTGATGAGAACAGGTTACTTTATAAATTAAATTACACTGATTAAAATACTTAGGTAAACTCGCGCCATCGCGTCTTGTAAAGATGACCGGACATCTTTACACGTAGAGTCGCTGTTCTTGACTGGCTTGGCTATTGCCAAACACTTTACATCCTCTGGGTAAAACTACCCACATCTGAAATCCATCTCCACAGATGTTTCAAGTGCTTTGGGGCTGTGTAATCTGACACAAAGGCATTGCCGATTGTTAACATGAAAACTTGTTAAAATTCTAAGAATATTAGCTACTAACTGTAATTTTTATAAGTTAATGTCCTATATTTGAAAACCTAAGGTTTTCACATTAACAAGAAAGGACATGTGGCCACGAGTGTCAAATTACACGAAGCCAAGCTTTCATCTAAGGCAACATATCAACAATACGTTAGCTCATATTGTTACATTTTTTCTTTTCAATTGTACAGTTTAAAACAATGGTACATACAATTATAAATGATTTACAAACAGCATTACTTTATTCTATGAATAAAGACTAATTTTGTTGAAACGAGGGGTGGGGGCTAAATATTTTGGGCCCCTTATAGTGTTAATTCGGCCCTGTATTAGAGTATGCCTTTTCAACGCATGGCCCAATCACAATATCTTCCTTTCCAAAATAGTCTCATACAGTCTCGTTTTTCCTACTCTTTCTAACACTTATTCGTTGCAACGGATAATTTTCCTCGATATCTAAATTTCCATGGTAGTTCCAAATCCAAATTTCCACTCAATACGTCGGTTACTTCTGTTCCTTGGTATTTACAGCTTCCAATCTGCTCCAGTTTTTCTCCCCTTACGTATACCACTATATTTTCTGCCTCATAATCTTCGTCTTTTTCTGAATTATTATAAGCTTATATTACTACTCCTTTCATTTTCTGCAAAAAGACGCGTGTTTGGAAACCAAATAGATTCTACTATTCTTCCACTAATACTCATTCCCTTATCGTCTTTCCAATACTCTAGGATCATGTGATCTGCATAGATATTAAATAAACTGATGGTTCTGTGTACGTCGCACTTTTTTATACCATTCTTTTTTATCAGTGCCTTTAGGAAGTCTTGTGGCCATTCTGGTGAGTCGTAAATATCATTACAGAGAGATATAATTTTCCACATTTTTCTTTCCTTTAGACACCTTATTATTGGTTTTGTATATATCTTCCATATACTCTTTCCATCGGTTCAGAATTTTCTTCCTTTTTTTAGCATTCTACTATTTCTATCTTTCATATCATTGCTGCATTCAATTTATTATTCTAGCTTCGTATATAGCCTACGATATTATTTTTTTCTTCTTTAGTTTTGATGTACCTTCTCACTTCCATCTTCTCTATAATTTATCTTTGCTCTCAATATTTTCTTATACTCTACTTTTTTTTCTTCTGCAGTCATTATGCCCTTTTTATTTCTAGTCCATTTTTCCTCTACATTTTCTGCTGATTGTGATGTTTTGAGATTTATAATATCTTCATGCGTCATCTTGTCCTTGTCCATCTACTTTAGCTTCTCCAAATTCTATTTTCTAGCTGTTTCTACTTTTTTTACTTTTTTTACTTTTTTTTAACCTTACACTCCCGTTATTAGTAGAACGTGGTCGCCCCTGGTAATCCACATTCTTTCTTTACATCATTTTTGTATCTCTATTCTACAACAATAAAAACTATTTATTTTCGGTAACCATCACCAGGAGCTTTTCAGGTATACATTCTTTTAAGGTTACTAAATCATGTATTGGTAACTATCGTCTTTGAGAATTAAAAAGATTCTATAAGTCTATCATCTCTCATTTCTCGTCCGAATTCCGTACATACCTACAATTTATCCTTCTCTCCCACTTTCCACGATAGCGTTTCAGTTGCCCATCAGAACTTTGCAGCAATCGCCTTCTTCCTCATCTAAAATTTTTTCTATCCTTTTGTAAATTTCCCGTTCTTCCTCCCCATAGTGATCAGTTGTAGCCGAGTACACTTGAATTACCAGTATATGCAGTTGTGTATTTCTGTTTTCTTTAAATTTTGATACACTAAAGTTCTGAAATATATTGTAAAAATAAATTAAAATTCATAAAATACACGGAGAAAATTTCACTGGCTTTAAGTTTGTCAATAAAACTAAAGTTACAAGTGAATATTATAAATAAATAAATAAATATATCATCACGCCTTCTACCCATTACTGGGTGTGGCACTCTGCTGAAGCAGATCTCGGTAAGTGATATATTTTGCGCGTGAAGTGCGGTTACCAGTCGTCAAATCACGGCCCCCCAAACATGTTAGTGGTGGAGGAGCCACAGGGATAGCTTTTTCAAATTATGAAAATTTGTCGCCTGTGGGAATCGAACCAGGGACCTCAGGATCCACAGACCGACTTCATACCACTGGGCTAGCCATCCCTTTATGAATATTATGAACTTTATAAATTAGAGCAAGCTTAACTTAGCATTTTTGAAATCAGAAAAAAATATGCATTTTTTTGAAGATATTTTTAAGTTTCGTTTCACTTAAAAATAATAAGTTTGTGTTATATCTCGTCCAGCAGTACGATGTTATGTTTAGCATTATAATCCGAAAATCCCGAGTTCGAATTCTACTCAAGCTAAAAATATATGAACTATCATACTGCGGCCCGGATCAGGAACTTAATTCCAATTACAATACAGGGTCTGGGATCACCGAGCCGCAGTGTGGTAGTTCGTATATTTTTAGCTTGAGTGAGATTCGAACTCGGTATTGGCGGACTAGATAAAACTACAAGTTTTTTAAATTAAGCCATAACTTAAAGCTATGAGCGTTCGCCGGGATTTGAACCCAGAACCTTTCATTCGCATGATAACGTGCTCTAACCAATTGAGCTACAAACACTCGGCGAATACTCATGCTTTTTCGTGCAATTTGTAGTTGAAGAAATTTGTAAAGTGATATGGATTGCGTCAATGGGATTCAAGTGGTAGAGGTTTTTAATATATATTTATTAAAATAAGTTCTTGACCGTACATCATATTTAATACAATATAAAATCATACCATAAATGATATCTTTATTGCTGAAATATGAAAGTTAAAGTTGAATAATTTAAAACGCTCATTGCAATTACGTAGTTGCATTAAGCCAATCACAGAGCTTTGTCTGAAACGTTTGTCGGTGCTCAATTTTACTGAAAGGAAGACGAAGAAGAAATAAGCATTCAGCATTCTACGATTCTACCAATGACGTATAATACTAGATGAATTATGCCGTATTCAAGTCAATGCAAACGCCGTTTGTTATCCGTCTAGTTATGTTTTGTCTGAGGATTCTACTGACAACGACACACGTTACGTGAAGTTACGTGTTATTTATCTCTATCTTATCTGTCTTTCTTTAAGCTAAGATGCAACTACGTCATATTCGTTTGTTTCGAAAGTTTATATATTTTTATCATGCTTAATACAAGGTTAAAAAAAATAATTTGGGTATAATAATTTTATTACGTAGATTAATATATAAAAAATTCAAAAAAAGTCTTGAAAGGCCCATTCGTTACAAATAACAACTTAGATTGTAGTGAAATCTAAGTTGTTATTTGTTAGCAGTCATCATGTGAATGAAAGGTTCTGGGTTCAAATCTCGGCGAACGCAAATAGCTTTTTCAAAAATTATTCTTAACAATTACCAACTGGCCATGTGTCATTAAATTATTTCTTAAAAGTATTTTCATTAAAATGCATTTATTTTTTATTATTTAGTTAGCGATCAACATCTTATTTATATATATATATATATATATAAAATTATTTTTACGTGCGATAATAATTATGTTTAGTTAATTATCGTTTCAATAATTTGCTTCTTAAGTAAGAAATAAATATATTAGCACGGTTTTTACCAATTATTCGGTGTGGCCTTAGTTTACTGTTTCACTTAGAGTTGTTTTTCACTTCTTACACAGTTACGAAACATTCACATTGTTGCTATCATACTTGAAAAAGATTAAAACAGTTAATACTTAGAATCTAGTTTACACGCTGTTCGAGGAAAATGAGATGAAAAAAACAGTTTTGCTACAGTCATTTCACAAAGACCGGTTACATAATCACTTTAGTAATTGTTTTCTCTTTCACAGTTTAAAATTCACTCTGTTGGCCGGAATAATGATACGCTGCCAACCAAAGAAATAATGGAGATATGTACAGCCGACAAAACATTTTCACCAATTTAAAATTACCCCTGTGGTTCTCCCACCACTAACATCTTTGGGGCCCGTTATTTGACGGCTGGTAACCGCACTTCACGATTATAAATATATCACTTACCGAGATCTGCTTCGGCAGAGTGCCACACACAGTAAAAGGCGTGATGATACATTTATTTATTTATTATATTTTATTTTACTTTATTTTATTCCTAGGCTACTGAATTTATTGAACGTGGTAATTAAATCAAGCAAACTTGGCTATTAAAAAGAGAGAAAATTTTTCAACTATTGTTTCTTTTTTTTTTTTTAATGTAACTACAAAAATTATTTTAATTATCCATTTTAGGGCTTTTGCATCTATCTACAACTATTTTTTTATTAAAATTATTAGAAAAAAATCGCTATTTCCGTATTTTTACTCATATCTAGTGACCTATGCATTTTTGATCAAGTAATGTAGCTAACGAATATTTTATAGTTGTTTCAATATTCAAAAATCGTTGTTCTAATCCTGGTTTTTGCCACGCGAGATTATTATGAGGCGCCGTTTGCGACAATATACAGACTCGTAAATATACAATTCTTTTCACAATATATACTAAATTTTTGACAGTATCACATAAAATATTGTATATATATTAAATTTATTACAATATCACAAAAAATATTGTATATATACAAATTTTGTGTACTGTATTAAGAAAATCGGGTATATTATAAACCTGTATATTGTGATATTTTTGTCGCGTTAAAAATATATACAGAATAGGATTGCGCCACTTATTCAGAGATGGCGCTGAATTTCAGGTAGTTCACGCAGCATTTTGGAGATTTAGTGCAACATTCGAACGAAATGGCGCTATGAAATGTACATCCAAGGGGTGTACAAAATATTATTTTTAATCTTTTTCTCCAGATTTAAAATAACTATCTTAGGTTTAGTTTAAGTAACATTAACAAAACTGGAATTTCTTTATAGTTAACGGAAATGAGATTACAATTTTTAAGTAACCTAAAAATAAATACTTCTAAATTTGTATGTTATGGAAAATTATATCATTGTTATGATAAATTCATATTACATAGAGACATTATAAATAGTTATTTGTTAAACTAGAGAAGAAAGTGCCTCTTTTTTCCACTCGCTCATGAGGCAATTCGAGCGAGAGTGGAAAAAACTCTTTCTTCTTGTGTTAGACACCAATTTTTTTTCACGACATGTTTCTAAAAACGATTGTCTCGAACCTTCAATACATTTTAAGAAAAGATTAGTAGAATAAGGGACAGTTTTTCAATCGCCGGTTTACGCTCGATTAATGTTAACCATGATTAAATAATAATAGAAACCATAGTTTCCATTATTATTTAATCATGGTTAACATTAATCGGTGATTGAAAGGGTAATATTTTGTTTATTTGAATCAAAATTGTTTATATTGACATGACTAGTAGAATGAGGGTAATATTTTATTTATTTGAATCAAAATAGTTTATATTGACATTACAGTTAGTGCAATATCTGTTCTTGGATTTATCGGGTAACAGATTGTCATTAGTACCTTTTGCAATGTGTCTTATTTCGGGATGTGTATTTGGTTGTCTAATGTAGATAGATATTTCCTATATATATTTTTTAATGTAATGAAAAAAATATTCTCTTCATTTCTTTTACAAATATTTTTTGCTTTCGTTGTTAGTTATAGTCATAGTTACATCCCCACATATATTTATTATTTATGTTTTATTTAATATTTGAGCCATTTATAGTAAATTTATAATTTCTCCGATTTTTTATTCTGTTTTTTCTGAACATTTGACTATTATTTATTAAGGGCTACTTATCAACTTATGGCACAATGGTAGCTAGCCGGGTTGTGGAAATTAGAACCCGAGTTCAATTCCCATAACCGGCAACTGATTTTCACCACATTTAAAATTATCCCTGTGACTCCCTCACCACTTACATCTCTGGAAGACTGTAATTTGATGGCTGGTAACCGCACTTCACGCGTATAAATAAATCACTTATCAAGTTCTGTCCCGGCAGACTGCCACACATGGAAATGGGTAAAAGGTGTGATGATTATTTATTTAACTAGGGAATAAAGAGTAAATAAAAAAAATTGTTGATCTCTAAGGTAACCAATAATTATTGCAAAGCAATTGTTCCAAATATTTAAATAAAGTAGTAGTCTTGTGAATAGCAACAAAATATTCCGAAAATAAAAAAAAACTAAAAGTAAACATAAATTTATAATACATGTTTCAAAAATGACGCCATAACACAAAAAAAAAACAATAATTTTAGTTGAGACCAAAGATACTTTGCATTAATAATAATTATTATTTGTGTACATAGACAGAAGTTAAACTTTGTGTTTGTAATCAATCGAGGCAAATAAATCACATAAGTACTCATAAAAAGGAGTACCGGGGTGCAGATGAGATAACTTATGCAAATCTATTGTTTACCTACGTTGTTTATTAATCGGTGTTATTCATTGACATCTTCTACATTTAAAAATTTTATTTGTTCGCATTTCGATCATCTTCCACATACTTAGTCAATTTTAATCTAGTTTTTACAGTAACTAATCAAGTAAAACAAGAAATGTTAACTAAACATATGCAATATTGAAATATCTACAATTTTTATTTGAATATTTTCTCTTTAAATTTTATTGGGACACAACGGCTGCGCAAAAAATTATTTTTAAATTTATAGCCGGTGGAGCTGCTTAATACCTTGAATATTCAAGATATAGTACATAAAACTTATTTGGCTGAGTTGTGAAATAAAAAGTAATAATTTATTTGTAAAAGTTTTGTCATTTATTAGTCAAATATTTGTTTTCTCTTGTCTTGGGACAACAGAATAGAAAACTATACCTACCTATTTATTGTTTAATTAAAAATATTTGTTGGCGTCAATGAAATAGGCAACCATTTACTCACTAAAACTTTGGTCATCCTTGTTTTTTACACTATTGGTAAAGTAGGAAATTAATTTAAATTGCTACAGAACACTGTAATAAGCAGAGCCATCTTGCGGAAAATGTTGTAATCCTAGTCTGTATTGGTGGAATTATGTCTGATATACGCATTTGAAGAAAGCCAAAATGCAAAAGGTAATATTTTACACAGTTGCTATTTTTCAATTTATTTAGTATATTTCCTCAAAATGTGTAATATTTTACTACCTAAATCTTGTATATACGTTTAATCATAGAATATATTGTTTTAATTTACATGAAATATTCAAAACATTTTGTCGCAAACGGCGCCTCATAGATTATTGAAATTTTTACTTTTATTATATTAATTGTATATAAATTCTAAATATCAAATTTATATTTATTCATGTTTTTATTATGTTCAAATAAAGCAAATGGAGTGCAACTTGTCCACGGTGGAATTTAAACTATTCGGCCGAATATTCGAATATTTTAAAGTTGATATTAATGACTAGTAAACCGGAAATGATGTCAAGTATGTACATCCGGTATCCAGCTACATGTTGCTGTATAATAAGTTGAGATATAAGCGATATTTGCTAGTTTTCTTAAAACATATCATCCAGTGTATTTATAATTACTGAATGTAAAATCTTATCAAAAAAGTGAAATAAAGTGTTGCAGTCAGGGTTTAATCGAAAACACGCTCTTTTAATTGTCAAGTAAATGCCAAACTATAAGTAAACAATAGTGAGGTGAAGATGTTTCACAAAAAGTTTTCTAAACGATTTCGACACATAAAGTTGTTATGAAATAATAACAAAAATTATCATTTCTTATTTTACTTCTCATGACAGTCTATAAATAAACAGAAAATTTAATTATTTTTTGTGTCTGTTTCGTGATATATTTGATTAGATGCAATTTTTTATTCTGAACATATTTATACGAATATATACAGTTTTATTCAAAAAGTCAGAAATTACCGGCATATGAAAATTTTACCACTGTATTTCCTTTGTTTTCACAAATAAACTTATACAGTGTGATTGGATTTAATGAAAGCATAAAGAAGAATGTTTGCATTATGTCGAAAATGTACAAATATTACAGTTCTTATGTATATAGTGTGTGGCCTTGAAGATAAAATTTTTGTTTTCAGTTTTAAATAAAGTCAGTCGTTCGCACAAAAAAACTAGAATTTCGCCCACTAAATACAAACAACATTTTTTCTACAACTGTCAAAAAAGAATAATTATAATCGATTTTCAAAACCCCAGAAAAACGATTTTCTAAATAGTGAAAAAAATTATATTTTTTTAATATTTGTGTAGTTGTCAAAAGATGAAAAAAAGCACGAACTTTGCGTGTCCAGAACAATGTAAAATGACGTGATTTTTTGACAGTTGTAGAAAAAATAAATTTTTATTTTACAAATATAAAAGACTTCATATTTACAATTTTCATGTTCATTTTTGTATTTTAGTGAAAATTTTAATTCTGAAAACAATTTTTTAATAAATCACTGTTCTATCTTTTCAAATAAGGGTACTTTAATTGAAACGGCTTCAACCGACTAATGGATTAGTGCATCTGCTTGGCAAGTTCGAGTCCAGGCATTATCCGTTATATAAATTTACCATTAAATTATCATGTGTCACTATGCCTTCATAGTTGATTTACATATCAACCATGGCTTCATAACATTTTTGGTGGTCTGAAGATAAGCAATTTTTTATGAAGAATAATGTATTTTTGTCAGATTAATAATAATAGTTTCCCATATGTAGCCACTAAACTCTATCACACTGTATAATTATATACTTCCAGAATTAGTTTTTCATTTTCTACAACTCGAACCACTTATTTTTTACAATAATATAATAAATGTGTTACCGACAAATGAGAAATACAGTATTCAACCATGCAAATTTTGCCAGAAACAAGTATAAAGGCTTCCGTATGTGGAGCATGAACCGGGTATTCTACGGATTTAGGAATGGTTGTCCGGCAGTACGAAGGTGTGAATAGCATTACGGCATTCAAATCCAGAGATCAAGAGTTCGAATCCCACTCAAGCTAAATATATAGTTATATGAACTACCACACTCCGGCTCCAAGAATTTGCACCCTTTATTGTAAATGGAATTTAGTTTCTGTTGTGCAGAGTAGAATAAATAAATAAATAAATGAAATGCGAGCAAAGTGAGTCTTGCCAAGAGCATATTAAATATTTAAATAAACATATGAAATGATGAATAATTTGAGTTAAAATCGAATATAACGGCTTGCGTATGTGTAGCTTACATAGTTTGTAGATATAGAAATGCACAATGCTTAAGATCAGGGACGGACTGGCCTACTTAGTGATTGGACGATCGGTCCACGGTGCTAGGCAGGCCGGTATAGAGCCGAATAGTCAAGCAAGTCACTCGCATTTTTATAGGCCCGTTAAATTATAGCCTGGGTCGAAATGATACGGTCAGTCAGTCTCTGCTTAAGAAACATTTGTTGAATTAGGTGTGTATATTTAAATTTATCCAAAAATCAGATTTATAGACTTTAATGTTTATGAGAAAATTATGATCTAGAATTTACACCGCACGTACATCTGTTACAGAATTAATTTTATATACTATCTGCACCATTTATGTATATGGGAGAATGGTTCAGTGTATCAAGTCGGCCTACGAATCCTAAGAACCCTGGTTCAATCCCCACAGCCGACAAATATTTGCACCAATTTAAAAATTATCCTTGTGGCTTTCCCTCCACTAACATCTTTGGGGGCCATGATTCGACGACTGGTAACGCGCATAAACATATCACTTACTGAAATCTGCTTCGGCAGAGTGCCACACCCAGTAATGGGTGAAAGGCGTGATGATATATTTATTTATTTATCATTTATGTATTATATTTATTGTTTTGGTTTTAAAGAAAATAATCGAGGTAATAATGTAATATAATAAATGCTTAAAAATATTTACATTCAATCTAAACTAATCAGTTTGTATTTATGATAACGTGTATCATAAATAAAGAGATGAAGATGACACATCTAGAATTAGTTAAATGAACAATATATACTTATAATAATATACTTACGATATTTATATTTAAATGATATACTACATTTTAAATTGGTCATTAATATACGAGTACCATATAATATTTATTTATATTTAATTAACATTTAAATGTAAACTCGCAAAGGAAAACATATATCAGACATATTTTGACATAGAACTTAGCATTTTCATATAAATGCCAACATAATTTTAAAATGTCACGGTGCCACCGGGCTCTCTAGGGCACTACATTTCGCGAACATCTCTGATCATTGACCTGCAACGTTTAGGAAAGTAAACCACAATCTGGCGTTAGAGATCCGTTGTTAAATAATCCGTTACGCTTGATTTTTTTAAGTTCATTCCGTTATTGAACAGTTATTTCAATTGATTTTAGACAATTGTGTTGGCACCTACTTGTTAATTTATTAATTTTGTTACACATTCTTACTTCAACTTTATATTCTCTTAATTTACTATTGAAAGAAAAACTACTACACTACTGACTGATACAAACAGTATCTACCATATCTACTCGTATATGGAACAATTTAATACAAATAATAAAATAAAAATTTATGTTTTGTTATAGGTAATTATTTTAGTTAAAAACAATTATTTTATTTGCGTGTAACTATTTAACACAGAAGTACTGAAAAATGTTAGTTTGTGAGCTCGGTTTTTTGAACCTGAAAATATTTGTCTATCATGAATGTCAAATCAAAACTATTAGGTAATATTTTATTGAGCAAACAATGGAAACCAAGGAAACTGTTAATGCTGTGCTGCTATTGGTCACTTTGGTAGGATGTCAAACATGTACATTTCCATTCGTTTATATTTTTTGTTTAATTTATAATCAAAAATATTAAATTGGCGGGTGAGCAGGCGGTTGTATTTCTAAATACATTATATCAATTATTACTAATTTAATTTGATTATAAATTAAGTACACATACATAATATCACGCTATATCCAACCAAATGGGGTAGCAAAAATCTTAAAATATTCATAAAACAGTAATTCATCAGATTCATCAAATAATCAGTTCTTGTCAAACATTCTTATCCTAACTCACCATCCTCGCTTCATTCACATCCATAGTTCCCTTCCTATATGCTCATTTATTCTTCACACTCGGAATCATTTATCACTCAACAAACCTTCGATTACATCCATTGAATCACTCCTATACACCTACAACCAACATTAATCTAAATACTTTTCACATGCTTAAAATATTTTAAATTACTCACGCTCACTCCTCTAACAACGAATCTAAAAAAAAATCTACAAATAATAAAAAGGAAAAGTGTGACTCCCTGCGCTTGTATTTGAAAGAAAATTTGACACAATTGCAGTTAGACATTCTACTGAAGAACTGAAAACGAAGCAAGAAAAAAGAAAGGAAGGGAGAGTCACCTGGGCTTGTTTTTGAAAGTGAATTCCACACAATTTTAGTTGGACACTTTATGAAAGAACTGAAAACGAATCAAAAAGATACGAAAGGAAGGGAATGCCGCTCTGAGTTTTGTTTTTGAAAGTTAATTTCACACAATTGCAATTACACACTCTGTGTAAGATCAGAAAACGAATCAAAAAGATAAGAAAGTCGACCTGTACTTATTTTTTAATATATATATATATATATATATATATATATATATATATATATATATATATATATATATATATATATATATATATATATATATTCCAAACAATTGCGATCTAACCGAATAACTAAACAATAAATCTAAAATCAATAAGCATGTACTTATTTGAATTCATCAGATTCGTCCTGCAATTAATCTTCGCCAAGCATTCCTATCCTAACATACCACTTTCGCTCAACCACATTCATAATTCCTTTCATAATAGTTTTTTTGTTAAATTATGAAACAAATAACAATAATAATTCAACGAGAATAGGCAGCAAAAATACAAAATATACATAGGTATCTATAAAAAGTTAAACTCAAAAACTGAACGGATATTTTGCCAAACACGGACCGGACACGGGACAGCCTTCTCAAATGCGTACTGTCCGTAAAAAATACGGACGTATGATAAGCCTACAATTATTTGTGTCATAATGAAAATTGGTACTATTATAACGAAAATCGCGAATGAGTATCATTAAGAGCGTAATGTATCCAACAGAAAATTCAATCGTTCCCAGCGGTGTGTGGTGGCGAGTAACAAGGAGGCTGGCTCAATTCTAGCCTTTGATGACTCGTAAGATGTAAGAAATTGAAATTCTCTAGATACACGATGTAACAATCACGCGCACAAATAATAGTTGAGGAAACTTTCGTATAAATGAAACCCATGATATGTAATTAGTAAGAGAATTAGATAAAAACAAATAGGTTTATTTTCGCAATATTATATTTATAGTGTTATTGAATTATCTATATAATTTAAGTTTATTGTAGTTCTACATAGAGTTTTGTATTCAAATTTTAACATGAAATTTTTTGAGAAATTGAGAAACATACTAATGAAAATTATAATAATTTTATTTAAACAACATATGAGTTGTTACATTCAACAGGTTGCTGAATAAAATTTTCATCACGATATTTAACATAAAATAAATAAGTATTATATAACTGCATTATTTATAAAATTGTATTAAACTTACATACAAGTTGAATCATTACTTGTAGGGTTGATTACCTTTGTGGTTTCATTTTCGGTTAACAAGAGCAGATTACATTTTTTTAGACCTATATTTTGAAAATATTTGATTTTAATTATAAATTAAAAAATTAATAATACAAGGTGATTGAAGAAATAGGTACAAGTGGTAATTTTCTTTATGATATACAGGCTGTCCCGTTTTCGATTGCCATTATTGAAATTTTAAAATTTACCTTGCCTTATTGCCTTTTCAGCTACCCATTTGTTTATTTTAGTAATAAAATAAATACACAGAAATGCGTATAACAGATATTACTGTACATACGTCTACACAGGGAAAAGGCCAAGGGCGAATCCTAATGTTAGTTTCAGTTTATACCGCTAGTAGCGGTAGCTCGCGTCGTCTACTAGAGCTGGATTTTCGTGTAAATAGTGTTTCGTCAGGGGGTTAAAATTGGTATAAATATAAATATATTTTCACAAGCAAGGGCTTATTTAAAAGATAAAAGTACAATTTATGTTGCATATGTGTTGAAATTTGCAATATTTATTTATTTAATGAGTAACATTGATGTGAAGTTACATAAGTTTATAACATTCTAAAACAGGGAAACAGGTGTATGTTGGCGAAATTAAGGGCGGAAGAGTGCGTGGACGACCTGTGAATAAATGGATAGGTAAATATGATTGAAGGAATATTGCGTGTACAAAAGTTTCCGAGTGTGAGAAACAATGGAACGAGCTTATATTAAAGAAATTATGAAGCAAAAATGGTCTGTCAAGATAGGAACGTTTGGCGAAGATTAATTGATGAATCTGATGATTTAAGATAAGTGCAGGGTTCTTCATTTTAGATTTGTTATTTTGTTAGAGGGTTTACCAGCAATTGTGTGGAATTTTCTTTCAAAAACAAGCATAAGATATCGCACTCTTCTTTTCTAATATCTGTAGATTAATTGTTAGCGTGAGTAATTTGAGATGTTTTGAGCTTATGAAAGATGAAAAGAAAAGACGAATGAAAAGTGTATAGGGGTGATTAGATGAATGTGATTGAAGATTCGTTGGGTAATGAATGAACTTGAGAGGAAACTATGAATGTGGTGAAGTGGAGGGTGGTGGGTTAGGATGAGAATATGTAACGAGGATTGATTATTTGATGATTCTGATAAGTGAATATTTTTCGAATGATTCTAGAGTTTGTGCTACCTCACTTGATGGGACATATGTAATGTTTGTTTAAATATGTTAATTTTACAAATTACATTTCAAATGTCAAAAAAGCATTTATTTTTATCATAGTTTAGCTAGGTAAATTGTTTTCGTAGCAGCTAAACGTTTCAACAATGAAATAAAATTATAAATACTATCTACAAATAATCGCTTATTATGTAGAGATTGCGTAATGTGGTATCGTGTCGGCCAGTGGATCCTGAGAACCCTGATTCGATTCCCAATGGCGACAAACATTTTCACCACATTAATACTACTCCTGTGGCTTCCCTGGATCCTGAGAACCCTGATTCGATTCCCAATGGCGACAAACATTTTCACCACATTAATACTACTCCTGTGGCTTCCCTTCCATTAACATATTTGGGGGCCGTGATTTGACGGCTGGTAACCGCACTTCACGCGCAATAAATATCACTTACCGAGGTCTGCTTCGGCAGTGTACCACATCCAGTAATGAGTAGAAGGCGTGATGATATATTTACTTTTATTTTTGATAAATAATTAAATTTACTATCAAACCAGTGGTACTAAAAATGTACACATCAGATAAAAGACACTTTAAAAAAAATATTTTTGTTCTTTAATCAGTATTTCAAATTATATAACCCATTAAAGTTTCGTGCATAGGTATAGAAACACCATGTATAGTTTTTATCTAGTACCTAAATGTCAACGCACGTCAATAACCTTATGAAATATTACATAATTGAAAAAGCTAATGATGTCTATGGAATATGGAAGTGTATTGTATCTAAATATATTATTTGAATTTTCTCGTTTAATAGTTAAATCATTATGCCCACGGTCCTCGTACCTAGAGGATCATGTGAAACATTTCATACTTGACTCTGACATAAACACAAACATAAAATGTATTATTGTATAAATATGTTTTTTTCAATACGGTAATAGACTTATAATAGCATTTATATGTTCACGCTCATCGTAGTCTGCTATCGAACGTCAGATTGACAGCTACAAGCTACATAGTGCACACTTTACTGACTAGAGTTAGCAGGCATTGAATACACAGTTGCGACGTCATGAGTAAATATAAAATTTGAAGAAAATAAAAAGAAAATCATAATTAAAAACTGTGTTGTTTTAGGAATTGTAATAAACTTTAGAATCTTCCAATAAAAAAAGTAGAAGATACCATTCTTGCAGTCAATTTAAGGTTACGGTCGTACTCTGGGAATTTGTAATTGACATCGAACTTTTCCAGATTAGTAGTGTTCTCTTTGGTCCAATATCGAAACATGACTTTAAGACGTGTAATTTGTCTTTTTCTGTCCTCTCTTGTTTATCTGCTACCATATCGCTTACTGCTACATTTTTAATAACTGAAGCGACTAGAGTCTCATTACTAGTATTAGAAGATGGCCTTTTTGTTTATTCAAAAATTGAAAAATAATCATTCCATACTCAATAATCTAAAAAAAAATCAAAAAGATAATAATGAACAAAAATTGTTGTTTTTTTAAATAATAGTGTATTTTTAGGATGTGAAGGAAAGGTATATCTGGAAAACGAATAAAGAAACTTTTTAAAATAAATGGGTAATGCTTAATATATCACTACTAATATTCATTTAAAAAAAAAACAACTTATATATAATTCAAATCATATTCGCTTTAGCAATAACCAATAGTTGATATTGAAGGGTTATAGTTTTCAGTAATGTAACGCGTAACTGAAACTACGAGAGTAAGGTGAAAAGTTTTCGGCCTCATACAGAGATGGCGTATTCCAATCAGCAAACATTTGTGTTTCCTGCATGGGTGCACTTGTCATTAGTTCGTATGACAAGTTTTAACTTGTTCTCTCAAGCAGTTTGTTTACACGAAGTCTTGAAGTAGCGTCTTGCGTGTTTTTCGTTAAAATGGATAAACTTGAATATCGTGCGGTCATAAAATTCTCCGTTTTAGATGTATTAACCCCTAAGGAAATTCATCCAAAGTTGACAAATGTTTACGGGGACTCTGCTCCTTTCATGTCAATCGTTAAAAAGTGGACAGCTAAATTTAAACGTAGTCGCACGTCCCTCGAAGATGACCACACCGGAAATCATCGAAAAAGTGCATGATATCGTGTTAAACGATAGGCGAGTGAAGGTGAGTGAGATAGCTGAGGCTGTGTGGATATCGCAAGAAAGGGTACGAAACATCTTGCACAAAGAATTAGAGATGCGAAAGCTCTGCGCAAGATGGATGCCAAATTTGCTGAATGCCGATCAAAAGCAAATGCCCAAACGATCTTCGCAACACTGTTTGCACCGATTCAATAGGGATCCGACCGATTTTGTGCGGCGATTTGTCACAATGGATGAGACATGGATCCACCAATACACGCCAGAAATAAAACAGCAGTCCAAGCAGTAGGTGGATGCCGGTGGTTCAGCACCAAAGAAAGCGAAGTCGATCGCATCTGCCGTGTTTTGGGATTCGAAAGGGATCCTGTTAATTGATTACCTTGAAAATGGCAGAACAATTAGCGGTGAATATTACTCTAATCTTCTTGATCAGCTGGATGCCAAAATTCGCGAGAAGAGGCCTGGCTTGCAGAAGAACAAAAAATCTTTCACCAGGACAACGTACCTGCACACAAGGATGTGTTGGCGATAGGAAAACTGCGGGATTTGGGGTACGATTTGCTCGGCCATCCCCCATATTCTCCTGATTTGGCACCCTCAGACTTCTATCTGTTCCCAAACTTTAAGAAATTTGTTTCTGAGAAGCGCTTTGCGTCCAATGAAGAAGTTGAGAGGGTCGTAGATGAATATATTCACAGCCTTCCAGACTCTCACTTCCGGGAAGGAATATTGATGTTGGAGAAACGCTGGACCAAGTGTGTTGAAGTCAAGGGAGAGTATGTAGAAAAATAAAATAATTTTTTAACTGAAAATCGCAGTCTTTCATTGTCATGTCGAGAACTTTTCACCTTATCCTCGTATAGACCAAAATAAATTCTTACAACGATTTCGAAATCTATTGAATGAAGTTAAAAATTTCTTGAACCAAAGGGATATGATTGGCAGCGGGTACAAGATCCGGAGTGGTTGTGTGATCTGGCTTTTTTGGCTGTTTTTACCGGTAAATTAAGTGATCTAAATTTGAAATTACAAAGAATAAATAAAAATGTGGGTGACGTGATTATTAGTATTTTCGTATAAAAATATCAATTCTTGGCAATGTTTTAGAATCTGAAAGAAAAAAAAGTAGATCATTTTGTAAATTTGCAAGACATTTGCAAAAATATTCTGTTTTTGTATTTGATTGCGCGATATTATATTTTGAAATTCAGAATGTTGTAGATGATTTTGAAACTAAATTCAGTGATTAAAAAAAAAAGAGATATTGTTAACACATTTATTATTCATTTAATATCTACTTAGATTCGAAGCAAATCGCAAGTAAAATCGCTGAAATTTTTTACCTGGCAAAGATATTACTTGAAAATGAAATAATTACTTTGCGAAATGATATCTTTCTAAAAGCCAGATCACCAGAAAAAGACTCATGTTAACAAAAACAAAACATCGTTCTACTCTTACTGTCTTGCATACAGAAGATTCTTTACGCTTGGCTTTATCACACCTTGTTCTCGATTTTGAAAGCTTGATAGATGACATGAAGCCACAAATTTCACATTAATTCAAATTTGTATTTCATATAAAGGCAAAAAAAAAATACTTTGAGTTGTACTTAATTCTAAAATTAATATTTGTCATTATACGTTTAAATAATAAATTTAGAAAATGGTAGATCGCTGAACATTTTCAAGAAAAAAAGACGATCGTATACCAAATTAAGTTGGCCATCCCTGGTATAGACGATCTCTTTAACTTTAATCAATATCAGGAAATATTGGATTAGCGGACTTTAAAGGTATTGAAAGTTTGAGCACATACTCGTATGACTCAAATATTTTTCAAGAAGATTGATACCTCCCATATAATAAAAAACATTAAAACTTTTTAAAGATTATAACGTACAGGAGTTAAACTAACCGTTTGGTACCCTTGATATCATTTCCATACTTAATATGTCAATTCCGAAAATTGTATCCAAGTACTAAAGAGTTATTACATTGTATTTCAAAGGCGATTTGGCAAAGCATTGCAGATCCCAATAATATATAAATTTGATAAAACCAATGAAACAAGCGTGATAACAGAACTTCAAGCAACAATTCGTTTATAATTTTTGATTGTACTCGTATATGTTTTGTAACATGATACTGTAGTTACGAATACATTTAGATACTTGATTTAGATACATTTTCCTATTATAAGGTAAAAAAATATATCACTGATTTACCTGGAGGCATATTGTACAGGTTTTTTTTATATTTCCTGATGATACGAATATATTTGGAGTTTAGCTTGTACATAGCTTAATTAAATCAATATGTATATAGCTACATTTGCTTTCATCATATAAAGTAAAAATTATAAAAATTTCATATAAGATTTGAGATAACCCTCATAGATTTTCGAGCAGTTAAATTTTTAGTTTGTGTCATGGATTTCATCAATAGTTAAATTTTTTATTATTATTATTATTATGCTGTGGTATGTTACATATGAATGAAAAATATAATATTTGCCTTGAAATAGATTGCCAAGAAATGGAAATAAGTTTTGATACATACGGGTTCCTCTTATCGCTAAACTAAAATTATAATCAAAAACATTTTTATTCGTTAAAAACAACAGAGACTTTATCGAATTTTTAATATTATTATTTGTTTCATTTATTATTTTTATACAGGCTGATGATTACAAAAATGAACCAAAAGCATTCAACTTTTGAAATCAGTTTTTCCTTGTACGAAAGTCGTAATAGTAGTCTTTAGTATATGATTATCTCAAAATTATACAAATAAAAATATTGAAATGTAGTAGCATTATTTGTATAAATTACAAACAATTATTATCAGTACATACTTTTAATTCCTCAAGAACTAAACCTATTTAGTGTGTTCTGATTTAGTAGCTTCAAAACTATGACAGTTACGACTTACGGTTAAATTAAGCAGATATTGTCATACTATCATTGGAGGTAAAAGTATAGTCAGTTGAATATCTTCTCAACATTTAAAAAAAAATTACATTTGAATAATATAGGATTATCAATAATCAAAAATTAATTTATTTTAGTATCTTAAAAAAAAAAGAAAGTACATAAAATCTGAGAAGTGAAGTATATGCAGCTAATACAATAAACAAAATTAATTTTGCATGCTTCGTAACGGCACAAATTTGATCTGAAAATAACGAAAATAGCCTGAAAACTATTGATAGCCATGGAACTAAAACAAAAGTTTGTCGTTTTATCTGTCAAAATAAATTATTTTGACAAATAAAACGACAAACATTTGTTTAATTTTGTTTCAATTCCGTGGCTATTGATAGTTTTGAGGCTATTTTTGTCATTTTCAGATCTAATTTGTGCCGTTGCGAAGCATGCAAAGTTAATTTTGTTTATTGGCCTAGATGCAGAATTTTATGCCCTAAAACTTTTATTCGAAGCTTAAAATAATTAGGGAAGCAGGAAATTACAAAATTTTACATGTTAAATCCCTATGTTCGAGAGTCGCGTTCACCACCCTGTGTATATATATATATATATATATATATATATATATATATATATATATATATATATATATATATATATATATATATATATATATATATATGTATAAATAAATATAAATATAAATAAATAAATAAATATATCACGTCTTTTACCCATTACTGGGTGTGGCACTCTGCCAAATCAGATCGCGGTAAGTGATATATTTATGCGTGTGAATTGCGGTTATCAGCCGTCAAATCAGGGCCCCCAAAGATGTTAGTAATGGGGGAGCCACAGGGATAATTTTAAATTGGTGAAAATGTTTTGTTGGCTGTGGGGATCGAACCAGAGCCCTTAGGATCCACAGGCCGACTTGATATACCACTGAGCCATTACCCCAAAAATATGATGAATTAATTTATTACAGAAACAATCAAGCTAATAATAATAATAATAATAATATATATATATATATATATATATATATATATATATATATATATACATATATATATCATAGGAATCAGCGTGCTATGAGACTAATAAAATTTATTTATTTTTTTTTAGCAATTTTATTGACACATGATAAAGAATCAAACAAACAAAAATATTGTGATTTCATGTGTTTCTGTTATAGCACGCTGATTCTATGCGATTTTAATTAAATTAAGGTCAATTTAATCTGCATTTTTGTCAAAAAAAATTACATATGAGGGTATTAAACATTGTTGTCGTTAAATTAAGAAAAAATACTGAATTCAATAAGCAAATAAAAAAAATAGGTTCTCATTTAAAATAACAAAGTTGTACCCCGTATTCCGAGAACCACTGGTCGAAATTTTTTTTTTGTAGTTTCTTATTTCATTTAGAAAATGGTATTTCTTTGCTAATTTTACTCTTAGTAATTGAATATCCCAATACTGCACTCCAATAGGGTTAAGATTGTAGCGTATGATAGAAAGAACATTTTCGACTTGTAATTGGTACAAATACGAGACAGATTGAAACTAATATATAAATTTATTACTTGTTTATTAATCAATAAGAGATGATTGTATTACTATTAATTTTTAATTTGCTAAATAATCTATTTCTTATATTCGTATTTAACCACTGCAAACTGAAACTAAATGGAGTATACTATAGGTAAAATGATTATTTTTGAGTTTGAATATTTAAAATTTAAAATATTTATTTAATTTTTTGAAAAATAGTTAATAATAAATTATGTATATATTTTTTATTCCGGTTGGCTGGTGGGACTCTCTAAGCTTGGGGGGCCAGCTGTTCCTACCGCCCTGATCGTTCACTAATTATAGGAGGCAGAAGTATTATTTCACAGATTATTGTCGATATAGTCATGTTTTATTAGGCCTGAAATTTGTTATATTTAAAGTACTGTAACTTGAAACTTGAAAACTACATACCAAAAAAATTAGAAACAATATTCATGCATATGTATAGGATAAACTTTCTAATAATTTAGCTAAGAACTGGAAATTATGCATACCTACACTGTAAAAAAAGTACTTTACCTTAAATCGGAAATGGAAATTTACTTATCTTATAGATTTGCTTGTGCATAAAAAAATAAATATAAATAAACGGAATATTTATAGGAATTCATATTATATAATATTCCGATAAAAAAGGCTACAAATTTCTAATATGTACAACAAAAGTGAAAGTAATAGTCAGAGTTACAAGTATATTGTAACAGTTTCTTTGTTTTGTGATGGCAGTAAATGGCAAGCTTGTAGCATATTTTGGCAGACTGTTTGTATTTACATAAAGATAATAAAATAAATATATCACTACGCATTTTACCCATTTCTGAGTATGATACTCTATCATAGTAACCAGTAAATGTGATATTTATGCACGTAAAAATACTTATTTCTCATATGAAAGGTCTATGTGTCCATTCATAGAAAAAATAGATATATTTAATAATTCTATATCCCTTTTCATTTATTTAAAATTGCCAGAAATTAATAAAATGTATACTTATATTCAATTCAACAGATAAAAGAGTGCGAGAGAGACAAGTAGTCTTAGTTAATAATTTAGTAATGAATACATTAACTAGTACAAATACCATACAAGAAAACGTAATCATTATCAAATATCATTTACAATGTTTAATTACAAACTTACTTTATGGCACAGTGGTATGAAGTCGGCCTGTGGATCCTGAGAACCCTGGTTCGATCCCCACAGCCGACAAAACATTTTCACCAATTTAAAATTACCCCTGTGGCTCCCCCACCACTAACGTCTTTGGGGGCCGTAACCGCACTTCACGCGCATAAATATATCACATACCAAGATCTGCTTCGGCAGAGTACCACACCCAGTTATTGGTAAAAGGCGTGATGATATATTTATTTTATTTTATTTACTTTTATAAATAAATAAATAAATAAAATAAATATATCATCACGCCTTCTACCCATTACTGTGTGTGGCACTCTGCCGAAGCAGATCTCGGTAAGTGATTTTGCGCGTGAAGTGCGGTTACCAGCCGTCAAATCACGGCCTCCAAAGATGTTAGTGGTGGAGGAGCCACAGGGGTACTTTTTGAAATTATGAAAATTGTTTGTCGTCTGTGGGAATCGAACCAGGGTTCTCAGGATCAACAGGCCGACTTCATACCACTGAGCTAGCCACCCCATAACTTACATTTATTAATGTAAATAATTTATAACATAGAATTTGTAGTTAACTGGGTTCTAATTAACAATTTATATATAGAATTCTGATTTGTACAGTAGGTCAGAATGATGGGCGATACAGTCTGGGTGCGGGACGCCCAGGAGGGTTTCATTCTGGCCAAGATGACGGAGCTGATGGAGGATGGCGCAGAGGTCATCCCGCTCGATCCTAAGCATTCGCGCCGCACCTGCACATTTGAGGAGATCTACCCATGCGGGGACCATAAGAAGGAATTTGATGATAACTGTACGTAATCCTAACTGCTTACCATGTTAACTGTATGTGCACTACAACTGTTTGTTATTTGCAGGTGCCTTGATGTATCTTAACGATGCTACACTTTTGAACAATGTTCGTAGTCGATATTACAATAATAAAATTTATGTAAGTACTTATATCCTAACAATGAACATTGTTCTAATAAAATATTAACATTTTGAAATCACACGGTAATCTATTGACAGGTAGGTAATGTATGAGTGACGAATAGATACTGTATTGATTTAAATTGCTGATGAAACTGATATTTCGATTTTATTAAATCTTTATAGTATTAGATAGCGGCCACCAACCTATCGATCGCGAAGATAATTTTGGTAGCTCACATTTAGAAAGATATTATTTCGCAATGTAATTATTTTATTTACAAGTAATATATTTTCCATATGAAATATTTCAGCGATTTTACTTGTGATTTGCTTCGAATCTAAGGCGACATTAAATGGATAAGAAATGTATTGAAAAATATCTTCAATTTTCTTTTAAATCACTGAATCTAGTTTTGTTACCATCCACAACATTCTG
Source organism: Pterostichus madidus (assembly GCA_911728475.2). NCBI lineage: Eukaryota > Metazoa > Arthropoda > Insecta > Coleoptera > Carabidae > Pterostichus > Pterostichus madidus. Next base: position 22,974,555 of record OU452309.1, on the reverse strand, counting down.
AATTTCAGATGCATATTTCACGCTATCAAATACAAAAATAGGATATTTTTGCAAAATAGTCTAATTTGTTTCTTTCAGATTCTCAATGATTGCCAAAAATTTATACTTTTGTGCGGAAATATCCCCCACATTTTTATTTCTTCCTTGTACTTCCAAATTCAGATCACTTAATATACCCGTAAAATCTGCCAAAAAAGCCAAATCACACAACCACTCTGCATATTGTAACTGTAACAATCAGCTCCCTTTTGTTCAACAATTTTTTAAATTTTAGTCTTCTTTGGAGAAATTTTCCTCTGACGGAGTTTATAATTTTGAAAGCTATTAGTATGTAATATTTTACTGGCTAACACTTGTTGATGAATAATACAGTGGTAACTCAAAAAATCTAGGAATTCATATTTTCTGTACAATGCGATAAATCCGTTAAGATGCTCCGTCATTGATTTAGCTCTATTTGTTTTTGATACGAGTTTAACAGTGGTAATTTAATTTTTATATTAAAAATTTTGACCTCTAGTTCTTCCTTATAACGATATCATACCCAACATTTCTTCTCTAGGGCAGAATACTAATAAAAATGAGCGATTGAGCTGTATCATTAATGTCTGTAGATTCATTCATCCAGTTGTAAAGAAAAGGAAACACAATTAGTGATTTGAGCTCACATTTTTACTAATATTTTCGATGCGTCGTATCAGAGTATTTCGGGATAATTGCAAATTTTAAATAGCAATTTTAATTTTATTTTTATTTTTAAAATTTTCAAAAGGTGAATTTGTTATTTCAAAAAATATGAATTAGCCGTCAGAAAATGGTTTAAATTTTTTTGCAAGAAGATGCCACACTTTAAATGATGCCTCAGTTACCACTTTAGATTGTAAATTAGGTTTTATGAATAAATCTTGTGCAGATAAGTAGATTTTTTGTTCTTTTAATTTATTTTTTCTTATGTCACTATTAAGTGGCAAATTTGTTTGATATTTATCATGCACTGTCTTGAAATGTCTTTCTAAATTTCGTTTTTTAGGTTTTGCGACAAAAGCATTGCAAATTAAACAGCAACATTATGAAAAATAATCTATTCCCCATTTTTTATGAAAATGATAAGTTTAACTTTTTTTCGTCGTAATTATTTTAAATCAAAGCACTGTCAAAATATTAACAAGATAAAAATTCGCCACAAACACCCTACTCTTGTCACAACTATAGCGTAACTTCGTACATATCCTATAACACTATGCGAATAAGGCATTCAGCTGTCGTTATGGTACAACATTGTAAGCTAATTATGCTACAATATTATACAAAACTAAGTTCAAGGAATAATAATAAGTTTTTACGGTAGTAATAAAAACATATATATATTTTGATTAATTTGTTTTTATATTTAGCCGCGATCGACCGGTTGATCGCGATTAACTTGTTGGCCATCCCTGGTATAGAGCACTGCAACGTTTTAGAAACAAGGAAATAACACTAAATTCAATTACCTTTAGGTATATTTAAATGTTTAAGTAACTTCAGCGGTGTAAAATATTAGTTTCTGAGTTCATATTAAAGATGTAACCAAAACTCACTACTTTTAAAGTAATTATAATTACAAAAGTGTATAAAATAAGATTTAGTAATTAATATTAATTATAAATAATTTTAAAGTGGTGGCTGAGAGTATTAGAACGTAATCTATTCCTTATTTACCATTTATACACCTTAATTGTAGCTTTGGTTACACTGGAAATCAAAGGTCGTCATACGTATGGATTATGATTCTATTGTATAGTTGATCCAGCGTTCATTTGAACAAATGATTTCCAAATCCCTCTATAAACATTAATCGATGGTATTGTGGAAATTAATAGCAAACGAAAAATCTAATGGTCGGGAGACCTAGCAGACCATTTTACTTTTCCACTGCGTCCAATCCAATGATATGGAAATGTGCGATTTAAAAATGTTTTGACATTCTGAGCATTGTGCACACGGGCGCCATCGTGTTCAAACCATACGTTTTCAATATTTAAAACTGTAAGTGCAAATATGACTTCATTTTGTAATAAGTCCCAATAATTTTGAGCTATAATTTTACCGTTAATAAAAAATATCCTATAATGTGGCTGCCTATTGTACCAGCCCAAACGTTAACAATGTCTGACCGTTAAAATTCTTGTACTATTTTTTTATTGGGATTTTTAAAATTCAAAGTTTACACGGAAAACCTACTAAATTTAGAAGAATTATACAATTACATTTGCCCAAACAGCTAATGTTGTTCAAGAGCCATTGTTTAACTGTTAATGGAGGAATTTTTGAAATTTATTATAATTATTGTTTATTTCTTCGTTGTTTTGTTTATTTGTTTGCTATTTTATTACTTTCTTATAATATTTAAATATAATAAATGCAGTTAAAAAGGATGCTCTAATATATTGCTGTCAAATTCGTAACCATGGTTATGAAAAACCCTTTGTTTCATGTTAAAATACACTCACGGTATAACTGTTGTTGCTCATTAAGATAGTTGTTCCATATGCATATATCACAGGCAAAGTGTGAAATTGCTTGTATAGGAAATACAGAATAATTTGATCTAAAATCGAATATAACGGTTTGCATGTGTGATGTATGTATTTTATGAGCTTGCTAGAAGAATAGCTTCTAATATAAAAACTGATAAAATGTTTGTATTTGATCCTTTGCCATGTATATAATTTTATACAATGTTTATAACTGAAAGAGAATATATAGGTCGTTATACAGTTTTGGTATTGTGTATACTAGTGTTTTCCAAAGTGTGCGTCGCGAAGCAGTCCAAGAGAAGTCGCGAACAGGGCTGGGCAAAAAAATAATTTGATCGACTCAAGCAATCTTTAAAAAAAATTGATCTTAAATTTCTAAAAGATTGATAAAATTGATATTATCGATTTTTTAAAAATCGAATAATCAAAAAAATTATTGATTAAAAATATCGAATGATAAAAAAATTGGGATTATCGATTTAAAAAAAATAAAAACTCGATTGGTCAATAATGTCAAATTTACCGATTTTTTAAAGTTCTTTTGATCATAAATATGTTTATTTAATATTGATTTTTCATTCTCGTTTACCATATTTAAAATATTATTACTGATTTTAAAGCGCAACTAACTAATGAAATTGGGATATGGTATGCGTTGATGAGCGTCACGCTAGATAGCCCCCTATCTCAAATCTTTTCAAAATTTTGTGTACAGTTAGATATAAATTTTGAAAGTTTGTTCTATTCATATACACATGTTATTAACAGTTGACATGGAGAATCCAACGTGACACTAAGAGAGAACCTACCTAATCTATTCAGTTTAAAAAAATCTTTTTATATGAGGAGTTAGTGCTGGGTTTGTTCTGCTTAGATACAAATTTTGAAAGTTTGTTCTATTTATATACACATGTTATTAACAGTTGACGTGGGGAATCCAACGTGACACTAAGAGAGAACCTATCTAATCTATTCAGTTTTAAAAAATCTTTTTATATGAGGAGTTAGTGCTAGGTTTGTTCTACTTAGATTCAAATTTTGAAAGTTTGTTCTGTTCATATACAAATGTTATTATCAATTGAATTGGGGAATCCAGCGTGACGCTAAGAGAGAACCTACTTAATTTATTCAATTTTTGAAAATCTTTTTATATGATGAGTTAGTCCTAGGTTGGTTCTGCTTAGGTACAAATTTTGAAAGTTTGTGTTTTTCATATACACTTGTTATTCTGTTTTATTTTTATTAAAAAATAAAATAAATATATCATCACACCTTCTACCTATTACAGAGGATGACATTCTGCTGTAGCAGATCTTGGTGATATATTTTAGCGCGTGAAGTGCGGTAACCAGCCGTCAAATGATGATCCCCAAAGGTTTTAATGGACTGATTTAATTCCTAAAATGACCACACCAAATCAAAAACAAGAAATTATTTTAGAGCGAAATTGCTATTTAAATATTTGAAAATTAGTGAATATTTTATATCATTAATAGAAGAACAATATCGTAGCATTTTGCTGAAATATTAAAAAAATAAATAAATAAATAAATATATTATCACGCCTTCTACCCATTACTGGGTGTGGCACTCCGCCGAAGCAGATGTCGGTAAGTGATATATTTTGCGCGTGAAGTGCGGTTACCAGTCGTCAAATCACGGCCCCCAAAGATGTTAGTGGTGGAGGAGCCACAGGGGTTGTTTTTGAAATTATGAAAATTGTTTGTCGCCTGTGGGAATCGAACCAGGGTTCTCAGGATCCACAGACCGACTTCATACCATTGAGCTAGCCACCCCATATAGTATTTAGAATACATTTGTAAGAATCAGAAACAGTATTGTATGATAATAAATAGTGATATTGTCGAAAATTTAAATTTTGATGATTTAATAGTTCTATTTTACTTTTATAATAATTAATTTATGTTATTCAAAACATATTTTATTTATTGTGTAATTTTTATATTATTTCATTTGTAACCAAATTATTGAAACAGAAGAATGTTTTTTTTTTATTTATTTGAAAAACAGCGTTTTATTGCAAATAAACAAACAAACAAACTTTCAAAATTTGTACCTAAGCAGAACAAACCTAGCACTAACTCCTCATATAAAAAGATTTTCAAAAATTGAATAAATTAAGTAGGTTCTCTCTTAGTGTCACGCTGGATTCCCCAAGTCAACTGTTAATAACATGTGTATATAAATAGAACAAACTTTCAAAATTTGTATCTAAGCAGAACAAACTTAGCACTAACTCCTCATATAAAAACATTTTAAAAAACTGAATAGATTAGATAGGTTCTCTCTTAGTGTCACGTTGGATTCCCCACGTCAACTGTTAATAACATGTGTATATGAATAGAACAAACTTTCAAAATTTGTATCTAAGCAGAACAAACCTAGCACTAACTTCTCATATCAAAAGATTTTTAAAAACTGGAAAGATTCGATAGGTTTACTCTTAGTGTCACGCTGGATTCCCCACGTCAACAGTTAATAACTTGTGTAAATGAATAGAACAAACTTCAGGAATCTGGAACAAACTAGAACAAACCTAGCACTAACTGTACACAAAATTTTAAAAAGATTTGAGATAGGGGGCTATCTAGCGTGACGCTCATTATGCGTTGTGTGTGTGATCGGGGTTGGAAATGAACTGCATCATGTTCAAATCAATTAATAGCCTGAACCTGTTTGGTGTGATTTAAATGTGGTCTTTATTTTTCTATTACACTTATTATATGTTTTTTTATACAAATAATTAAATCAAAAAGATAAGTTGCATTTCCATTTTGTATTAAAAAATTGATAATATCGATCTTTGATAATATATTTCAAATAAAATCGATCATATCATAAAATCGATTTTTTTTTATTCTTGATCTTTTTGATCGCATTCCATTTCAAAATTTGCAATAAATATGTAGATTAGATCAGTTAGTTTATTATCATTGTGCGTAGAAATATTTACTTTCAGTATTTAATTAATAAATAATAAATATAAACTTCCCATTTATTATGACGGAGTTAGGGGGTCGCGAGAGATTTTTAGAGTCACTTTGGGGTCGCGGTTATAAAAAGTTTGGAAATCACTGGTGTATACATTCTAAGCCAGGAATATTATCATGGAACAACCACTTTAGTGGACATCTACGGTAGCACGAACCTTCTCAAAAAGTGTGTATTTTTTAATAGTGTCAAACAATTTTTAACTTTCTTAGATATATTTTGCAAATTGCAAAGAGAATATATTTATTATCATGAAATTAATTGCAAACGATTAGTATTTATAGAAGAATTGAAAAGTATTTTTTTCACTTGAGCGCTGGGCTAATTATACCAGAATGAATTGGTCGCACCATGAATGAGTACTTCGATACTTACACAAGATAAAATCTTCTAAGGATTGTAGTTCTACATGTACAATAATTCTTTAAATGAAGAACACAGATTTTTCATCCGAATTTTTCTTGCTCTACTGCTGAAACGGCTCATTTGCAGATATAGATTTGTTAACAAAAAGTGATTATGTTAATGTTCTCTATAATTTCTGGAAGTATGTCAGTATGTTTTTGAAACATATGTATATGTAAATTACCATTATCTAGTAATATGTGAGAATATTTCAGATGACAAGACGGAGAAATGAATGAACATGTCTGAAACAGTATCTATAATGTCCACAATTAGTTCCATTTAATCGACTATGTCTTTTGAGTTTAAGTTTAGAAAATAAAAATAATCAATAGTTTTCCGAAAATTTCTGTAATAGTATTAATTGTATAAAATTTACTTGATATGATACATTATGCACTTAAATTATTATAGCAGCTCATAGTGATTAACATAATTCTGTTTTAATTCAGACCTACGTCGCAAATATTTTAATTGCTGTCAATCCTTATATGGAAATCAAAGACTTGTATTCATCTAAGACAATTCAATCTTACAAAGGAAAATCTTTAGGGGAAATGCCGCCTCATGTGTTTGCCATTGGTATGTATATAATTGACCTATGTGTTTTTTGAAATTTTTAATAAAATATATATTTTTAGCCGATAAGTCATTTAGGGATATGAAAGTTTTGAAACAATCGCAAGCTATAATAGTATCAGGTGAATCTGGTGCTGGAAAAACTGAATCCACCAAATATATTTTAAGATATCTTTGTGACCTGTGGGGATCTACTGCTGGGCCTATAGAGCAAAAAATTTTGGATGGTAAAATTGAGTATAAATTTAATTAGCAAAAAAATTAATATTTAAAAAACAATAACATTGCAGCAAATCCCGTTTTGGAAGCATTTGGAAATGCCAAAACTACGAGAAATAACAACAGTTCCAGATTTGGTAAATTTATGGAAGTACATTTCGACAAGAAACTACAAGTAGTTGGTGGTCATATATCACATTATCTTTTAGAGAAATCCAGAATTTGTACTCAGAGTATAGAAGAAAGAAATTATCATGTATTTTATTTGTTATGTGCAGGCGCTCCTGAAAGTTTAAGATGCAAACTAAATATAACCAAACCCGATGACTATAACGTAAAGAACTTTATATGTTCAATTTAATATTAAAAATAGTATATTATGACATATACCTGTATTTCAGTACTTGAAGAGTGGCTGTTGTCAATATTTCACGAAACCATCGACAGAAAAAACATTATCTCAGGGACAAAGGAGTAAACAGCATGTGTCAAAAGGAAGTTTAAAGGATACTTTACTAGATGATATTGAAGATTTTAACAACTTGGACCAAGCTTTGTCTCGTATGGGTATTTCTGAGAATGAAAGGATGGAAATATACAGCATAGTAGCCGCTGTTCTTCATTTGGGTAACATTGCTTTTGAAGAAAACCCTGATGACACTAAAGGAGGTTGTAGAGTTACTGATAGTTCTGAAAAATCATTAACAATGGCTGCTAAAATTATCGGTACTGACGCTTCAGAATTACGCCAAGCCTTGGTATCTCGAGTAATGCAAAGCAGCCGAGGTGGTATCAAGGGCACTGTTATCATGTAAGTATCATTCTTTTTTATCAATATATCACATACATTCAAGTCGATACAAACATATATTAAAAGTATGTTTAAACTGTACACAACATGAACTCAATCCCGAAATCCGAATCATTCAAATACAGTCGTATTTTTATATACTCGTAAGTTGGAGTCAGTAAAATTTGTACTCGAAAATTCTTGCTGTCAAGATTTAGTTCATAAAGAAAGATACAGTTCTATATAGCAACCTGTTTCATATACCAGACTACTCAAAATTTTAAATATTATTCCATTATAATGTTCTTAGATTCTTTTCAATCTGATTATAATGTACTTGTAGATACTGGGAATAATTTAACTGAACTCCAAAAAAATTTGTGAGCACCAATTTTTTCTATCTACTTTAAGTATTGGTTATAAAAGAATAATACATGAACACTGTATTGCTGTCACTAAAATATATTTACTAAACATAAAAAATTGTATATTGATATCCTTAAATAATAAATGAGTACAAAAATTAATTAATTATACACAGTGCCACACACAGGGAGGGTCCTGGTGGTCCAGACACCCCTTGAAAAATAATAATAACTAATATTTTATGAAAATTGAAATGACTTATTCGTGGAATTCTGTGACAAATGTTTAAGTTTATAGATTCGTAAATATATAAATGATGAACAAAATCACATTAATATTTGTTGATAAGTAGAAAATGCTTCATAAGGCTATAAGTAATTGATGTTCACTGATATTTAATTTTTTTTGTAATGATTCTTTTTTATCATGTAGCTACTGATAAAATTTTACAAATACAAATGGAGTGAGTATAATATGTATAAATAATAACTATTATTTTAGGGTACCTCTTAAAGTGTATGAAGCGATCAATGCGAGAGATGCTTTAGCTAAAGCGTTATACAGTAAATTATTTGACAATATAGTACAGAGAATAAACAAAGGTATTCCTTATCAAGAGTCAAGTTATTATATTGGTGTTTTGGATATCGCTGGATTTGGTAAGATATTGAAAATAATTTTATAATACTGGGGTTGTAATAATATTAGTATTTTATTTTAGAATTCTTTACTGTGAATAGTTTTGAACAATTTTGCATTAATTATTGTAACGAAAAATTGCAGCAGTTCTTCAATGAGAGGATTTTAAAACATGAACAAGAATTATACAAAAAAGAAGGGTTAAATGTTCCAGAAGTTAAATACGTAGACAATCAGGATTGCATTAGTAAAAATTAGTAAATGATTTGAGTGTATCTTATAATAAATTATTGTTCGGTTCTAAGTTCGACAAAGAACATAGAATTAAACAAATAGCAATATTCAATATAAACCAAGAAAATCCAGATCATTTACTTTAACAACATACCTTCGTAGCAAAAGTTTAATCTATTTTTTTTATAGATTTAATTGAAATGAAGAGTAATGGTGTATTTACTCTACTGGACGAAGAGTCAAAATTACCTAAACCAAATTACACTCACTTCACTTCTGAAGTACATACTCGTTGGCCAAATCATTTCCGCTTAGGTTTACCCAGAGCATCACGATTAAAAACTCATCGAATCATCAGAGATGATGAAGGATTTTTAATTCGACATTTCGCTGGAGCTGTTTGTTATCAAACTGTAAACAAACCAAAATTTCAAAATTATTTTGTTCAATTAATAAAGTTTTATGTTTTAGAAACAATTTATTGAAAAAAATAATGATGCTCTGCATGCATCTTTAGAAGGACTAGTACAGGAAAGTTCGAATCCTTTAGTTCAAAATTTATTTGCTACTCTTAATTCACAAAAAGGAAAGTTGAGTTTCATTAGCGTTGGATCAAAGTTTAAAACTCAGTTGGAAGAACTTATGGAGAAGTTACGAAGCACAGTACGTATTTTAAATATTTATATTTCATTACGTATCTTTATAGAATTTTACACCATTTTTTTTAATACAGGATGTTTATGTTAAGACCGCAACCACGAATATTTCATTTATTTTGAGAGATAACAAAAAATTGTATGATGCAAAGTTGAACTAGACTAAGAGGCGCATAAAATAATAAAGATTTCTACGTACCTGAAGGAGATTGAAACAGAACTTCAAAAAAGGTTTTAACATTTGAACAGTTTGAATCAACGACAAAATAAATTGAAAGTAAATAAGAATTTTGAGTCACTTCCGATTTTAGCAGAAATGTCATAGTTTTACTTCATCCATTTCAAAATGGCGACCATTTATTTAAAAAATCTTTATGAACTGTGAAAACATTATATTTTGGTTAATTCTGAACCTAATTTTATGTGAATTCCGAATTAAAAATATAGAAATACCGATTCCCTATGATAGATTTAAATTTAGTTCTATTTCTGCTAAAACCGGAAGGCCCACAAAATTACTATTACTGTTATCTTATGCGCCCCTTTGTTTAGTTTAATTTAGCTTTATAACATTTTTTGTATCTCTTATAATGAACTAAATATACGTGGTGCGGTTCTTACGACATACACTCTGTTTAAAAATTGTTTACTTTCTTGTGCCAATATCAAGAAAAATTTCCTAAATTAATTTAGATTTAGAACTTTTTAATCGCTGAATAAAATTAATAGACGTTTGTCAGTTCAGCTTACATAGTACCACAGTTCACTACTGATGAGTTCCTAAAGAGCGAAACGCGTCTATGGTTAAAGCTGAACTGACCAGTCTTTGATGATGACCTAATAAGTTGATTCAAATGTGCTGTAATTTTGTGGAACTTTGACAAGTGTTGGAAAAATGTTTCCTATTATTTTCTTATTTTATTAATTGACGTCGTATTACCGCTGTGGATTAGATATTTTTGGAGCTTGGTAACGCACTATCAGAGATACGAAGTACGTTAAATTACAGAAAAGTTGCCCACAAAAATGCATATGTAACTGGGTATAAACAAAAATGTAAATTTTGTAAATATTTTTCACCTATACCCTTTTTGATTGGATTTATATAAAATTTACATATTAAGGAGACACTTTTTTAACGAGGAATTAACAACAGTGTTCAAAATTTTTATACTTCATATACTATGGAGCACATAGTAGGTATGGCACTTCTAAATAAGGTTTATTTTTTTCTTTTCAACAATATAAAACACATCTATATTAAAATTAAAATTACCTGAGAAACTAAAAATAATTATTTTTCTTTTGATTTTATTTATGGAAATTGATAAAGTCATTATAATTTTAATCAACATTTGTTAATATAAATAATTTAAAACAAATCAATAAATTTCAAGTAAATTTGCAAGAAACCAGTGATTTATTTAAGTATAGTAATTGTTAAATTAGAGTAGTTTATTATTATCACTAAATATTGATTGAAATTTAAACATCCTAGTAGCGGAATTTTACTTTAATAATGAGATTTTATTATTGGTTGAATTTCCAAATGATTTGCATTATTATTGGTTGAAAAGAGATCATGGGAAATTGTTAAGTACATAAAAAACATATTACATATGTAATTTCGCATAAGTAAGTAAATATGGGATATATTGTGCTGTAGTTTTGAAAATCTGAATTCAATTTCACAGCCGTGGTAAGAATCGATAATATCGCCTATTTTTTATATTGTATTCTTAAATAAGCTTAATAGAAATGAATGATATTCTTGTATTAAGTGCTTGGAATTGATGATTATTAGAATTCTCTAAAACATTTCGCCCTCAAAATACAAACAATTTTTTGCTATGATATTATTTTAATATTAAAAATGTAAATTGTATTGCGTGCATGTAATAGTATATTACTATTCGTCTGATCGATTTCGTCGACAGTTACTATAGGCTTTGTACATATGTATTTTCAAACTGAATTTAAGGTTGTGAAACCACGTTCAATTTAGATATCTCCAATTTTGCATCAAATCCTGAACTTTGATAAGAGATTAATACAATAGAGGCCTATGAAATTATATAAAATGGACAAAAATATTCAACAAAAAGCAAATTTAAGTCTGTCTTTGCATGCAGTGACACACTCTCAGTGCACAATAATAATAATTATTATTAAGTAAAATAGAAATTCTGGTGCCACACATTTTTAAGATTTTAAATGTTCTTCGCAATATGTGGCGGTGAATTCAAAATTGATATTATATTGATTTATAAAGAGAAAAATTAGGATGTCGCCAGGTTCGGTCCTGGGACCTATAAGCAAATGCAGCTAAGCGTTACACCACCTAGCGGTAATTTTTAGAACTACTGTATCCAGGATACATTTTGAATTGTATTATATATTAGATACAGATATTTTCAAATATTTTTGGTGTGTTGATAAAATATATAATATAAAAAGATTATTACTGTGTACCAGGGTGTAAAAAAACATCCAGATGTATCTTTTAATGTATTGCCAAAGAAAGAAACACAAAAGCAAAATTTGAGATAAAGTTTAGGGTTAATTAATAGATAAACATGCAGTATGGATTATGCGATTAAAAATAGGGAAAAAAAGTTAACCCGCGTACGGTAGTTCCCTGCATTTCACAAAAAATATTACATTATTATTTCAACTTTTTAAGTAGTAAAAGAATACTATTTCAGGAATGTTTACGTTACCAGGAATACGTCTTAGGATCAAAAATAATATTTTTACTTCAATTGTCATGGTGATAAATAATAATAATAATCATCTTTATAAGTTCATACGAAAACTGGTATTTTTAGTCTTAATGTAACAAATAACTCCTTTTTATGGTAAGTAGTTAAACAAGTAATATGTAAATAGAACTGTTGCCAAATAAATTTTTTTACTGTACATTTCAAACGAAATGCAATACCTATTAATTTGCTAAACCCAAAGAAAATACGATAAATAAATTCAAAATAGTGACCGAATTTTGAGAATGATATACAAAATTTCGCACAAAGTCAACATTAAAACGCTACGCATAATAATGTCGAAATAGAGAAATATCATGATACAAATACAATAGAAGAGACAGACCCAGTAGATACTATAATAAATTTATTAAATAATCAACCGAAAACGTTTGGAAACTCTGATGTACAAGTAAATATTTAATAAATACAGAAAGAGCACTTAACCATCTCAGGCTTAGAAAATTTTGATATACTAATTTTTATTCTAAATTCTACAGATTTAATATATAGTGACAATCATATAAATAAATTAAATATAAAAGAGAAAGTTATTTTGTGTTTTATAACATTAAAGTGCCATTTAAGTTTTGTAGTTTTAAAACGTCAAAAATCTATCCTGGATACAGTAGTTCGCGACGTGTTCCAGATGGCGCAGTGATCTCTACAGTCGCCCTGGAGTAAAATATGATTTTATTCTAATTTTTCTCTCTATTTTGTTATGTAACATAGGCAGTCTCTAATCCACTGAAAGACTTGACACGAGAGTCGTTTGCGGTGACACTGTTATTTAAAATAAATATATCATCACGCCTTTTACCCATTACTGGGTGTGGCACTCTGCCGAAGCAGATCTCGGTAAGTGATATATTTATGCGCGTGAAGCGCGATTACCAGCCGTCAAATCACGGCCCCCAAAGGTGTTAGTGGTGGGGGAGCCACAGGGGTAATTTTAAATTGGTGAAAATGTTTCGTCGGCTGTATTGATCTAACCAGGGTTCTTATGATCCCCAGACCGACTTGATACCACTGAGCCATTACTCCACTGTTATTTAAGGAGAATATATGAATTTTATTGACTTAACTTTATTTCATAACTGATATTTGTTTAAAAGTCCTTTTATAATATTGTAACGTTTACGTCTTTCTAGAAGTGTGTAGAATTGCAAGGCACAAAATTAACTCACAACTATTTATGTTAAACGAAAATAAATGTGTCTTTATTTAATGAATTAAAACTAATAATAAGTAAAACTATTACAAACTAATTAACACTAGTACTACACTTAAACATTACTTATAAATACACTGAGACTAATCCTATTTATATCACGTACACTAGAGCTATGATTTATTTCACGAAATTTATGTAACGCGTTCGAATTCAACTGTCAACTGAACTACCTCGAGCCGTCTGCTCGCGCTTTTATATTGCCATCCGATTTCTAGAAGATTTCCAGAATATCTCCGAATCTTCCCTCCCAACCGCACGACCTGTGAAGCGCTCTCGCGCTATACCGCCTGGGTGGTCTGGCTGCAACGTACCGCTCTGGTCCCCAGGAAGGTGCTAGAACGTTCTCGACTGATTAGTTTTATATTCGTTACAATATAAATATAGTAAAACAAAAATATTATATTTTTTAATACTATAATGCAGTGTTTCTCAAATTTCAGAACCTATCTTTTTCTAAATTATCCAAATTATTAAAACAATAATAATAAAATATAATTTAATTTTAATAGAATTTTGTTTTCAATTTAAATAATTTATCAGCAATAAGAGGAGTGATATTGCTTCAATGATGCATAGCCGCAAATTGTTACGTACTCCGTTAAATTCTTTCACATACCCCTGGAATACGCATACCTAACTTTGTAAAATACTTTTGTATTGAATCGAATTTATATTTGTACTAAGCAGTTATTTTATTTAAAATTTAAATAAAAAAAAATGAAAAATACAGGTAAATACATATTTGATTTCATCTTGTAAATGTATCTATTTGTCCAATGCACTATAGTAAAATTAGATCAATTTTTAGCATAAATGGAAATTAAATCCATAAAGTTGAATCTAAGAATATGTACAAATTTATATTATCCTTATAATTATTATATCAAAAGTCCTTTAAATGTGGCGTCAGCCGCCATACTGCAAAATTAGCTTCCATTTTCAGTTTTTTTCATTTATCTCATAATTTTCAATAGAACAGTCTTCTACATCTTTTTTATTAAGTATTGAATGGTTAAAAAAAATCATAAAATATAATATGAACATTTAAGCACTGTTAGTTAGTTGATGAAGAATTTTGATAAAACAGGCTAATTGAAAAAATAAGAACAAATGGCTATTTTATTTATTTATCAACTTTAGATTTATACATAGTTTAAATTACAAAGTTGCGGACAAATATAAGTTCCACTTTTCGATATAAAATCATTCTGAATTACACTTTTGGATTCACCGAAAATTTAATGTTTGTAATTGAATAATACAAGTAAATTTTGTGGATTTTCTAAAAATACTTTTAATTAGCTTCCAGTGATAGCAAACAATTTTATTTCCATAAAAATATAATTCTGTTATTAATTTTTCAAAATTATTCAACTATTTTCTGACATATGTATGTCTTTGATTGAAAATATAATTTTAAGTTATACCGGTAATATCAGGTAAGATTTTATATTGACAGATTACACTATTGCTATTTTAATTTTTATAAATATCAAAATATATTCTCAAACAAATAAGACACATCGTCAGGGGATACATTACATAATTAATTCATTCTACTTCGTGATCTGATATGTACGCACCTTTATATTTATTATTTAAGTCGATGAAGTATAATTTTCAAAATTATATTTTAGGGAACAAATTTTATTCGCTGTATTAAACCCAACACTAAGATGGTTGACCACCAATTTGACGGCGCATTAAGTTGGACACAACTGAAATGTTCAGGTATGACTAGTGTTTTGTCTTTGATGGAGCACGGCTATCCATCAAGAACACCTTTTAAAGAACTTTATAACATGTACGAATCATATCTGCCAAAAGAATTAAAATGTTTGATTCCAAGGACTTTCTGCGAGGTACGGAATAAGTAAATATAACATTTAAATTATAGTGTCTAATATATGTTTCCAATTATAGGCAATGTTGCACAGCTTAAATCTGCAAGAAAAAGATTTTAAATTTGGAGTTTCTCGCGTTTTTTTCAGGCCAGGAAAATTTGCAGATTTTGATAAAATTATGAAATCAGATCCTGAAAACTTACAAAAAATTGTAGCAAATGTTAAACATTATTTAGTAAAATCTCGCTGGATCAAGTCACAATTCTGTGCTCTGTCTGTAATAAAATGTAAGTTATATTACCCAATAAATTTGTTAATTGTCTTTAGCAGACCTTACTCGGATCACATTTGGACTTTTAATCTACTTTCATGAAGCAAGTAATTATTGTTGTTTGCCATTTTAGCTTAAAAAAAATTCCGATAGACAGTTGAGTGTCATAAAAATGTTTTATATACTATTTATTTAACGAAAGAACGAAAAACTATTTTGATTGAGTTTTGTGATATTAAGTTATAAGAAATTAAATATGAGCTTGAAAGAATAGAATTAGATATTTTATTTTAATTAAATTATATTTGTAAAATGTTTTAAATTTTTAGTGAAAAATAAAATTTTATATCGTAAGTCAGCTTTGATAACAATCCAGAAGACCGTAAAGGGATATTTAGTAAAAAAGCAGCATATGCCAAGATATAAAGGCATCAAGGAGATTAATGGTTTAAAACTACAATTGAAACAGTTAGAAAAAGTTGCAAATGAATTAAAGAAAGATAAAGCAACAAGTGAGGCTCAAATTAAAAATCTGCACTCAGAAATGATGGCTGCTATAATCAAAATTAAATCGGAAGAGAAAATAAAAGCAAATGATATTGACGAATTATATAACGACTTGTTGAATAAGGCCAATAATCAAATGAATGCACTTCAAAAGAAAATGCAAGAACAAAAAAATGCTGAGGAACAAGCACGTCTTAGAAAAATCCAAGAAGAAATGGAACGAGAAAGAAAACAAAAAGAAGAGGAAGAAAGAAAGAAACGTGAAGAGGAAGAAAGAAAGATGCAGTATGTATTAAATTCGAATATTGCAAATAATTTTTGAAAATTCTTATTTATTTCTCTAGGAAAGCGGAATTAGAAGCACGAAGGAGGGCCGAAGAAGAGTTAAGAAGGAAGCAAGAAGAAGAAGACAGAAGATCTGCTGCGGCCTTACAAGCTCAACAAGAGAAATTGGCATTAGAAGAGCAGAAATACCGCGAGCAGTTGGAACAAGAGCGGCATGATCATGAATTGGCTGTGCGGTTGGCAGAAGAATCCAATGGACAAATTGAAGATTCACCTCCTTTATCCAGAAGGTTAGTTACCATTTTGCTTTCCGAATATATTCGCTATGCTGATATTGACACATCTTTATATAACTTTATATTACTAAATACATTTTCTTTGATAATTTTAGAATAGGAATAGATATTTTCAAATTTTTGTATCTAATTTATTTCATGCAGATATGTTTTTTTTAAAATATTTATAGTTATAATTAAATGTATACAGAGTATTACACGAAAAATGGATCATAGGCGTTTGTAGAGAATAATATCCTGTCTCTAAATAACTAAAACAAAAATCATTTTACTTGAATTAAATTGAAAAAGGATGAAAAATTTCCAAATATAACTTTTCAGTAGCTAGTCTTAGAAGTATATGTCCGCTATAAAAATCTGTTTTTGTGCTATGAAAATCATGACTTCAAATTGAATTAAAGAGAAAATTACATGGACACAGTAGCTTTATTGGTTAAGATCATTTTATCACAGTTCCAAGATCCCAGGTTATAATGCTGGTGATATCCGAATTTGTCACTCTCTAATTTAATTTCATATCATCAATTTTTACTTTACAAAAATACTAATTACAAATCTTAATATTCTTTAGTCTGCTCAGAAAAAATGTCGTTGCTACAAACGTCAGGAGATGAATTTATATTTTCTTCATTGCTAAGAAAATAAAAAAAAAACAACAGCACTTTTCAATTGTTATTTTAATAATTTTATTTCGTTTATATTTTTTATAAAAATAAGTTTTCATTCTAAAATTACAATTCAAAAAATTGTATGTATACTATAAGAGACAAATGCGTTTTTTTCTCTCGTTGCAGCACTCGACATTGCCTCATTTACACGAAAAAACAACCTTCTGTGCCCTTTATAATGTGTAAATTATTACTCGTATTTTAAAAATATTGCGTTAAGTAATTGTAATTAAATAATAGGAATCTTGTAGTTTGTATAATCTCTACAACTTGAACGTCTAACGTGTAAAACTTTGCATACAGGATGAGTTTCTATATTTTTTTTCACCATTGGAATCTCGAGCATCATAAGAGATATTTTTTATGATGATATTTAAAAAAAATGCCAGATCTAGTAAATATATTACAGAAAAAAAATTACATATACCACAGGTATCCCTTTATAACAAACAAACCATTAAAATTCTCTTTTAAAATGGTAATATCTGGTAATTCAACTGGTATCTCGTACTAGGGCTGGGCGATATTAAAATTTCAATATCGATATTCGATATCGTCAAAATATATATACACGCGTCTCTTGTACGGCCACCATTGGGATCTCGGAAATTACAAGAGCTAAGACATCGATATATATTATTAGGATAATTTCATGGTTTTTGTTAGATCAGATATGTGTAGGCAATTTTTTTTCAAATAAGTTTTGTTAAAAAATAGTAGTATATAGAGAGACAAGTTTCAAATAAAAATTGTAGATACTGAAGCCATATTTACAATACAAGGGGGAATTAAAATAATTTCTTCAGTCGCCTATTTTTGAGATATGATCTAAAATTGCATTCTTTTTAAATGACATGAATAGTATAAAATTAATTTTTTTAAAGTTTTTTTATTTCTCCCTTTAATAATGCTAAGTTAACAGGACTAATACATTATTTAACGGTAATCAAGTAGCGAATGAATTTAATTTTTTTTACTCAAGTAATTAAAATGTGATGAATTCAAATATCATAGAAGTAATAAGGCTGATAAGTTGTCATTAATTTTTATCAAAATTTGTTGTCTTATTAAACATAGAATTTGAAAAATCAAATATACAGAACAAAC
Organism: Pterostichus madidus; assembly: GCA_911728475.2. Lineage (NCBI taxonomy): Eukaryota > Metazoa > Arthropoda > Insecta > Coleoptera > Carabidae > Pterostichus > Pterostichus madidus. The sequence goes on along the minus strand of OU452309.1, from coordinate 22,956,162 downwards.
TTAGTGTTGTCATTAAAAAGGGGGAAAAATATGCTATTAAAATATGTAATTTTCAACTATACGTTCTACTAAAAAAATATCACTTTATATCAAATTTTAAAAATGACCAGCTAAATAAATATGTTTTACTGTAGTGCAGGAATCGGCTTCCAGGCGCCCGCGAGCGCACGTGCGCTCTCACACGATTATGATCTTTTTTTAAAATTCTTATTTTTCCATATTTACATATATAATTTACATATCGCAGAAGATTATAAATAAATATATCATAATGACTTCTACCAGCAAGTTAGCGTGTTTTATTTAGAGTATGTATACAGGCAGTTCATTTTAAGTGGCGTACTAATGCTATTTCGAGAAGTATAGGTTTTGCGAAGTCGTCATCAATATCATTAAATTGCCCTGCTAAAATGACAACTTTTGTATAATTTAATCGAAGTCGTAATTCTTATAGTTAAAAACCTTTAAATAAAGTTGAAAGAACATAAAATTCTGCATCTAAATGATTAAACAACATGAATTTTGCTTGCTAAAAATGAATAAAATCCACGATGGCACTACAATTGTGTACGATGAATATAGCTGCATAAGATTAATTACAAAATTGATTTAAGCAGTAAAATTTGAAAAATCAATTACGAAAAGTTTGAATGTATATGCTACTTAATTAACTTTTTAAAAGTTAGTACTTAATAATTATATCATAACAAGCTTACCATCGTTGCAACCAGAAAAAAAAGGTAGTTTAATGAAGCTAATTTGAAGTATTGGTTCTATTAAAAAATGTGCCCATATAAAAAAATATCTTCCTACGATATTGGCTAGCTATCAATAGTATGTACTTTTTGTTTGAATTTTTTTTCGCGATATGTCAATTTAGAAATTATTTACTAGAGAAAAAAATAATAAAAATCATTTTTCGCCAATATCTAGTAACAGGATTTTTGAAAGTCCCATTTACCCGAAGTCGTAGCTCTTACAGGTTCCGAGATATTTATGGTGAGCGTCGAAATATGTATATATATATATACAGTCTGTCCATATTTAGAAGCTCACCTTTGGGATATCGAATACTATAAGAGCTACAACATCGGTTAATTTAAACAAAAGTTTTCACACTAGAAGGTCAATTTAATGTTTTTGTTTTCCCGAAAAAATATCTATAATAAACTGATAATAATGTAACATACTTATTATTATTACCGATACTATCTATTTCATCAAAGCATGCTTGGTATAAAATAATAAATAATATAGTAATACGATATTTTAGTTTAAGTTTTTAGGTAACGTTCAAGGGTCGCGAAACGATTTTACCTTAGTGAGGGCACAAAATATTTTGTCCATTAAATTAGTATTTGTGCACGCTCTCCAAAATCGTTACTTTGCAAACTGTTTGCCGTCCGCAAAATCTTATTTTAGCTAACTAATCCTTTAAAGCAGAGGTTCTTAAACTTAATTTATCCGCCACCCCTTTTACACGAAACACATTTTTTGTGACCCCTGTGTAATAGTATATTACATAATAAGTCAGGAAATTAAAAACACGTTCCTGATTTACATATTATGTATACTATTTTTTCTGAAACTGTTTAATTTAATCAATAATTAATCAAAATAATTCAAAATGTTTAAATTTTTAGATATAAATTGTATTGACAGCAGACTACGTATCCGAGGTTACAACAAAAAAAAAAAAAGATAAAACGCAAAACAGTCAGGTAAAATCTTTACCCTCCACATAATTTTGTGTGAAACACCAAATTTGTAGAAAGAGCGAGGTGACACCATGCCGAGTCGATCAAATGGTTTCTCCTTTCAGCACTTCTTCCCCGCAGATCTCCAAATTTTTGTGACGTTTAACATTTGGATTACGTGATAAACGTCAAACTGTAAAGCAATACCATGTTCGCTACATAATAAATTATTAAATTCTATTTTACTCACTAGATGGCAACCGAAAAATTTGAATTGTATAAATCCCTATTGTGTAGAATTCACTTTCAAAAACAAGCGCAGGGCGACACTCCCTTCCTTTCTTAGCTTTTTGTTTCATTTTCAGTTACTGCATTGTGTGGACTTTTCTTTCATATATAAGTGCAGGCTATCGCTTTCATCTTTTCTAATCTTTGTAGATTCGTTGTTAGGAGTAAGCGTGAGTGATTTGAGATGTTTAATGTATATGTTATGTACGTCGAAGAAAGAAGATGAATGATAAGTGAATAGGAATGATGTGATTGAAGGTTTGTTGTGTGATGAATGATTTCGAGTGTAATAAATTAAAGAGTTTATATGGAGTGATCTATGAATGTGGTTAAAGTGAGGGTGGTGTTTTTGGATGATAATGTTTGACGAGGGCTGATTATTTGATGAATATAATGAGTGAATATTTTATGAGTGATTTTAGAGTTCGTGCTCCCCCACTTGTTGGGGTATAGCGTGAAGATATGTATGTATTTTTATTTATGAAAAATTTAATAAAATGACCGATCTTGCTTTTTGGACATAATACATCTAATCTTGGTTTAATTTTTGATAGTGAACAATATTAACATCTGTGTATACATAAAATGCCGATTTACATAAATATGTGGATGCGAAAGACAGTAGAACTGATATTGCCAATTCAGTAAGTGTTGGATATTCGGATTTTATTCCAATCCAAATGACAAATTTTCTGCGACTCTCCAGAATCTTTACGCGACCCTCAAGTTAAGAACCACTGCTTTAAAGATCACCTAGCAACTAATTTAATATATTTGCCTTGGGTTGGGTATCTCAGAAGTGTTTTTCCAAGAATCTCATAGGTCACTAGATAATGGCGAAAAACTGACTTTGGTCGATTTTTTTCTTCTGTAAATATTTCCTAAAAGGTTATATTGGGAAAAAACTTTCAAATAGCAAAGTTATACTTTTAAGATATATACATTACCGTAGGCAAATATATTTTTCAGAATAAATTTAATACAGTCGAATCTCCATAACTCGAATATCAAGGGACCGCAAAATTAGTTCGCATTATAGAAATTTCGAGTTAAAGAAAAAACAAACAATACCTATTGCACACATGTTTTATTGCGTAAAAAATACAGTGTTTCTAAAACATTCTGAAATGCGGCGGTGACATTTTAGCAACACTGTATACTTTGTACCAGGGAACATATACTCTGTATCAATAAAAAATCATTACAAAGGTAGATCTCGTTGCTCTTCGAGGATTCTCAAAAAAATACGTAGATCGCAGATTGCATGCGTCGTGCCAGGTGAAACAAAATTCGACTGTACACGAAAATGAGGAGCAAGTATTGTGCCAAAAAAGTTAATTTTTACCGTGATAATTCGGCTTATAGAGAATACTGTTTTATTGGAACTCGTTATTAGCTTTGAATTACAAAGATTTTCGAGATATATATATATATATATATATATATATATATATATATATATATATATATGGGATGGCTAGCTCAGTGGTATGAAGTCGGCCTGTGGATCCTGTGGTCCCTGGTTCGATTCCCACAGGCGACAAATTTTCATAATTTGAAAAAGCTATCCCTGTGGCTCCTCCACCACTAACATGTTTGGGGGCCGTGATTTGACGACTGGTAACCGCACTTCACGCGCAAAATATATCACTTACCGAGATCTGCTTCAGCAGAGTGCCACACCCAGTAATGGGTAGAAGGCGTGATGATATATATTATATATATTATATATTATATATATTATATATATATATATATATATATATATATATATATATATATATATATTTTCATAATTTGAAAAAGCTATCCCTGTGGCTCCTCCACCACTAACATGTTTGGGGGCCGTGATTTGACGACTGGTAACCGCACTTCACGCGCAAAATATATCACTTACCGAGATCTGCTTTAGCAGAGTGCCACACCCAGTAATGGGTAGAAGGCGTGATGATTTATATATATATATATATATATATATATATATATATATATATATATATATATATATATATATATATATATATATATAAATATATATAACATATAGTCGAAACCTCTATAATTCGAACCTCCAAAAATCGAAATCTGCCTTAAGTTGAAGTTTACTGTTGTACCCTGTACATTTTGTATAATTGCCATATTTTTTTTATCTCTCTAAATCGAATTTTCGTATCTCGAGAATCTTTGTAATTCAAAGCTAATAACGAGTTCCAATAAAACAGTATTCTCTATAAGCCGAATTATCACGGTAAAAATTAACTTTTTTGGCACAATACTTGCTCCTCATTTTCGTGTACAGTCGAATTTTGTTTCACCTGGCACGACGCATGCAATCTGCGATCTACGTATTTTTTTGAGAATCCTCGAAGAGCAACGAGATCTACCTTTGTAATGATTTTTTATTGATACAGAGTATATGTTCCCTGGTACAAAGTATACAGTGTTGCTAAAATGTCACCGCCGCATTTCAGAATGTTTTAGAAACACTGTATTTTTTACGCAATAAAACATGTGTGCAATAGGTATTGTTTGTTTTTTCTTTAACTCGAAATTTCTATAATGCGAACTAATTTTGCGGTCCCTTGATATTCGAGTTATGGAGATTCGACTGTATTAAATTTATTCTGAAAAATATATTTGCCTACGGTAATGGATATATCTTAAAAGTATAACTTTGCTATTTGAAAGTTTTTTCCCAATATAACCTTTTAGGAAATACTAGCGGTCGGCCTGGCTTTGCCAGGCCTCACGCTAGGCTCCACGGACACTGAAGTAAGGTTCACTTCTGTATGATAATTGAGAAAATATAAACTGAATTAATTCCAATCTAAAACGTTTCAATTCTGTACGTTTATTCATGCAAAGACCTATTAATTGAAATCTGTATCACTAAAACAAATGCCGCTAAAAAAAAAACAAATTTAATTCGCGTGCCCTTTAAAAGACATTTCATTTGATACCAAACACGATAAGTTTTAAAATACTTTCACGAAAACAATTGAAGATCTGAAAGTATTTAATTTTGTACGCGAGCTCTTCATAAACCTTTCATTTTATATCAAACATGATTGGTTTTAAAGCACTTTCACTAAAACAATTCTCGGTCGAAAAAAATACCAATTTTATATTCGAGCCCTTCAAAGGCCTGTAATTTAATACCAAATATGATAGGTTTTGAAACACCTTTACTAAAACAAAGGACGATAAAAAAATAATTAATTTAACACGCGTGCTCTTTAAAAGACTTTTCATTTGAAAACAAACACGATAGGTTTTGAAATACTTTCACTAAAACAATTGACTATCGAAAAGTATTACATTTTGTAAGCGAGTCCTTCAAAAGACCTTTCATTTGATACCAAACACAATAGGTTTTGAAGCACTTTCAGTCAAACAATTTCCGATCTAAAAGTATTTAATTTTGTACGCGAGTTCTTCAAAAGACCTTTTAATTTTACATCAAACATGATTGGTTTTGAAGCATTTTCACTAAAACAATTCTCGGTCGAAAAAAATACCAATTTTATATTTGAACCCTTCAAAAGGCATGTCATTTAATATCAAATATGATAGCTTTTGAACACCATTACTAAAACAATAGACGATCAAAAAATAATAATTCATTAAATACGCGTGCCCTATAAAATTGAAACACTTTTAGTAAAACATTTGACGATCGAAATGTATTAAGTTTTGTACGCAAGCCCTTCAAAAGACCTTTCATTTGATAGTAAACACGATAGGTTTTGAAGTACTTTCATTAAAACAATTGTCGATCGAATAAAATTTAATGCTGCACGCGAGTCCTTCAAAAGACCTTCCATTTGATATCAAACACGACAGGTTTTGATGCACTTTCACTAAAACAATTGCTGATCGAAAAAGTCAATTTTGCATGCGAGCCCTTTAAAAGACCTTCTATTTGATACCAAACGCGGTATAATTCGCGAAACTTTAAATTTGAAACAATTGACATCGTAAGTTCTTTAAAAACTCTTTCATATGACATTAAACACGGCATTATTCCGAATACTTCAAATTTAAAACAATTGACGGTCGCAATGTTTATTTTTTTTATTTCGCCTGAAAGTTCTTTTAAAGCCCTTGCATATCAAACACGATATGATTCGGAATACTTTAAGTTTAAAACAATTGACTGTCGTAAAATTTCAATAAAATATGTGTTTAATTTCCGAAAACATTTTGCTAAACTAACTTTTTTTTATTTCATCTGAAAGTTCTTCTAAAGCCCTTTCATATGACAGCAAAGACGGTATGATTCGGAATAATTTATGTTTGAAACAATTGAGGATCGTGAAATTTCAACATTTTTTATTTTATCTGAAAGTTCTTTTAAATCCCATTCATATAGCACTAAACACGGTATAATTCGGAATACTTTATGTTTAAAATAATTGACGGTCGTAAAATATGTATTTTTTATTTCATCTGAAAGTTCTTCTAAAGATCTTACAAATGAGACCAAACAAGTTATGATTTGGAATACATTAAATTTGAAACAATTGCCTATCGTAAAATTTCAACTTTTTTAATTTCATCTGAAACTTATTCTAAAGCCCTTTCAAATGACACCTACCATGTTTTATTTCCGAATACATTTTGCTATATATTAAAAATCCTTCGGAGGTCATTTCTGATGACATTCCACATTTATATATATATATATATATATATATATATATATATATATATATATATATATATATATATATATCAATTGGAAATTTTCTTTAAACTTTTTTGAAAAACTGTTGGAAATCGCTGGAATATTATTTCTGACATCGTTTTTTCGAGTTATCTTTGTTTGTATTGTAGAATGCTGCGGTAAATTTTTTACTCTGTATTATTACTGCGGACAAATTATGCTTTGTTTTATATACTTTTAAAACTTCACTGACATTTTGTCTTCAAATTTTTATATGAGTATGAAATCAGTTGAAAACAGTTTAAAACATGTATTCTCAATCATTTAATGCCTAAATCAATTTTCAAAATTTCTCTAACTTGTCTCGAAATTGAAATAATTCTATCAGAACATTCCATGCGTACCAAACAGAATTAGTTTTGATGCACTTTCACTAAAACAATTATCTGTCAAAAAAAACTATTTTTCACGCGAGTCCTTCAGAAGACCTTTCATTTGATACCAAATACGATAAGTTTAGAAGTACTTTCACTAAAACAATTGACGATCTAAAAGTGACAAATTTTATACGCGCGCCCTTTCAAAGACTTTTCATTTGATACCAAATACGATAGGTTTTGAAGTATTTTCACTAAAACAATTGCCGAACGAAAATATTCCAATTCTGCACGTGAGCCCTTCAAAAGACCTTTTATATGATACCAAACACGATAGGTTTTGATGCACTCACTAAAACAGTTACCGATGGAAAAAAAATCAATTTTTTACTCGAGCCCTTTAAATAACCTTTCATTTGATACCAAACACGATAGGCCTTAAAGTACTTTCACTAAAACTATTGCCGATCGAAAATATTTTAGTTTTGCACACGTAAACTTTAAAAGAACTTTCATAATATACCAAATACCTACGACTGGTTTTGAAGCACTTTCAATTAAACAATTATCGATAGAAAATTTAGGAGTGCCCAAATGATTCTAATTCGAGTTATCTGGTTTTTCTAAATTGAACTTTGCCGTAGACAAAATTTGCTTGGTTTTACTGTATATTATTATCGTGATTAAATTTGGTTGAGTTCACCTGTATAAATTATAAAACTTGTCAATTTGACGTTTCGTATCGAAACCAAATTTATTGTGGACCGTCAAAAATTTATTTTTTAAATACAAGTATTTGAAATGTGTAATTATAATAAAAACGTCTTCTCATTTCCACAATATGCGTAAAGTATTTCAAAACTAGTCACAAACATTTAATATTTAAGTAATTTATAATTAAAAATGCGACATGTCCACTGACAAATGTCAAGATGACAGTAGATGTTCTTAAAAATTCCAAAGCCTCCATATTCTTTATATTTTATAAAACTTGTCAATTTGACGTTTCACTTTAAAACCAACTTCATAGTGAAGTGTCAAAAATTTACTTTTTAAATACACATATTTGAAATGTATAATTATAATAAAAACGTCCCCTCATTTCCACAATATGCGTAAAGTATTTCAAAACTACTCACAAAAGTTTCATTTTGAAGTAATTTATAATTAAAAATGCGACATGTGCACTTACAAACGTCAAAGTGACAGTAGATCTTCTTCTTAAAAATTTCAAAGCCTCCACACTCTTAGTTGATTTTGCCCCAAAAACGCATGTTTTTTCAAGTTTTCTCGCACATCATGTGCACGAAAAATCTGAGACTATCAAAAGGCACTCCGCGTGATTGACCTCTATCAAATAAAAAAAGTTGCAAATATATCGGATAATCCGTCTAGGCTGTAGCGATTTACAAATGGGCGTGATGAATCCATATATATATATAAATATATAAATATACCTTATCAAAATAGTATATAGGACTAGCGTTCGGCCTGGCTTCGCCAGGCCTTTTCGCTAGGCTCCGCGGACACTGAAGTAAGGTAATTGAATTACGATCTAAAACTTATTATTTCTGTACTTCTGCTCATCTAAAGATATTTTTTGATTTTACTGTATATTACTGCCGAGGACAAATTTTGCTTTGTTTTACTATATACTATTTGTAACATTGACAGTCGCAAAATTTCAATCAGATACGTGTTTTATTTCCAAAAAGATTTTGTTAAACTAAGAAAAATTCTTCGGACATCATTTCTGATAGTTCCACATTTATATTTTATTTGTACATGAAATCAGTTGAATTTTTTCTCTTAACTTATTGAAAAACTGTTGGAAATCGTTGGAAAACACGACATGATTCGGAATAATTGAATTTTCAAACAATTGCCTATCGTAAATTTTAAATTTTTTCCAATTGCATTTAAAAGGTCTTTTAATGCCCTTTCATATGATACCAAACACGGCATGATTCTGAATAGTTGAATTTTTAAATAGTTGCCTATCGTAAATTTTCAATTATTTCTAATTGCATTTAAAAGGTCTTTTAATGCCCTTTCATATGATACCAAACATGACGTGATTCTGAATAGTTGAATTTTCAAACAACTGCCTATCGTAAATTCTCAATTTTTTCCAATTGCATTTAAAAGGTCTTTTAATGCCCTTTCATATGATACCAAACACGACATGATTCGGAATAGTTGAATTTTCAAACAGTTGCCTATCGCAAATTTTCAATTTTTTCATATTGCATTCGAAAGTAATTTTAATGTCCTTTCATATGATACCAAACACGGCATGATTCTGAATAGTTGAATTTTCAAACAATTGCCTATCGCAAATTTAAAATTTTTTCCAATTGCATTTAAAAGTTCTTTTAATGCCCTTTCATATGATACCAAACACGACATGATTCGGAATAGTTGAATTTTTAAACAGTTGCCTATCGTAAATTTTCAATTTTTTCATATTGCATTTAAAAGGTCTTTTAATTCCCTTTCATATGATACCAAACACGACATGATTCGGAATAGTCGAATTTTCAAACAGTTGCCTATCGTAAATTTTCAATTTTTTCTTTTTGCATTCGAAAGTACTTTTAATGCCTTTTCATATGATACCAAACACGACATGATTCGGAATAGTTGAATTTTCAAACAGTTGCCTATCGTGATTTTTCAATTTTTTCCAATTGCATTTAAAAGCTCTTTTAATGCCCTTTCATATGATACCAAACACGACATGATTCGGAATAGTTGAATTTTCAAACAGTTGCCTACCGTAAATTTTCAATTTTTTCATATTGCATTCGAAAGTAATTTTAATGTCCTTTCATATGATACCAAACACGGCATGATTCTGAATAGTTGAATTTTCAAACAATTGCCTATCGCAAATTTAAATTTTTTTCCAATTGTATTTATAAGTTCTTTTAATGCCCTTTCATATGATACCAAACACGACATGATTCGGAATAGTTGAATTTTTAAACAGTTGCCTATCGTAAATTTTAAATTTTTTCATATTGCATTCGAAAGTACATTTTATGCCCTTTCATATGATGCCAAACACGACATGATTCGGAATAGTTGAATTTTCAAACAGTTGCCTATCGTAAATTTTCAATTTTTTCATATTGCATTCGAAAGTAATATTTATGCCCTTTCATATGATACCAAACACGGCATGATTCTGAATAGTTGAATTTTCAAACAATTGCCTATCGCAAATTTTAATTTTTTCCAATTACATTTAAAAGGTCTTTTAATGCCCTTTCATATGATACCAAACTCGACATGATTCGGAATAGTTGAATTTTTAAACAGTTGCCTATCGTAAATGTTAATTTTTTTCATATTGCATTCGAAAGTACTTTTTATGCCCTTTCATATGATACCAAACACGGCATGATTCTGAATAGTTTAATTTTCAAACAATTACCTATCGCAAATTTTTAATTTTTTCCAATTGCATTTGAAAGGTCTTTTAATGCCCTTTCATATGATACCAAACACGGCATGATTCGGAATAGTTGTACTTTCAAAAAATTGCCTATCGTAAATTTTTAAGTTTTTTCAATTGCATTTGAAAGGTCTTTAAATGCCCTTTCATATGATAACAAACACGACATGATTCTGAATAGTTGAATTTTCAAACAGTTGGCTATCGTATATTTTCAATTTTTTCCAACTGCATTTAAAAGTTTTTTTAATGCCCTTTCATATGATACCAAACACGACATGATTCGGAATAGTTGAATTTTCAAACAGTTGCCTATCGTAATTTTTTTATTTTTTCTTATTGCATTCGAAAGTACTTTTAATGCCCTTTCATATGATACCAAACACAACATGATTCGGAATAGTTGAATTTTCAAACAGTAGCCTATCGTAAATTTTCAATTTTTTCCAATTGCATTTAAAAGGTCTTTTAATGCCCTTTCATATGATACCAAACACGACATGACTCGGAATAGTTGTATTTTCAAAAAATTGCCTATCGTAAATTTTTAATTTTTTTCAATTGCATTTGAAAGGTCTTTAAATGCCCTTTCATATGATAACAAACACGACATGATTCTGAATAGTTGAATTTTCAAACAGTTGCCTATCGTAAATTTTTATTTTTTTCCAATTGCATTTAAAAGGTCTTTTAATGCCCTTTCATATGATACCAAACACGACATGATTCGGAATAGTTGAATTTTCAAACAGTTGCCTATCGTAAATTTTTAATTTTTTCTTATTGCATTCGAAAGTACTTTTAATGCCCTTTCATATGATACCGAACACGACATGATTCGGAATAGTTGAATTTTCAAACAGTAGCCTATCGTAAATTTTCAATTTTTTCCAATTGCATATAAAAGGTCTTTTAATGCCCTTACATATGATACCAAACACGACATGATTCGGAATAGTTGAATTTTCAAACAGTTGCCTAACGTGAATTTTAAATTTTTTTCAATTGCATTTAAAAGGTCTTTTAATGCCCTTTCATATGATACCAAACACGACATGATTCGGAATAGTTCAATTTTCAAACAGTTGCCTATCGTAAATTTTCAATTTTTTCATATTGCATTCGAAAGTACTTTTAATGCCCTTTCATATGATACCAAACACGGCATGATTCTGAATAGTTGCATTTTAAAACAATTGTCTATCGCAAATTTTAAATTTTTTCCAATTACATTTAACAGGTCTTTTAATGCCCTTTCATATGATACAAAACACGACATGATACGGAATAGTTGAACTTTTAAACAGGTGCCTATCGTAAATTTTTCATTTTTTCATATTGCATTCGAAAGTACTTTTTATGCCCTTTCATATGATACCAAACACGGCATGATTCTGAATAGTTGAATTTTCAAACAATTGCCTATCGCAAATTTTAAATTTTTCCAATTACATTTAAAAGGTCTTTTAATGCCCTTTCATATGATACCAAACACGACATGATTCGGAATAGTTGAATTTTTAAACAGTTGCCTATCGTAAATTTTCAATTTTTTCATATTGCATTCGAAAGTAATATTTATGCCCTTTCATATGATACCAAACACGGCATGATTCTGAATAGTTGAATTTTCAAACAATAGCCTATCGCAAATTTTAAATTTTTCCAATTACATTTAAAAGGTCTTTTAATGCCCTTTCATATGATACCAAACACGACATGATTCGGAATAGTTGAATTTTTAAACAGTTGCCTATCGTAAATTTTCAATTTTTTCATATTGCATTCGAAAGTACTTTTAATGCCCTTTCATATGATACCAAACACGGCATGATTCTGAGTAGTTGAATTTTCAAACAATTGCCTATCGCAAATTTTAAATTTTTCCAATTACATTTAAAAGGTCTTTTAATGCCCTTTCATATGATACCAAACACGACATGATTCGGAATAGTTGAATTTTTAAACAGTTGCCTATCGTAAATGTTAAATTTTTTCATATTGCATTCGAAAGTACTTTTTATTCCCTTTCATATGATATCAAACACGGCATGATTCTGAATAGTTGAATTTTCAAACAATTGCCTATCGCAAATTTTAAATTTTTTCCAATTGCATTTAAAAGGTCTTTTAATGCCCTTTCATATGATACCAAACATGACGTGCTTCTGAATAGTTGAATTTTCAAACAACTGCCTATCGTAAATTTTAAATTTTTTCCAATTGCATTTGAAAGGTCTTTTAATGCCCTTTCATATGATACCAAACACGACATGATTCGGAATAGTTGTATTTTCAAAAAATTGCCTATCGTAAATTTTTAATTTTTTTCAATTGCATTTGAAAGGTCTTTAAATGCCCTTTCATATGATAACAAACACGACATGATTCTGAATAGTTGAATTTTCAAACAGTTGCCTATCGTAAATTTTTATTTTTTTCCAATTGCATTTAAAAGGTCTTTTAATGCCCTTTTATATGATACCAAACACGACATGATTCGGAATAGTTGAATTTTCAAACAGTTGCCTATCCTAAATTTTTAATTTTTTCTTATTGCATTCGAAAGTACTTTTAATGCCCTTTCATATGATACCGAACACGACATGATTCGGAATAGTTGAATTTTCAAACAGTAGCCTATCGTAAATTTTCAATTTTTTCCAATTGCATATAAAATGTCTTTTAATGCCCTTACATATGATACCAAACACGACATGATTCGGAATAGTTGAATTTTCAAACAGTTGCCTATCGTAAATTTTTATTTTTTTCCAATTGCATTTAAAAGGTCTTTTAATGCCCTTTCATATGATACCAAACACGACATGATTCGGAATAGTTGAATTTTCAAACAGTTGCCTATCGTAAATTTTTAATTTTTTCTTATTGCATTCGAAAGTACTTTTAATGCCCTTTCATATGATACCGAACACGACATGATTCGGAATAGTTGAATTTTCAAACAGTAGCCTATCGTAAATTTTCAATTTTTTCCAATTGCATATAAAATGTCTTTTAATGCCCTTACATATGATACCAAACACGACATGATTCGGAATAGTTGAATTTTCAAACAGTTGCCTATCGTGAATTTTAAATTTTTTCCAATTGCATTTAAAAGGTCTTTTAATGCCCTTTCATATGATACCAAACACGACATGATTCGGAATAGTTCAATTTTCAAACAGTTGCCTATCGTAAATTTTCAATTTTTTCATATTGCATTCGAAAGTACTTTTAATGCCCTTTCATATGATACCAAACACGGCATGATTCTGAATAGTTGCATTTTCAAACAATTGCCTATCGTAAAATTTTTTCCAATTACAATTAACAGGTCTTTTAATGCCCTTTCATATGATACCAAACACGACATGATTCGGAATAGTTGAATTTTTAAACAGTTGCCTATCGTAAATTTTAAATTTTTTCATATTGCATTCGAAAGTACTTTTTATGCCCTTTCATATGATACCAAACATGACATGATTCGGAATAGTTGAATTTTCAAACAGTTGCCTATCGTAAATTTTAAATTTTTTCATATTGCATTCGAAAGTACTTTTTATGCCCTTTCATATGATACCAAACACGGCATGATTCTGAATAGTTGAATTTTCAAACAATTGCCTATCGCAAATTTTAAATTTTTCCAATTACATTTAATAGGTCTTTTAATGCCCTTTCATATGATACCAAACACGACATGATTCGGAATAGTTGAATTTTTATACAGTTGCCTATCGTAAATTTTCAATTATTTCCAATTGCATTTAAAAGGGCTTTTAATGCCCTTTCATATGATACCAAACATGACGTGATTCTGAATAGTTGAATTTTCAAACAACTGCGTATCGTAAATTTTTAATTTTTTCCAATTGCATTTGAAAGGTCTTTAAATGCCCTTTCATATGATACCAAACACGACATGATTCTGAATTGTTGAATTTTCAAACAGTTGCCTATCGTAAATTTTAAATTTTTTCATATTGCATTTAAAAGGTCTTTTAATGCCCTTTCATATGATACCAAACACGACATGATTCGGAATAGTTAAATTTTCAAACAGTTGCCTATCGTGAATTTTAAATTTTTTCTAATTGCATTTAAAAGTTCTTTTAATGCCCTTTCATATAATACCAAACATGACGTGATTCGAAATAGTTGAATTTTTTTTAAACTAGAAAATCGCAGGAATATTAGTTCTGAAATTTTTTATTCGATTAATTTTTTTTTTACAATGTAGATTCTTTTTGGTATTACTGTATATTATCACCGAGGTCAATTTTTGCTTGGTTTTACTATATACTTTAACAGACTATATGCCAAATTGACGTCTTTGTCTTAAAACTTTATTTGAACATGAAATCAATTCAACAAAGTCTAGAGTTACTGTAAAAAAATTTAATTTTTCTCTATTTTTTTTTAAACTGTTGAAATTCGCTGGAATATTAATTCTGAAATTTTTTTATTCGATTAATTTTTTTTACAATGTAGATTGTTTTTGGTTTTACTGTATATTATCACCGAGGTCAATTTTTGCTTGGTTTTGCTATATACTTTAACAGACTATATGTCAAATTGACGTTTTTGTCTTAAAACTTTATTTGAACATGATTCAACAAAGTCTAGAGTTACTGTAAAAAAATTTAATTTTTCTCAATTTTTTTTAAACTGTTTAAAATCGCTGGAATATTAATTCTGAAATTTTTTAATTCGATTAATTTTTTTTTACAATGTACATTCTTTTTGGTTTTACTGTATATTATCACCGAGGTTATTTTTTGCTTGGTTTTACTATATACTTTTCCAGACTATTTGTCAAATTGACGTTTTGTCTTAAAACTTTATTTGAACATGAAATCAATTCAAAACAGTTCAAAACATGTATACTCAATTATCTAATACCTAAATCAAATTACAAAATTTTCACAATTTGTCTAGAAATTGAAATAATTGTATCGAAAAATTCCATGCGAAACGTCAAAAATGACAGCTTAGGTCTATGATTTTTCAAAACCTAGATCGTGTATATAAGAGGTAATGTTGTTTCTTAACCATAGATTTGTCAAATAGACGTTGCATTATTAAAAACTTTTATACAAACATGAAATCAATTGAAAAATGTTCAAAACGTATATACTCAATCTTCTAATATCTAAATCAAATTAGAAAATTTCTCCAACTTGTCTAGAAATTGAAAAATTTATGTAAAAACGTTTCATGCGAAACGTCAAAAGTGATTGACAGCTCTGAAAAATTTCTGCTTGCGGTCAAATTTCAAATGCATAGCAACGCGTGCATGCTTCGATCAAGAAAATTTGCAAAGTTTGTCGTTAATTTCAAGTGGACTGTACTTTCAAAAAATCTGAAATACCCAAAAGGCACTAGTCCCAAACATTCTATAAATCCTAGAAAAAAAATTCCAACAATCGCACAAACCGTTTAGGCTGTAGGCGATCATAATGTTTGGTTGCCGCCCGGAGGAATATATAGTGAATTTGAACGATTAGTATATAGGATTTACAGAAGAAAAAAATCGACCAAAGTCAGTTTTTCGCCATTATCTAGTGACCTATGAGATTCTTGGAAAAACACTTCTGAGATACCCAACCCAAGGCAAATATATTAAATTAGTTGCTAGGTGATCTTTAAAGCAGTGGTTCTTAACTTGAGGGTCGCGTAAAGATTCTGGAGAGTCGCAGAAAATTTGTCATTTGGATTGGAATAAAATCCGAATATCCAACACTTACTGAATTGGCAATATCAGTTCTACTGTCTTTCGCATCCACATATTTATGTAAATCGGCATTTTATGTATACACAGATGTTAATATTGTTCACTATCAAAAATTAAACCAAGATTAGATGTATTATGTCCAAAAAGCAAGATCGGTCATTTTATTAAATTTTTCATAAATAAAAATACATACATATCTTCACGCTATACCCCAACAAGTGGGGGAGCACGAACTCTAAAATCACTCATAAAATATTCACTCATTATATTCATCAAATAATCAGCCCTCGTCAAACATTATCATCCAAAAACACCACCCTCACTTTAACCACATTCATAGATCACTCCATATAAACTCTTTAATTTATTACACTCGAAATCATTCATCACACAACAAACCTTCAATCACATCATTCCTATTCACTTATCATTCATCTTCTTTCTTCGACGTACATAACATATACATTAAACATCTCAAATCACTCACGCTTACTCCTAACAACGAATCTACAAAGATTAGAAAAGATGAAAGCGATAGCCTGCACTTATATATGAAAGAAAAGTCCACACAATGCAGTAACTGAAAATGAAACAAAAAGCTAAGAAAGGAAGGGAGTGTCGCCCTGCGCTTGTTTTTGAAAGTGAATTCTACACAATAGGGATTTATACAATTCAAATTTTTCGGTTGCCATCTAGTGAGTAAAATAGAATTTAATAATTTATTATGTAGCGAACATGGTATTGCTTTACAGTTTGACGTTTATCACGTAATCCAAATGTTAAACGTCACAAAAATTTGGAGATCTGCGGGGAAGAAGTGCTGAAAGGAGAAACCATTTGATCGACTCGGCATGGTGTCACCTCGCTCTTTCTACAAATTTGGTGTTTCACACAAAATTATGTGGAGGGGAGGTCTGCTTCGGGTCTGCTGCTTATGACGTCAAAATTATAAGTCCCTATTGCAGTTAAACACTATGTAAACAAAAATATATATAAATATATCACAGCTTCTACCCATTACAGGGTGTGGCACTCAGCCAAAGCAGATCTCGGTAAGTGATATATTTTTGCGCGTGAAGTGCGGTTACCAGCTGTGAAATCACGGCCCCCAAAGATATTAGTGGAGGGGGAGCCACAGAAGTAGTATTAATGTGATAAAAATGTTTGTCATGTTGCTACATATTTATTTCTCTTTTTCCGGATTTTTTTTTGTTTTATCTGTTTGTTTCATCTATATTTATGTTTAATGTTATATTTAAGAAGTTTCCAGAACATTTCATTTTTCACTGAATTTTTAAAGCTCACTTACTTGCATAAATTAATATTTTTTTTTATACCGACAAGTGCCTCCTTTTCTGACCAATTTTAGTATGGAAAGTAGATTTTTACCAAAACAGTAAAGTAAAATACATATCCAAGGCTACAACAAAAATAACAGTCTGGTAAAGATTTTACCTGACTGTTTTGCGTTTTATCTTTTTTTTTTTTGTTGTAACCTCGGATACGTAGTCTGCTGTCAATACAATTTATATCTAAAAATTTAAACATTTTGAATTATTTTGATGAATTATTGATTAAATTAAACAGTTTCAGAAAAAATAGTATACATAATATGTAAATCAGGAACGTGTTTTTAATTTCCTGACTTATTATGTAATATACTATTACACAGGGGTCACAAAAAATGTGTTTCGTGTAAAAGGGGTGGCGGATAAATTAAGTTTAAGAACCTCTGCTTTAAAGGATTAGTTAGCTAAAATAAGATTTTGCGGACGGCAAACAGTTTGCAAAGTAACGATTTTGGAGAGCGTGCACAAATACTAATTTAATGGACAAAATATTTTGTGCCCTCACTAAGGTAAAATCGTTTCGCGACCCTTGAACGTTACCTAAAAACTTAAACTAAAATATCGTATTACTATATTATTTATTATTTTATACCAAGCATGCTTTGATGAAATAGATAGTATCGGTAATAATAATAAGTATGTTACATTATTATCAGTTTATTATAGATATTTTTTCGGGAAAACAAAAACATTAAATTGACCTTCTAGTGTGAAAACTTTTGTTTAAATTAACCGATGTTGTAGCTCTTATAGTATTCGATATCCCAAAGGTGAGCTTCTAAATATGGACAGACTGTATATATATATATATATATATATACATATTTCGACGCTCACCATAAATATCTCGGAACCTGTAAGAGCTACGAAGTCGTCAAATCACGGCCCCCAAACATGTTAGTGGTGGAGGAGCCACAGGGATAGCTTTTTCAAATTATGAAAATATATATATATATATATATATATATATATATATATATATATTCGGTTTTAAAAATTCCATCAATATTTCTACAAGGTTAGGTATTTATTAAAACAACAAACATCGTAATTTATCCAGTTATTAACACAATATTAGTTGCGTAATTTTTTGAAAAAAAATCTGATTTTGACGATTACAACACCACTTATTAGGAATACAAAAAAGTTTGCAGATAAATTCGACATAATTTTTTACGCTCTTTCCGAATCTGCAATAAAATAGGGCTTCCCTTTTTAGTTTTTCCAGTTACCATTTTGTCAGAATCTAATATCCCTCTCAAAACTATGAAGGTTTTGTTTCAGCACACTTTTTGTTACGATGTATCGTTTTAGAAATATTCAAGGAAATACATTAAAATGGGATACCTGTATGTATTGTTACGCGTCAGAACCAATTTCAGGTTGATGCTAAATATAGATAAGTCAGAATTATTCAAATTACCAATATCGATATATAGAAAATATTGTTATATAAAAAATGTCAATATACGAAAATACCGATATTAAATAAATATCGATATATCGCGCTCCCCTATCTCTTAGGTTATCGAGATACAAAAGGTAGCTAAAAAAACTAGTGAGCATTTTTTTTTATTGATCCTTATTTATTTTAAATAGGTAATGTTAGATATATTAATGAATTAAAATTAATGACTTTTTAATTATAACACAAGAAATTTTATAATCTTTCCTAAAATGAATAATTAACAAAAATCTCATGATTTTTAATTGGTAATGCGAGAAGCTACTCAAAAGTAATGTTTACAAATGGTTTTTAATATAATAAAATAATGTTAATTTGTTATTCATTTTTTTTTTGCTGCTCTACACAACAGAAACTTAATCCCAATTACAGTACAGGACCCGGACTCACAGAGTCGTAGTCTGGAAGTTCATATTCGTTATTTTCAAGGATATAAAAGTTTTGACATAAAATAAATTAGACAGTTTCTCCTACTTGAGCTAGGAGTTTTGCAAATACAATATATTCCTGAAACCATGCTCTTTGAATAATGCATTTAGTAAATCTAATTAGAGTTGATAGCATAGTGTTTTTCGAGTACTTCGGAAAACAGAAAGACGAAGGTTCTAGCATCTACTCGTATTTCGTGATAGATGTTTTATTCTAAGTGGATTACAGTTCTTTATAATGTGAGAAAACAAATAATGCCACAGTTTTTTATGAACAGAAATGCTAAACTAATTTAGCAATTAAATTAAGATATTCTACAATGGGGTTGTCCCTTATTTTCTGTTCTATTTTTGTTTTTCTTCGGAAATGTTAAGTAAAGTTGTTAACCCTAGAACCACAATGTTGGAGTTTACGTTACAATAACCACAACGTCTCGTCGTGTACGAAATCGTTATAAAATTTGTTATCACGGTAGTGTCTCTGGCCAAGTACAAACGACAGTGGCCAGACACTACAGTCTCTTATCCCGAGTGAACTAATGTCCATTTTCGCACTAAAAAATTAAGTCCAATCGGTTAAAAAAAAGTATGTTTTGACTTCACCATCTCGTGTAACCCGCATAAAATTGAGCAGGAACAAAAAGTTTCATGTAATTTAGTCCATCCGTTCCAAAGATATGGATGTTTGAAAAGTGATGTATTTCAAATTGGGCAAACGTTGTGTTCTCCTTGTTCAGCGTCCACTTGTGCCGTTATCATATTACGACGACTCATTTTGTTTCGGCCCACCCCGTTTCGACCCATACCGAACAAATGTGTATTTTCCAAGGACGTTGAAAGGAGGGGATATGGCATTCAAGTCAAGACTGTGAGGCTCGGCAGATTGACAGAGACAGAAGTATTATTTTCTGTACCGTGCTTAGTCTGTTATTGCGCATGTGTCATAAAGAGATTTGAAATTTAAATTTTATAGCCAGTATTCGTCTGACTAATATACAACTCATTCAAACAACACGCTTCTACCCATGCTTTTCGAAACTCTTTATCCTTAGGTAATCTGTAAAACAAACAAACAAATATTTTCCTTTTCTTTTATAACATGACCTACATTTACTTACTGGTGAAAACTGATTCCACTGCCGGTAATTACATGTCTTTTACAAACTAAACACTTTGTTACCATCTTATCCACACAAAAATATGTCCAATTCCATACAACACAAAAATTCAAACACAAATGACACTTCGTGATTATGTTTACATAAAACAACGCTCCTTGACAACGTCTAAACACCACTATTCTTACACAAAAATTCAAAATATTTGGAAGAAGAAGAGATTTGGCTAAGCACGGTACAGAAAAACTATTGTTGTCTCTTTCCCTTGCCCAAGCCTCACTTCAAACAATGCTACAGTATCGTAATGCCATATCCCCTCCTTTCAACGTCCTTGGTATTTTCGCACTAAAAAATGAAGCCCACGAAAACGTCTACTTCTTCTTATTCAGCGTCCGCGTGTGACGTCATCACGTTACGAATCACATGATATATTATTAATAATACAAATGTTATAAAATATAAACAAACAATATTTTTAAATTTTTTACATTGTTTTATATCTGCAAATTTTTTTATTTTAAAAAAATTTGTTTTCTAAAAAAAATTTTTTATCTTTTTAGAAACGGAATGTGATATAACTCATTACATGATATATTATTAATAATACAAATGTTATAATAAATGAACAAACAATATTATAAATTAAAAAAAAAATTTTTTTTTTTTAGATAAGGAATGTGATTTTACTCATTACATGATAGATTATTAATAATACAAATGTTACAATAAATAAACAAACAATATTTTTTTTTACTTTTTACATTTGCAAAATTTTTTCAATATTTTTATTTTTTTTTAATTTTCCAGAATTTTTTTTTTACTTTTTTGAAAAAGAATATGATATAACAAAAAAAAATTCAGTACAACTGAAAAGTTCAGGCCAAGTACAAAAACGTCATCCAACATTCACCCTTACAAGTCATACTGTTTTCCAAGTTATAAGGTCCTGATATAAAAGTTGGGCTCAAGTACATTCTTCGAAACTGAAAAACGTCCAAATTACATTTTAGTCAAAAGTTCAAGGTCAAATATAGATATATATATATATATATATATATATATATATATATATATATATATATATATATATATATATATATATATATAAAATAAAAAACTTACAATAGAATAATATTTTCAGAATAATCACTACCAGAATCGTCCGAGTTTAAATAGATTATTAGTTGATTAATACCCTTACTCATATCACTTAAATATATTTCGAAAAATACACAAATATTTGTCGGATGTTCTCACATTCACGAGAACTTACGATATGATAATTATATTTCAGTATTTAGCGTTTATACTTTATTTGATAGTAATTCCAAGAAATTATTGATTATTACCATCAGTTTTAAGCAAGACATGTTAATGTTTTTCTGAAAACCTCCAACCGTATAATAATTTAAACGCCAACTTTCATACTTTAGTGGGACTATACAAACGGTAATTTAAGTTTTCGCCGGCCGCAGGCGATGCCATGTTATGATTCTAGGGTTAATAAATGTACATGTTTCAAATTCAAAAAGTGTTTAGTATTTCAAAAATAATTTAAAAAAAGGAATGGTGAAAAATCGGTAACCGATATTTTCAGTGCAAAATCGCGAACGTTAATCGTAATTTTAACTGTTATTTTTAAAGCTACAAATAACGGTAACCTTTAACCCAAAAAATATTAAACCGGTTTTAGTGAATAATAACCTTAATTTATACAGAATTGGAAATAGAGACAATCCACAATCAGATTATTTCCTAAATATTGATAAATGTTTTATTAATGACCAATCCTCGTGACTAATATGATTTTGTTAACATTAAGATAGTACTAGTGTGACGGTGGCGCCATCGGTTGTCGAATGACTAAACTGACGCTCAAAAAAATATAAAAATTGAATAAAATAAGTGTTTTATACCTATTATGATTTGAATATCATGAATTGTTAACCGGTTGTTGGTCTAGTGAATTTTCAAATACCATACCACCGTGTGGTGTTGCCATTATAAATTGGGATTCTTAATTTTTCGTTAAAAACAACTTTGCATGGTTATGTATCCATTACTAAACGATAACAAACTTTCTCCTTCTGATACAATATAGATGGATAGTTCTAGAACATCATACTAGTTTTTCAAATGAAACTGCAAAATTTTAGAGGTACACAAACCAAATATGTGCGATTCTGAGTGATGATCGCCATAAGCCCCATGTATAAGAACTCAACTTTACAAGCGAATATATTTGTTCACAGACGATGAATGTGTTTCATATTTTAACAGGATGCGTATATCTATCCAATGTTTAAGTGCGCCAAATTTCATTCACATCTGCAAATTTTTTTTTCACGCTAGTACTACCTATCGGAATCAGTTACCCTTTTTTCATGAAAATAAGTATAATAATGTACATATTAATATAATTTTTATAAATATAGAACTCATCAATTTACGAGTATCTATTCAATAGTTCCAGCAAAAACATATTTCCTAAACATATTTTTATGTTAAATTTCCAACTAAATGGCAATTGAAATATATATAGTGTGACAAAGTAGATGAGTTCTTAAAATTAAATCTTTGAAATAAATAAGGAATTATCAAATCAAACATAATATTTTTATATTTGTTGTAATTTAAACAATAGTACGAACACAGTACGTGAATTGTAAATAAAATAAGATTTAGTTTAAATGCTGTATATTTATTAACAAGTGAACTAAATAGATGCTCTGAATATTTGTTAGGAAATTTATAAATGAAAAGTTTTAAATTTTAAGGAATAATATTTTTATGTCATTGAAATTAGCTAAAATTTTATAATTTGCAAAAAGTAGCTTTTTTTGTCAGTTGGGATGATCCCATTAATGTAATTATTTTGCGTTAGTGAAATACAATATCGTTTTGTGTGGCACTATTACTCTTTTCACTTTCTTGTGTACAACACTAGCATATCATTGCATCTGATGGAGATTTTATAATAAAAAGTGAAAAATATATAATTTTTATTATGAAAAAATCTTCAGGACTCATATTTAATAATGATTTTTTGTTTAAGTTTCCTCTGTTTATTTATTTCAAATCGACGTTATAACACATTAAGTGTAAAGAAAAAAAAAATAAAATGAAAAAAAACACACATCACTAGTAAGATGTAACAAAATAAACAAATAATTATAATTTCTTGATTATCGGTAGTTTTGATTGTACATGTTTTTATATTTGTATATTTCGATAGCTCTCCTGATCTAAGCGACAATTCATAAATTTAGGCCTGGCACCGATTTTTCTATGAAATTTAATTTTATGCAGACATACGTATGCTGAGCAATCGAAGATTTATCTCAGTAATTAAACTGAATGGAGCGCGTATGTAAGCTTAATATTATTGAAATTATTCTTTTCGTTTACCCAATGTAAACTTTGTAAGGAATTATGTGCATTCCAGAAAACTGAAGATGTATAATTTATTTTGTACATGCTGAAGTTTCATGTCAGGAGAAAATAAAACTTCGATGTTAATTTTTATATAATTTTTAGATTTTCCAAGGTACTCGAGAAACACAATATTATTTTATCAACTCTAACGAAACTAAAACAAATAATATTCATAGAGAAAGTTTCAAGGAATGTTCTCTCCAGTAGTACTAGACGCCCACTATCCGCAACAGGCTCTTAATGACTCTTAATGCGGTCTGGCGAGAAGTTATTAGGTTTAATGACCTTGGAATATTTGGATTGGATTTTAAATAATTTTTGAGAATATTCAACAAATGATTTGTAATTATAAAAGAATTTTGCAAAAATTTGAATTTGAAAATTGTTTGTTGAGATATTCATCGGTTTTAATGTGAGCTTTCTACTTAGTTAAAATATATGTGTGTATTTGTTTCATATATTTTGGTGATGTACTGCTACAAGAAAATATAAAGTAAAAGTATTATAATTACGTAAAAATATTTTTGCTGTTTGAAATAATCAGTATCTATTTGAAATAAGTTTAGAAAATATTAACAACATTCAGAATACTTCTAAAATACATAATATTGAACTTTAAAAATATATGTGTGTATATGTTTAATATATTTTGGTGATGTGCTGCTACAAGAAAATATAAAAGTAAAAATATAATTACGTAAAAATATTTTTGTTGTTTCAAAAAATCAGTATCTATTTGAAATAAGTTTAGAAAATTTTAACAACATTCAGAATAATCGTTATACTTCTAAAATACATAATATTGAACTTTAAAAATATATGTGTGTATTTGTTTAATATATTTTGGTGATGTACAGCTACAAGAAAATATAGAGTATAAATATTATAATTACGTGAAAATATTCTTGCTTTTTGAAAATAATCAGTATCTATTCGAAAAATACATGATATTAAAATTTTACAATGTCGTATACAGTAGAGGTCGGCAAAAATATCCGAAATCCGAATCCGATCTGATCCGATCCGATCCGAAGTCGTATTCGGATCGGATCAGATCGGAGCTCTCTCGGATCGGATTCGGATCGGATCTGATCCGAAAGTCGGATATAATATCCGATCCGGAAGTCGGATAAAAGATCCGATTCGAAAGTCGGATAAAATATCCGATCCGAAAGTCGGATAAAATATCCGAGCCGAAAGTAGGATAAAACATCCGATCCGAAATTTATCCACTCTTGGTAAAAACATAAATTCCAATTCCTCAACAACAAAATATATCTCTTTTGTTTTTTATAACAAAATTATTTATTAAATTTCATCTATAACTGTTATTTTTCTTTCGAATATGCAACGTTAAAATTGGTTTAGTATAAATAGGAAAAACTGTACTGATCTAATGACACGACTGGTCGGATCTCAGATCGGATTTCGGATTCGATTTCGGATCTAATTTCGTATTCGATTTCGGATCTAATTTAGGATCGGATTTCGGATCGGATCTCGGATCTGATCTTCGGATCGGATCTCGGATCGGATCTCGGATCGGATCTCGGATCGGATCTCGGATCGGATCTTCGGATCGGATCTCGGATCGGATTTCGGATCGGATCTCGGATCGGATCTCGGATCGGATCTCGGATCGGATCTCGGATCGGATTTCGGATCGGATCTCGGATCGGATCTCGGATCGGATCTCGGATCGGAACTCGGATCGGATTCAGATCGGATATCGGATCTCGGATCGGATCTCAGATCGGATTTCGGATTCGATTTCGGATCTAATTTCGGATTCGATTTCGGATCTAATTTCGGATTCGATTTCGGATCTAATTTAGGATCGGATTTCGGATCGAATCTCGGATCGGATCTCGGATCGGATCTTCGGATCGGATCTCGGATCGGATCTCGGATCGGAACTCGGATCGGATCTCGGATCGGATCTCGGATCGGATCTCGGATCGGATCTCGGATCGGATCTCGGATCGGATCTCGGATCGGATCTCGGATCGGATCTCGGATCGGATCTCGGATCGGAACTCGGATCGGATCTCGGATCGGATCTCGGATTGGATCTCGGATCGGATCTCGGATCGGATCTCGGATCGGATCTCGGATCGGATCTCGGATCGGATCTCGGATCGGATCTCGGATCGGCTCTCGGATCGGATCTCGGATCGGATCTCGGATCGGATCTCGGATCGGATTTCGGATCGGATTTCGGATCGGATCTCGGATTGGATCTCGGATCGGATTTCGGATCGGATCTCGGATAGAGTCGGATCGGATCGGATCTTGAATCAAGTCGGATCGGATCGGATACCAAAATTTTCAAATATGCCGACCTCTAGTATACAGTCACTTTGATTGAAAAAGGAAATATAATTATGTGTAAGAGGTCTTGCAAAAGATCTAATACTCACCCAATTCTGTGATGATCCGTATAATACGAAGTAATATTTAGTACAGAAGAAAACCATTATTAACGGATTATTTTGGGGCGAAATAATGTATATCGTTGCTAATTGACGGAAGAAAATATCTACGTTGTACAAAAAAATTAATAATTGAATAGCGACACACTAAATGATATAGACACATATATGTTAAATAAGATGAACTGTCCTATAATCCGAAATAATAATTAGGTTTACATAATTTTGCTATTTGAAATACATGTAATTGCAATAATATGAAAATAATAATAATCAGCATCAGAAGTATTTGAAATACACACATCAATAAAAAAGTTTGAAAATAATAACAAAATTCAGGATACACATTATACCTCTCAAGTACATAATATTGAACTTTTACTATATCGATTACAGTCATTTTGAATAAAAAAAAAATAAAATGTTTAAAAAGACACTTATTTAATATATTTTGATGATATTTTATGACATTTTATTTACGTATTTTGAATATGATTTCTGAAATATATTTTTGTTTGTAAGTGGGTACCTACTAAAATGATTTGATATTTTATTTATCTAAATAATTGAATTTTATTGAGTACTGCTTCAAGAAAATATGAAACGAATATTATAATTACGTGAAAATATTCTTACTATTTGAAATTCAGTGTAAATAAAAGAATTTGAATATCTAGTAAAATAATTTGATATTTTACATACCTATTTTGAATAAATAACAAGTGAGGAAATAGTTTGAGTAATTCTGTAACAAAATGGTCTGTAAAATATACTGGAATGAAAGATGACGATTCTAGTAAATAAGCTGTATTAATAGAATTAAGCTCGGTATTATAAACGACAAATAAGTTTACTTCCAAAGTAAATTAAATTTATTCATTCATATGAATGCTATAATATAAGTCAAATTGATTAGAATTTGTTGATTAAATTAAATTTGCTATAGAAGCAATTTTATTTCTGTCCTTAATAATACTCGGCATGAATTAAATTATAATATACTTTTGTGAAATATATTTTTTATATTTTTTAACCCGTAAATAGTAAATTTATGTACCTACAAGAAACATTACGGACCTTGTACCATATGAAAAATATATATGAGAGTAAATGCAAAAGCTTTAGAAACTAAAAATTAGAGAAAAAGATTAAGAACATGATGTTTCACTACCAATACGTTTTGATGACATAAATATAAAATATTTAAACTATATAACTAGATGACTTCAACAGTTGATACAAACTGTTTGGATAATAAATAAATGATAATCATGTTATATTATTTGTTGATTGCTACAGACTTTGTGTAATTCCTTTTACAAGAATTAATATTGTTAAAGTTTTGATTATTAAGCCGTAAAAGTTGAATTTTATAAAAAGTAATAAAAAATACAGGATTCTTGGATAAAGGCTTTAAGAATTTAGTATTATAAATTATTATTAAAAAAAATAAAAATTAAATAATTTATCTTAAGGAGTATGCAAGTTTGCACATCTCCGAGTCAAAACGGCGACTCATCAGTCGCCGTTTTTGACCTGAAGATGAACACGAACAAGTGTTCGAAATGTCGTCTTTTATAATTTAAATAAATAATTAATTTATTATACTAAATTCTTAAAGCCTTTATCCAAGAACCCTGGATCTTTTGATTCCTTTTTTTAAAGAATTAATATTATAAATAAAAAATAAATATATCATCACACCTTCTACCCATTACTGGGTGTGGCACTCTGCTGAAGCAGATATATTTTGCGCGTGAAGTGCGGTTACCAGTCGTCAAATCACGGCCCCCAAACATGTTAGTGGTGGAGGAGCCACAGGGATAGCTTTTTCAAATTATGAAAATTTGTCGCCTGTGGGAATCGAACCAGGGACCTCAGGATTATTATTATTATTCCTTAATAATAATATATTTTTGTAAAAGGTCATGTATATCAACTATATAACTATCATAATGAAAGTTTCAGATAAATTTATTACAATAAATAATGAAAAATAATAGTAGAAATTATAATATAGTACAAAATATAACAATATAATTAATTTCCATAATTTATAACATCTCTATTCTTTGCCTGTTTTATAATATTATCAAATTTGGCGGAAATTACACAGTTTACAGGTTGAGTAAGAGTTAGCAAATTTGATAAATAGAATGGACGTCGAAAACATTACCATAGAATGTTATTTAGTAATGACATACTAATTAATGTTTATTACATAGAGATGAGTTAAAAGGATTTACACAAAGTATGTAGCAATCAACAAATAATATAACATTGATTCTCAGTTACTTAAAATTATCCAAATAGTTTGTATCAACTATTGAAGTAGTTATAACGTTTAAATATTTTATATTTATGTCATCAAAACGTATTGGTAGTAAAACATCATATTCTTATTCTTTTTTCTAATTTTTAGTTCTTAGAGCTTTTGCATTCACTTTCATATATATTTTTCATATGATACAAAGTCCGTAATGTTTCTTGTAGGTTTCAAGTCTTTCAATAAACCTAAAGCATTTATTAAAAATACGTAAATAAAGTATGAAATAATTTTACCATTTATTTATTAACAATAATGTTAAATACAAATAAATATCACAAATCTTATTCGAAAATACGCAAACATTTTTGCAAGATTTCAACTCAACAGTTTGTGGCTACTATTCTTTGGTATATTTTTTAATTTAGAATTAATGGTTCTACAAATCATATTCAAAATACGAAAATAAATATCAACTAAATTTAATTTAATCAACAAATTCTACTTAATTTTATTTATATTATGGCATATTTCAAATAGATACTGATTATTTTCAACTAACAATAATATTTTTACGTAATTATAATATTTTTACTTTTTCTTTTCTTGTAGCAGCACATCACCAAAATATATTAAACAAATACAAACATATATTTTTAAAGTTCAATATTATGTATTTTAACAGTATAACGATTATTCTGAATTTTGTTACTATTTTCTAAACTTATTTCAATTAGTTACTGAATATTTCAAAAATATTTTTATGTAATTATAATATTTTTACTTTTTTATTTTCTTGTAGCAGTACCTACATTACCAAAATATATTAAACAAATACACACATATATTTTAACTAAGTAGAAAGCTGACTTTAAAACCGATGAATAACCCAACAAACAATTTTCAAATTCAAATTTTTGCAAATTCTTTCATAATTACGCATCATTTATCTAAAATTCACAAAAACTATTTAAAATCTAATCCAAACATTCCAAAGTCATTAAACCTAATTACTTGACACCAAACCTCATTAAGAGTCATTAAGAGTATGTTGCGCATAGTGTGGTCTAATACTACTCTTTCCAAAGCGCTGAGTTTCAGTAGGAGGTACGCAATTACATCTATTTTGTGTCGGACCTCGTACTATAAATAAAATATGTTATTTTATGTTCCAATATTTAAATTTTTTCTATAGTCTCTACACAAATAGTGTTATTTTTACTACAAATTGTTGTGTAACTGCAATTCTTGTAGTTTAAAAAGTAACTTTTCTAGTTAGTTTCTTAAAATGTAATTATTTAATAGGCATTTGAATGTTGAATTTCATTTTAGAACCCATTATAAAACGGTAACAAATATATAGAATTTTCTATAGTTGTCTTAGAGAATAGTTAAAAATACTGAATAAAAATACTTGTAGTTTCAAAGAAAATATTTATTTTTACTTAATACGTATTTTCTTTGCAACAACCAAGTGTTTTTATTTTGTATTTTTTAAATATTATCAAACATGTTTTAACAAGTACCAACAGCTTACTCAATTAATGTCTTAGAAAGATGAACTTTTGAATAGGCTCTCGTAAAGTAAACATTTGCAAACAATTGTGCATTGAAAACTGCAATTTTATTGTAAATATGGTACTGTAACTCTCTGTAAATGTATCTACGTTCACATTTGCTGTACAAAAATTGGAGCAATGCAATGATGACACATCTGCCTGTTTGCCGGGCCGCGAACGAGTGCTTTACTGACAGAGGTGTCATCATTCATTCCAGCGGTTGCTTCGCGGGGCCCATGTCCTCTGTGCTTGTTGTTTCCATGGTAATTGTATTACTGCTCCCACAGTGGCGGCTCAGATGTCTGCGGGTGGGCCTCCAATAATAGATTCAACAGGTATCTATCATCTTGAACTACTTCTCTTTCTAATAATGTGCTTAGTGTGCTTGACATATTCTGCTTTTTATTGCTTTAGTAGTCCAAATTTCCCGTATTTTCCTGTTTTTCATATTTGTTTGTAAACATCCGACTCATAAGAGAAATCGAAGCTCGACTCAATCATTGAACTTTAACATGTAATATCATACTCTCGTAATTTTCTGCTTGCCTAATTATTTTAGGCAAGAGCTTCAAACATAAGTATAACATTTTGCATTTAAATCAATAAACAAAATTAATATTTTTATGCTAGAAATGAAATTTGTGTCAAAATTACCTCAAAAATAACGAACTATTATTCAAAACAATTTCCAAGGTAATAAAGGTAAATAATTTTAAAAATCCACTAATTATCAGATGTCATATTCACAAAAGTGAAGTTTTTATTTGGAGTTTTCATACATTTATTATAAATATATACATAAAATCACGCTATATCCCATCAAATTGGGTAGCACGAACCCTAGAATTATTCAAAAAAACATTGACTCGTCAGAGTCATTAAATAATATTAGTCCTCGTCAAACATTATTATCTGTCAAAATAATTTCGAATGTTTTATTAGCATTATTTATTTGTTAGTATTAAATTTACCTATTATTATTGTTTGTTTCATTTTCATGGCTACTGCAAATTTGGCTGCCATTGGTAATTGAGTTACATATCTTCTGAAATCTTTTATTTGAATTCTCAACATTTTCGTAACAGAGGTAGACAATTATCGCCATTTTTATATTTAGAGGCAGAATTTTTTGCCCTAAAACTTATATTTGAAGCTTTTTTTGTTCACCATTCTATATAAGAGTATATATTTATACAGTAAACAGTAAAGTGTTGAACGTCTAGGATGGTTGTTTCTAAAACAGTCATAATATTTGTTCGGCATATTGTCTTCCGTTCTCATATTAGAAAAATAAATGTTTTAGTTGATAATCAAAAATACATGGATGTAAGTGTAATAAAAATGAGGCTAAAATTCTTCTGAAATGGCTAATTTTAAATTTAATAAGATTATTCTTTTTCTATCCTTGGTTGTTGTGGACATGCATATAATTTTTTTTCTCTTCTTTATTGAGTCACTATTACGATCTCAAGAACTTTAAGAGAAACAAATTAGGTTAAAAACATAGTAAAAGTAAGTGTATGGGACAGAAGATAATTATTTCGTGTTTTTATTAAAGATGAATAAAAGTGTAAATGTAAAATCGACAATTTTCCTTCTGATTTAATTAAGCTAATCTTGCTGTATTATAACTACAGATTCATTAAATATCGAGAAATTCTAGTAATGTATTGATAACAGTCTGAATTATTATATTTTAATTAAAAATAATTTTTATATTAATATGAATAAAAAAAATTCATATAAATAAAATAAAAACAGTTTTATATAATTTACTCGCCATATGGTTCTCGAGATCACAATGGTGCGCCTATTCTAACTCAGTGGCATAGGCAGGAGGGATTAAAAATTTCTTATATAAAATATATTTGTCTTTTATACAATTTTAGAAACAAATTACATTAAAAACAATTTATTTGGCATAAAATTTACAAAAATACCAAATACATTGTAAAGAATTTTACTTCAATAATGAATGAAATTATAAACGAGTCAGTAAATCATTAATTCAAAATAAACATATTACCAAAACTCTTAATAGCTATCTTCATTATTATTTCAAGTAAAGTCAAATGTGTATCATTATGATACATGGCGATCGTTTATTTTTTTATTTATTTATTGTATTCTGTACAACATGAATTTAATCCCAATTACAATATAGGGTCCGAACTCACCGAACCGTAGTATGGTAGTTGTAGTTCATATACATATATTAGCTTAGTTTTGTGGCAAAGTTATGTTGCGACTGAAGAAAGGATAAATTTAATATTAAGAATTTACAAATTCAAGCATTACCAATAAATGTTACTGATGCAATATATTTTTTACTATTAGAAAAATTTAAATAACCAATGAAATTTCTTATGAAAATTTTCATTTTAAAATAAACATGGGTCAGTGGTCCGGAACCGAACCCCTAACTGGCTCCCTCTTGTCTACGCCAGGGTTTTTTCTTATTTTTATATCATTAGATTTTTGTGTTTTCAAGTTATTTTTTAACACGTATATTTTACTGTATATGTATTTTGTATTTATTGATAAACAAATTGTTCATTACGATATAGTACGAAGCTTATCTATTGCATGTTCTACATTTCAAATTTTCTGTATTGTCAAAATTTCTTCATTTTTCATTTCTATTTACTGACCTACAATTTTAAGTATTACTTATTTATTTATACTAAAAAAAGTATATGTTTAATTAAAAATTATTTAGTTTAGCTTAAGTATACGAGACGTATTTGTATTTTTTATGACTCGTTCATATGATATATCAATTATATTGTTTTCAAATTTGAGCCTTATTGCAATTGTGTTTATTATATTGTAACAATTTATTAATATATGTTCTTTTTAATTAACAAATAGGTCCGATTCATTAAAAAGTCAACAAGTAAATAAAGGTAAATATGATTTGTCTAAATGGAAATATTCTGAACTGCGGGACACGATTAACACATCATGTGACATTGAATTGTTGGAGGTAAAGATTAACATAAATTTGAAATGTATTCATTTGTTAGTAAAAATTACTTTTCTAGGCATGTCGACATGAATTTCATCGTCGCTTGAAGGTTTACCATGCTTGGAAGGCAAAGAATCGTAAACGCACAACAATGGATGAAAACGAAAGAGCGCCCAAGTCTATTATGGATGCAGGTACGAATTAGAACGATAAGAAAATATTTCACATTTAGTTAACCTTCACCTGTTATTATGCCTTGATAAAAGAATATGGAGTGTGGTTTATACATACGAGGAGAGGTCCATAAATTCGCTCCCTAAGTACAAAAGAAAAGTTCTAGAAAAACCTAAATATTTTTATTTTATAATATAATCCCTTTTCACTTTAATACATTTATGACACCTATCAATAAATTTTTCTGAACTTTCGAAATAATAACTTTTATCTTTCTCTTCAAAATGGTTATTTTCAGCAGTAATTAGTTCATCATTGGTCGAAAATCTTTGTCGCTTTAGCTTATTTTTCAAATTTGGGTCAAGTCTAAACTGTAGAGTGCGTGGTTAATTTCTTCAGAACCACATGCCTGTAGTGCGGCTACTGCTGTACGAGCTCTACGGACAGGAGCATTGTCATGCAAGAGCAGCACGCCTCCGCCTATATTTCTACGACGCTTTTCTGTAACGACCTTTTTCAAACGGTGTAAAATGTTACCATAGTTTTCTCCTGTGATCTTTGTATCTTTTTCTGTATAATAAATTAACAGAATTCTTTGCGAGTTCCAAAATTTTGTTGCCATAATTTTTCCAACTGACTGCGCAACTTTAAATTTCTTGAAGTGCTCTGTGCCCTTCCGATGCCATTGCATCGATTCTTTTTTCGTCTCTGGGTCATAAAAATGAACCCAGGTTTAATTCCCTGTTATAATTTTATTAATAATTTCTGCTGGATTATCTCTACACATTTCCACAATCTCGCTACATGTGGTCACGCGCGCTCGTTTTTGAACAGGTGCGAGTAATCAAGCACTCATCTTGCAGAGACCTTGGACATACCGAGATGGTCATAAAGGATTCGTAAAACTGTTGTTTCTAATTGGCCACATATTTTTGCTATCTCTTTCTTCTTGAGCCTTGCATTTTCTAAAATTAACCTTTCCATTTTATCCACGTTTTCTCCTGTAGTGGCTTCAACAAACCGAGCACAGCGAGGGTTATCTTCTAAGGACTCTCTACCCCATATAAAAAGTTTGGACCACTTTTTAATTGTGTAGTCGGAAGGAGTAGACTCACCATATACTACCAACATTTCATCCCGAATGGTTGGCGGTCTTTTTCCCTGTTTTGCCACAAACTTTATGATGGCTCAATTCAATTTTGTCTATAGTTTAATATTTAAAACAATTCACTACACTCTTTTAATAATAAAAATTAAACTATTTATACGAAACTGTTCAAATTTTATGACTATACTTATGACAGATGTACAAATAGAAAATATTAACTTTTGTTTTATTATCTGGCCTACTTGATATTCAGGGAGCGAATATATGGACCTCCTCTCGTATATAGATATCTTCACGCTATATCCCATCAAATGGTGTAGCACGAACCCTAAAATCACTCATAAAATATTCACTCATTAAATTTATCAAATAATCAGCCCTCGTCATTTTCATCCAAATACACCACCCTAACTTTAACCACATTCATAGATCATTCCATATAGACTCATTTGTTTATTACAGTCGAAATCATTTATCACACAACAAATCTTCAATCACATCTATCCAATCACTTCTATTCACTTATCATTCATATTTTTTCATCAACGTCCATAACATATGCCTAAAACATCTCAAATTACTCACGCTTACTCCGAACGACGAATCTACAAAGATTAGAAAAGATGAAAGCGATAGCCTGCCCTTGTATATAAAAGAAAAGTCTACACAAAGCAGTAACTGAAAATGAATCAAAAAGATAAGAAAGGAAGAGAGTGTCGCCCTGTGCTTATTTTTGAAAGTGAATTCCACACAATTGCAATAAAAACACTCAATGTAAGATCAGAAAACTAATAAAAAATATAAGAAACGAAGGGAGTGTCATCCTTGCGCTTGTTTTTGAAAGTGAATTTCACAAAGTTTCAGATAAACACTCTAATGAAATTACTAAACAACAAAACAATAAAAAAATCCTGCACTTTTCTTAAATCATCAGATTCATCCCACAACTAATCTTCGCCAAACGTTCCTATCCTGACGCACCACTTTAGTTTTAACTATATACATAATTCCTTTTATACAAGAACGTTTCTTCCTCGGTAACTTTCATTCACGCAACAATCCTGCAAACATATTCATCCATTTATTCATAGGTCGCTCACGCAATCTTTCACCCTCAATTTCACCAACATATACCTGCTTCACCAATATCTCGATCGACATACGTTCTACATGCCCAAACCATCTCAACTGATTTATACCTACTTTTCTAACTATGTATATTATTTTCAATTTCACACTAATCATACACCAATGTATTCCGGACACGATCTCTTCTAGTATAACTACACACACCCCGCAAATACCTCATTTCCACAGCAGTTATACGACGTTCATGTTTCTTCATCCACACCCAACATTCACTACCATACATCAATGAAGGCACTAAAACACCATTATACACACTCAATCGAGCATCTCTGGATACATTCACATTTCGAGCAAAGGTTCCCAGAGCACCCAATACCTTGCAACCCGCAGATACTCTTCTTTCAATCTCACAATCGATACGTCCATCCCTCGAAAACACACTACCCAAATATAAAAATTCATTCACTTGACCCAATCTCACACCATTTTCTGAAACATTGCAGTCTGTCACTAAATCGCTCTTTTCAAACACTAATACTTTACATTTATCAACATTTAATAACAGATTTATACTTTTTTATTTCATTTGTACTTAGAATCATTCTACTCAATTGCTCTTCAGTTTCACCCATAACAACAACATCAACTGCATATGCTAACGCAGGCACATCACTACCACCAATATGTACATCATCCACCCCTTTCAACACCGTTCGTAACAATACATACTTGTACAAATTAAAGAGCCACGGAGACATCCCACAACCTTGTTTCATGCTAATATCTATACAAAACCAGTCACTCAATCTACCATTAACTCTCTCCGCAGCATCACTACCTTCATACAGCGTACGAATTGTCCCCAACAAATTACCATTTCTACCGTACTGTAAAAGTACATTCCATAATGTCTCGCGATGAACACTATCATATGCTTTTTTAAGATCGAGAATATCTTCTTGTTCTTAGCAAGTGACTTTTCAACAATTATACGACGAGAAAACAATTGATCCATGCATCTCTCTCAGGCAAAAAACCGCCTTGCATATCGCTTAAAATGGAGATTGTTAAGGTTTGTACCTTATGAATGAATAAGAATCTTCCCGTGCAACTTCCCTACCACACTCAGCAAACTTATCGCACGAAAATTAGTACATTCACTCGAACTACCTTTACCTTGAAATAAATGACAAATGATAGCACGTTTACAATCATCAGGAGCCGCACACTATTTTAAACAAAATCTAACCAAATAACTAACCAGTCAAATAACCTCTCGTCTCCATATTTCAACATCTCAATCGATATGCCATCCAAACCAGGAGCTTTATCATTATTCAGACACATCAATGCAAAACTAGCATCACTCTCATCTATATCCCATTCATCACCACTAACATTGCTGCATTCAAAATTAAGTTCACATACAAGCAAAGATTCATTTATTTTCTCAACAAACAAATCTCTAACATCCTCATTCTGCAGCATACTGGATTTCACACGAAACATTTTTTTTGGTATTTTTCACCCTCATTCTCTAACATTTATTTAGACGTATACGCCATACCACCAAATAATGGTCATTCGTACCCAATTCAGCATCACGCTTCACACGCGTATCTACAATTAAACTTCTCAATCGTTCATCATACAAAATAAAATCAATCATATGCGTCTGGCTGTGTGTGTGTGTGTGCGTGCGTGTGCGTGTGTTTGAGTGTCCGTACGTGTTTGAGTGTCCGTATGTGTTTGAGTGTCCGTATGTGTTTGAGTGTCTACGTACTAAGGACAATTGAATGGCAACCTCTGCAAATGTCTCTTTTTTTTTCAAAAATATCATAACTTTTTTTAAAATCATCCGATTTTGATGCAGTTTTGCGTTCGAGTAACAAAAATGTCCATATTTTCATTGTCTGTAAACAGATTTGTCAATTGACGGCTGATGATTCCCATAGAAAGCTTGGAAAATCACCTTTTTTTCAGGAAAAAAGTGGTTCTCGTTTGGTGGGGGCGGGGGTAGGGAAAGGGAGGTTAGCCAAAATCAATTCACAGCTTTTCAAAGACCAGACTTTGGGCGACTTCGAACAAAAAATTGCATCCAATTTGTTTCAAAACTGACAAACTGACAGGGGTTTTAAAAGTGACGTTTTTTTGGGATTTTTTGGGTGACCGGTTTTTTTTTTGAGCAGTATATATACTTATTACTTATTTTAGCTTCCAGGGCTCCGAAAGTGCAACAAAAAACTGATATATTGGGTAACAGTCAACGGTATTTCCGCATACCATTTGTGCGACCAGCAACTCTTGTACCGCAGTCTGGTCAGGAAACCAACAAGCGAGGTTGGTGGTACGCCCACTTCGACGGCCAGTATGTCGCACGGCAGATGGAACTGCATCCAGAAAAACCGCCCATATTACTAGTTGCAGGTATGCATTTCATTCTACAAGCAATGTTTTCACAACTTATGTAACTACTACTTACTACCTTAAAATAGCCTATATTTAAATTGCATTTTGATGAAAAATAATTAATGGAAATTTCTAACACTAAGTAATATTTTTAGGGATCGATGACATGCAGATGTGCGAACTAAGCCTGGAAGAAACAGGATTAACGAGAAAACGAGGTGCAGAAATTCTTGAAACCGAGTTCAATAAAGAGTGGCAAAAATATGGTGGGAAGTCATACATTGCACCTTCTGACAGGAAGAAATAAGAAGTAATAAGAGTTATTAATTATTTGGTGCATAATTATGTTGAAGTACTGCACGATTTTAGTACCTACATATTATTAAGTACAGTAATGATTTAAATATTTTTAATGCACAATGCTTACGTACTATTTTGATTGCAAAATTTGTATAATCTAATACATATTTTGTTTTTATTTGAAACAGCAGTTAAATATTATGGGTCAGGTTACATAATTATGAGCAGGTATTTTAATGTAGTATGTTGTAGATTATTTTAAGAGTACAGTTTATACTGTAATTATTTATTAATCAGAGGATAAACATTCCTAAAAGGCCTAAACTATTTATGTATTTTATGTTATTTATCATTTTTTGCTTAGGCCCTAACAGTTATGTGCACATAAAAAGCCACATTTAAATTTCTTATTTTGTCATTATGGGCATAGAAGCTGTAGTAGTGATTAAAGTATTAATAAAATAATTAGCTAAATTTTATGTTAGTGTTAATTATTACATACATTTTTAAGATATGGTGCATTTAAGGAGAACATTGTAATATTAAAATTATTGACACTGCTTTTAAATGTGATTTGTTTGATGCTTTTAAATGCATTATATAAAAATAAAAATATATTTTCGAAAATGTTTGTAATGTTTAATTTTATTTTTTAAATACCTACATAACAATAGTTAATGAGAAATTTGCGGTAAATAAATTATGTTTGTAGTAAGACCAGGAATATTTCGTTTATTTTGACAGATACCAAAAAATATTATTACGCTAAGTTGAATTAGACAAAGAGACGCATAAGGTGATTGTAATAAAAAATTTGTGTCATTTCTGTTCTTAGTGGAAATAGAGTTAACTTTAATTCTAGCATAAGGGATCGGTATTTTTAAATTTTTATTTTTTTCGAAATATAGAAATAATAAGTTAATCACTAACTGGTATCGTAAACCCTCTTGGTGTGGTAGATATTTAAATTTTAATTCACATTATCCTATTAAATATAAACGTGCTGTCATCAATAGCCTCATAGATAGACATATTTTACTTTCACATGCTCAATTTCATAAGGTTAACTTTAACTTAATAATATCCACTCTTTTGAATAACAATTATCGTAAAAACATTATATTACATACCATAAATAACAGATTAACTTCCTTTAATTCAAAATTTATTAATAACAATTCTATTCCCCTTCCCAACAACAAAGAACCTATCAAATACATTGCTTTGCCTTATTATAAACATCTGAAGCACCAATTGGAACAAATCACTTCCGCCTTGTAAATCAAACCGACATACAAAACCTCCTCCAACACCAACTTCTTGTTTTATCGGTTGAAAGACAATGTAGAATTGAAATTTCCAAGTAATGTTGTCTACAAACTGAAATGCAAAGACTGTAATTCAACGTATATAGGTGAAACAGAACAATATCTTCAAACTAGATTAAAACATTAATTGTAACATAAATCACAGTGCTTTGGTAGAACACAGTAACACGTTTCATCACATCCTTGAATTCGACAAAGTCACAGTCCTCCATAAGGAATCCTATCTAAGAAAGCGCCTTTTTATTGATGATAAATCTGACAATCGGATTTCAATGAAAGTAAAAATATGTATTCTAACCTCCATGAGATACAAATCAGTTTTGTCAATTTATTGCGCAAATTTGAGTTGGTAAGGTTCTTCTTATTATTAACCTTGTTTTTGTTTTTATTTATGCTCGCTGGATGGTTGCACTGCACCTTCGTAATTAAACAACGACTTGTATTTTGTCGTCAGTCGCACTTTCGACTTTTTAAGGCAAACATGAAATTTAGAATAATTTTGTTGCTTTTTATTTAGATTCTAATTGAACTTTAATTAAGTTTAATTGTTATTTTACATCGTATTTTTGGTGAGTAATTTGTTATTTTTGACTTACAATTTATGATTGTTACGATATTGTTGTTTTTATTATGTATAAATTATGTACGTGCCTATTAGATGAACTTGTAATAATATTGTTCTCAATGATGTCACCCCTAGTGACACATTGTAACTTTCCATAGAAAATAGCTGATAAAGGTATTTATCATAAAGTAGTATATAAGAAGATGTAAAGAGAGAAAACATGTTCATTCCTCGTCAACTCTCTAAGTAAAAGCTTAACGATTGTAAAAGAGCTCAGCTCGAAATAAAAACATTATTTTTTATTAAATTATAACAAACATAATTTAATTGGCGCAGTCATAGCAGATTCCGTCAAAACACAACAATTAAAATTAAAGTT
>OU452309.1:22197800-22315359 GCA_911728475.2 Pterostichus madidus | reverse complement strand
GCGGCAATCCCACGTCTCCAGCTACGTAGTGAGCAGTGAGACATCTCCGTCGGACGCTATGTGTGGCCGCTGGTGGTGTCGAGCTGTTAGAGAAGTAGGGATCTCACATTTATTGTTATTTTATTAAGAAACAATTAACTACATCCAGATATAGTACAAATATAACTATTTAAATATATTTCACAAAATTTTCTTGTCACTATTGGTATACGGACTGCTAACAATCTATATAATATTCAATATCTTTTAAACGAATAAAGATATAAAAGAAACTTTTAAATACAAGTTGTTTCCCATTAAATTTCCTACAATCGGTATTTGTACAAATTTTATCTATCTAAATCGGTTTCAGAGATATTTTAAATTCAAAACTTCTTTTTGCTATAACGTCTAAACTAGAAACAATTTTTATGTCAGAATTACCACCAGTCGATGCGCCTAAAGATTCTCTACAATTTATATTTCAATAATTTTTTTCTAACTTGCTTGGTTCAGAAGTTATTTACAATTGAAAAATTACACTTATTTATTTTTTTTTTATTTTCAAAAATTTATTGTATATTAATTGAAGGACGTTAAATACACTCGACTAAAACGCACTTTAATATCCTTTTTAGTTTTGTAGATATTTTTAATTCAATATTTCATTTTGTTATAACTTCTAAACCGTAAACATTTTGTGGCCACATGTATACCCTATAACTCTTATTTAAACAATTTTTTTTCTAGTTTACTTGGTTTAGAAGTTATTGACCAACCAGCACATATATTAGTAATAACAATGAGTATCACTATGACAACTCATTATTAATTGTAATTATTTCGTAACGATAGTAATGAAACAGTTCGTTTTGTAAATATCCACGTAGAAGAATGTAGTAAGTGGTCAGTTCTCATATCGTTTACCATTACCCGCTTTCTGGGTATTAGATGATATTTTATTGACTTTCTTACTGATTGTAAGGTAAGCTGGTTGATGCAACGATAATAATCAATTATTAAAAACTGTCTTCGTTATTTTAGAAATGAAGAGATATGATAAAAATTTAATACTCCTGTACGACGCTATGTGCGGCCGCTGGTGGTGTCGAGCTGTTTGAGAAGTAGCGATCTCACGTTCCCGAGCTACGCAGGAGAAGGGACACCTGGGTGGAGGACGCCCTCTTTGCGAACTCTTCCTAGGCAAAACTCTGGGTGTGGCAATCACACGTCTCCAGCTACGTAGATTAGGTTATGTTTAGTTAAGTTAGGTTTAGTTCCCGGGGTTTTGGCTAACTACCGGTCGCATCCCCAGGTGGCGGATAGGGGAGTGACCATGTTTCTAGCGAGACATGGCCAGTAGCAGCCATAAGCAGTGGCACTGGAACTAAAACCCCGGCTTGTTTCTGCAAAAGCTGTTGCCGCGGACCAAGCTACGCAGGAGGAGGGACACCTGGGTGGAAGACGCGCTCTTTGCGAACTCTACGTAGGCAGAACTCTGGGTGCGGCAATCCCACGTCTCCAGCTACGTAGTGAGCAGTGAGACATCTCCGTCGGACGCTATGTGTGGCCGCTGGTGGTGTCGAGCTGTTAGAGAAGTAGGGATCTCACATTTATTGTTATTTTATTAAGAAACAATTAACTACATCCAGATATAGTACAAATATAACTATTTAAATATATTTCACAAAATTTTCTTGTCACTATTGGTATACGGACTGCTAACAATCTATATAATATTCAATATCTTTTAAACGAATAAAGATATAAAAGAAACTTTTAAATACAAGTTGTTTCCCAT
Organism: Pterostichus madidus; assembly: GCA_911728475.2. Taxonomy (NCBI): domain Eukaryota; kingdom Metazoa; phylum Arthropoda; class Insecta; order Coleoptera; family Carabidae; genus Pterostichus; species Pterostichus madidus. The sequence continues at coordinate 22,313,579 of OU452309.1, read as the reverse complement.
TAAATTTCCTACAATCGGTATTTGTACAAATTTTATCTATCTAAATCGGTTTCAGAGATATTTTAAATTCAAAACTTCTTTTTGCTATAACGTCTAAACTAGAAACAATTTTTATGTCAGAATTACCACCAGTCGATGCGCCTAAAGATTCTCTACAATTTATATTTCAATAATTTTTTTCTAACTTGCTTGGTTCAGAAGTTATTTACAATTGAAAAATTACACTTATTTATTTTTTTTTTATTTTCAAAAATTTATTGTATATTAATTGAAGGACGTTAAATACACTCGACTAAAACGCACTTTAATATCCTTTTTAGTTTTGTAGATATTTTTAATTCAATATTTCATTTTGTTATAACTTCTAAACCGTAAACATTTTGTGGCCACATGTATACCCTATAACTCTTATTTAAACAATTTTTTTTCTAGTTTACTTGGTTTAGAAGTTATTGACCAACCAGCACATATATTAGTAATAACAATGAGTATCACTATGACAACTCATTATTAATTGTAATTATTTCGTAACGATAGTAATGAAACAGTTCGTTTTGTAAATATCCACGTAGAAGAATGTAGTAAGTGGTCAGTTCTCATATCGTTTACCATTACCCGCTTTCTGGGTATTAGATGATATTTTATTGACTTTCTTACTGATTGTAAGGTAAGCTGGTTGATGCAACGATAATAATCAATTATTAAAAACTGTCTTCGTTATTTTAGAAATGAAGAGATATGATAAAAATTTAATACTCCTGTACGACGCTATGTGCGGCCGCTGGTGGTGTCGAGCTGTTTGAGAAGTAGCGATCTCACGTTCCCGAGCTACGCAGGAGAAGGGACACCTGGGTGGAGGACGCCCTCTTTGCGAACTCTTCCTAGGCAAAACTCTGGGTGTGGCAATCACACGTCTCCAGCTACGTAGATTAGGTTATGTTTAGTTAAGTTAGGTTTAGTTCCCGGGGTTTTGGCTAACTACCGGTCGCATCCCCAGGTGGCGGATAGGGGAGTGACCATGTTTCTAGCGAGACATGGCCAGTAGCAGCCATAAGCAGTGGCACTGGAACTAAAACCCCGGCTTGTTTCTGCAAAAGCTGTTGCCGCGGACCAAGCTACGCAGGAGGAGGGACACCTGGGTGGAAGACGCGCTCTTTGCGAACTCTACGTAGGCAGAACTCTGGGTGCGGCAATCCCACGTCTCCAGCTACGTAGTGAGCAGTGAGACATCTCCGTCGGACGCTATGTGTGGCCGCTGGTGGTGTCGAGCTGTTAGAGAAGTAGGGATCTCACATTTATTGTTATTTTATTAAGAAACAATTAACTACATCCAGATATAGTACAAAGATAACTATTTAAATATATTTCACAAAATTTTCTTGTCACTATTGGTATACGGACTGCTAACAATCTATATAATATTCAATATCTTTTAAACGAATAAAGATATAAAAGAAACTTTTAAATACAAGTTGTTTCCCATTAAATTTCCTACAATCGGTATTTGTACAAATTTTATCTATCTAAATCGGTTTCAGAGATATTTTAAATTCAAAACTTCTTTTTGCTATAACGTCTAAACTAGAAACAATTTTTATGTCAGAATTACCACCAGTCGATGCGCCTAAAGATTCTCTACAATTTATATTTCAATAATTTTTTTCTAACTTGCTTGGTTCAGAAGTTATTTACAATTGAAAAATTACACTTATTTATTTTTTTTTTATTTTCAAAAATTTATTGTATATTAATTGAAGGACGTTAAATACACTCGACTAAAACGCACTTTAATATCCTTTTTAGTTTTGTAGATATTTTTAATTCAATATTTCATTTTGTTATAACTTCTAAACCGTAAACATTTTGTGGCCACATGTATACCCTATAACTCTTATTTAAACAATTTTTTTTCTAGTTTACTTGGTTTAGAAGTTATTGACCAACCAGCACATATATTAGTAATAACAATGAGTATCACTATGACAACTCATTATTAATTGTAATTATTTCGTAACGATAGTAATGAAACAGTTCGTTTTGTAAATATCCACGTAGAAGAATGTAGTAAGTGGTCAGTTCTCATATCGTTTACCATTACCCGCTTTCTGGGTATTAGATGATATTTTATTGACTTTCTTACTGATTGTAAGGTAAGCTGGTTGATGCAACGATAATAATCAATTATTAAAAACTGTCTTCGTTATTTTAGAAATGAAGAGATATGATAAAAATTTAATACTCCTGTACGACGCTATGTGCGGCCGCTGGTGGTGTCGAGCTGTTTGAGAAGTAGCGATCTCACGTTCCCGAGCTACGCAGGAGAAGGGACACCTGGGTGGAGGACGCCCTCTTTGCGAACTCTTCCTAGGCAAAACTCTGGGTGTGGCAATCACACGTCTCCAGCTACGTAGATTAGGTTATGTTTAGTTAAGTTAGGTTTAGTTCCCGGGGTTTTGGCTAACTACCGGTCGCATCCCCAGGTGGCGGATAGGGGAGTGACCATGTTTCTAGCGAGACATGGCCAGTAGCAGCCATAAGCAGTGGCACTGGAACTAAAACCCCGGCTTGTTTCTGCAAAAGCTGTTGCCGCGGACCAAGCTACGCAGGAGGAGGGACACCTGGGTGGAAGACGCGCTCTTTGCGAACTCTACGTAGGCAGAACTCTGGGTGCGGCAATCCCACGTCTCCAGCTACGTAGTGAGCAGTGAGACATCTCCGTCGGACGCTATGTGTGGCCGCTGGTGGTGTCGAGCTGTTAGAGAAGTAGGGATCTCACATTTATTGTTATTTTATTAAGAAACAATTAACTACATCCAGATATAGTACAAATATAACTATTTAAATATATTTCACAAAATTTTCTTGTCACTATTGGTATACGGACTGCTAACAATCTATATAATATTCAATATCTTTTAAACGAATAAAGATATAAAAGAAACATTTAAATACAAGTTGTTTCCCATTAAATTTCCTACAATCGGTATTTGTACAAATTTTATCTATCTAAATCGGTTTCAGAGATATTTTAAATTCAAAACTTCTTTTTGCTATAACGTCTAAACTAGAAACAATTTTTATGTCAGAATTACCACCAGTCGATGCGCCTAAAGATTCTCTACAATTTATATTTCAATAATTTTTTTCTAACTTGCTTGGTTCAGAAGTTATTTACAATTGAAAAATTACACTTATTTATTTTTTTTTTATTTTCAAAAATTTATTGTATATTAATTGAAGGACGTTAAATACACTCGACTAAAACGCACTTTAATATCCTTTTTAGTTTTGTAGATATTTTTAATTCAATATTTCATTTTGTTATAACTTCTAAACCGTAAACATTTTGTGGCCACATGTATACCCTATAACTCTTATTTAAACAATTTTTTTTCTAGTTTACTTGGTTTAGAAGTTATTGACCAACCAGCACATATATTAGTAATAACAATGAGTATCACTATGACAACTCATTATTAATTGTAATTATTTCGTAACGATAGTAATGAAACAGTTCGTTTTGTAAATATCCACGTAGAAGAATGTAGTAAGTGGTCAGTTCTCATATCGTTTACCATTACCCGCTTTCTGGGTATTAGATGATATTTTATTGACTTTCTTACTGATTGTAAGGTAAGCTGGTTGATGCAACGATAATAATCAATTATTAAAAACTGTCTTCGTTATTTTAGAAATGAAGAGATATGATAAAAATTTAATACTCCTGTACGACGCTATGTGCGGCCGCTGGTGGTGTCGAGCTGTTTGAGAAGTAGCGATCTCACGTTCCCGAGCTACGCAGGAGAAGGGACACCTGGGTGGAGGACGCCCTCTTTGCGAACTCTTCCTAGGCAAAACTCTGGGTGTGGCAATCACACGTCTCCAGCTACGTAGATTAGGTTATGTTTAGTTAAGTTAGGTTTAGTTCCCGGGGTTTTGGCTAACTACCGGTCGCATCCCCAGGTGGCGGATAGGGGAGTGACCATGTTTCTAGCGAGACATGGCCAGTAGCAGCCATAAGCAGTGGCACTGGAACTAAAACCCCGGCTTGTTTCTGCAAAAGCTGTTGCCGCGGACCAAGCTACGCAGGAGGAGGGACACCTGGGTGGAAGACGCGCTCTTTGCGAACTCTACGTAGGCAGAACTCTGGGTGCGGCAATCCCACGTCTCCAGCTACGTAGTGAGCAGTGAGACATCTCCGTCGGACGCTATGTGTGGCCGCTGGTGGTGTCGAGCTGTTAGAGAAGTAGGGATCTCACATTTATTGTTATTTTATTAAGAAACAATTAACTACATCCAGATATAGTACAAATATAACTATTTAAATATATTTCACAAAATTTTCTTGTCACTATTGGTATACGGACTGCTAACAATCTATATAATATTCAATATCTTTTAAACGAATAAAGATATAAAAGAAACTTTTAAATACAAGTTGTTTCCCATTAAATTTCCTACAATCGGTATTTGTACAAATTTTATCTATCTAAATCGGTTTCAGAGATATTTTAAATTCAAAACTTCTTTTTGCTATAACGTCTAAACTAGAAACAATTTTTATGTCAGAATTACCACCAGTCGATGCGCCTAAAGATTCTCTACAATTTATATTTCAATAATTTTTTTCTAACTTGCTTGGTTCAGAAGTTATTTACAATTGAAAAATTACACTTATTTATTTTTTTTTTATTTTCAAAAATTTATTGTATATTAATTGAAGGACGTTAAATACACTCGACTAAAACGCACTTTAATATCCTTTTTAGTTTTGTAGATATTTTTAATTCAATATTTCATTTTGTTATAACTTCTAAACCGTAAACATTTTGTGGCCATATGTATACCCTATAACTCTTATTTAAACAATTTTTTTTCTAGTTTACTTGGTTTAGAAGTTATTGACCAACCAGCACATATATTAGTAATAACAATGAGTATCACTATGACAACTCATTATTAATTGTAATTATTTCGTAACGATAGTAATGAAACAGTTCGTTTTGTAAATATCCACGTAGAAGAATGTAGTAAGTGGTCAGTTCTCATATCGTTTACCATTACCCGCTTTCTGGGTATTAGATGATATTTTATTGACTTTCTTACTGATTGTAAGGTAAGCTGGTTGATGCAACGATAATAATCAATTATTAAAAACTGTCTTCGTTATTTTAGAAATGAAGAGATATGATAAAAATTTAATACTCCTGTACGACGCTATGTGCGGCCGCTGGTGGTGTCGAGCTGTTTGAGAAGTAGCGATCTCACGTTCCCGAGCTACGCAGGAGAAGGGACACCTGGGTGGAGGACGCCCTCTTTGCGAACTCTTCCTAGGCAAAACTCTGGGTGTGGCAATCACACGTCTCCAGCTACGTAGATTAGGTTATGTTTAGTTAAGCTAGGTTTAGTTCCCGGGGTTTTGGCTAACTACCGGTCGCATCCCCAGGTGGCGGATAGGGGAGTGACCATGTTTCTAGCGAGACATGGCCAGTAGCAGCCATAAGCAGTGGCACTGGAACTAAAACCCCGGCTTGTTTCTGCAAAAGCTGTTGCCGCGGACCAAGCTACGCAGGAGGAGGGACACCTGGGTGGAAGACGCGCTCTTTGCGAACTCTACGTAGGCAGAACTCTGGGTGCGGCAATCCCACGTCTCCAGCTACGTAGTGAGCAGTGAGACATCTCCGTCGGACGCTATGTGTGGCCGCTGGTGGTGTCGAGCTGTTAGAGAAGTAGGGATCTCACATTTATTGTTATTTTATTAAGAAACAATTAACTACATCCAGATATAGTACAAATATAACTATTTAAATATATTTCACAAAATTTTCTTGTCACTATTGGTATACGGACTGCTAACAATCTATATAATATTCAATATCTTTTAAACGAATAAAGATATAAAAGAAACTTTTAAATACAAGTTGTTTCCCATTAAATTTCCTACAATCGGTATTTGTACAAATTTTATCTATCTAAATCGGTTTCAGAGATATTTTAAATTCAAAACTTCTTTTTGCTATAACGTCTAAACTAGAAACAATTTTTATGTCAGAATTACCACCAGTCGATGCGCCTAAAGATTCTCTACAATTTATATTTCAATAATTTTTTTCTAACTTGCTTGGTTCAGAAGTTATTTACAATTGAAAAATTACACTTATTTATTTTTTTTTTATTTTCAAAAATTTATTGTATATTAATTGAAGGACGTTAAATACACTCGACTAAAACGCACTTTAATATCCTTTTTAGTTTTGTAGATATTTTTAATTCAATATTTCATTTTGTTATAACTTCTAAACCGTAAACATTTTGTGGCCACATGTATACCCTATAACTCTTATTTAAACAATTTTTTTTCTAGTTTACTTGGTTTAGAAGTTATTGACCAACCAGCACATATATTAGTAATAACAATGAGTATCACTATGACAACTCATTATTAATTGTAATTATTTCGTAACGATAGTAATGAAACAGTTCGTTTTGTAAATATCCACGTAGAAGAATGTAGTAAGTGGTCAGTTCTCATATCGTTTACCATTACCCGCTTTCTGGGTATTAGATGATATTTTATTGACTTTCTTACTGATTGTAAGGTAAGCTGGTTGATGCAACGATAATAATCAATTATTAAAAACTGTCTTCGTTATTTTAGAAATGAAGAGATATGATAAAAATTTAATACTCCTGTACGACGCTATGTGCGGCCGCTGGTGGTGTCGAGCTGTTTGAGAAGTAGCGATCTCACGTTCCCGAGCTACGCAGGAGAAGGGACACCTGGGTGGAGGACGCCCTCTTTGCGAACTCTTCCTAGGCAAAACTCTGGGTGTGGCAATCACACGTCTCCAGCTACGTAGATTAGGTTATGTTTAGTTAAGCTAGGTTTAGTTCCCGGGGTTTTGGCTAACTACCGGTCGCATCCCCAGGTGGCGGATAGGGGAGTGACCATGTTTCTAGCGAGACATGGCCAGTAGCAGCCATAAGCAGTGGCACTGGAACTAAAACCCCGGCTTGTTTCTGCAAAAGCTGTTGCCGCGGACCAAGCTACGCAGGAGGAGGGACACCTGGGTGGAAGACGCGCTCTTTGCGAACTCTACGTAGGCAGAACTCTGGGTGCGGCAATCCCACGTCTCCAGCTACGTAGTGAGCAGTGAGACATCTCCGTCGGACGCTATGTGTGGCCGCTGGTGGTGTCGAGCTGTTAGAGAAGTAGGGATCTCACATTTATTGTTATTTTATTAAGAAACAATTAACTACATCCAGATATAGTACAAATATAACTATTTAAATATATTTCACAAAATTTTCTTGTCACTATTGGTATACGGACTGCTAACAATCTATATAATATTCAATATCTTTTAAACGAATAAAGATATAAAAGAAACTTTTAAATACAAGTTGTTTCCCATTAAATTTCCTACAATCGGTATTTGTACAAATTTTATCTATCTAAATCGGTTTCAGAGATATTTTAAATTCAAAACTTCTTTTTGCTATAACGTCTAAACTAGAAACAATTTTTATGTCAGAATTACCACCAGTCGATGCGCCTAAAGATTCTCTACAATTTATATTTCAATAATTTTTTTCTAACTTGCTTGGTTCAGAAGTTATTTACAATTGAAAAATTACACTTATTTATTTTTTTTTTATTTTCAAAAATTTATTGTATATTAATTGAAGGACGTTAAATACACTCGACTAAAACGCACTTTAATATCCTTTTTAGTTTTGTAGATATTTTTAATTCAATATTTCATTTTGTTATAACTTCTAAACCGTAAACATTTTGTGGCCACATGTATACCCTATAACTCTTATTTAAACAATTTTTTTTCTAGTTTACTTGGTTTAGAAGTTATTGACCAACCAGCACATATATTAGTAATAACAATGAGTATCACTATGACAACTCATTATTAATTGTAATTATTTCGTAACGATAGTAATGAAACAGTTCGTTTTGTAAATATCCACGTAGAAGAATGTAGTAAGTGGTCAGTTCTCATATCGTTTACCATTACCCGCTTTCTGGGTATTAGATGATATTTTATTGACTTTCTTACTGATTGTAAGGTAAGCTGGTTGATGCAACGATAATAATCAATTATTAAAAACTGTCTTCGTTATTTTAGAAATGAAGAGATATGATAAAAATTTAATACTCCTGTACGACGCTATGTGCGGCCGCTGGTGGTGTCGAGCTGTTTGAGAAGTAGCGATCTCACGTTCCCGAGCTACGCAGGAGAAGGGACACCTGGGTGGAGGACGCCCTCTTTGCGAACTCTTCCTAGGCAAAACTCTGGGTGTGGCAATCACACGTCTCCAGCTACGTAGATTAGGTTATGTTTAGTTAAGTTAGGTTTAGTTCCCGGGGTTTTGGCTAACTACCGGTCGCATCCCCAGGTGGCGGATAGGGGAGTGACCATGTTTCTAGCGAGACATGGCCAGTAGCAGCCATAAGCAGTGGCACTGGAACTAAAACCCCGGCTTGTTTCTGCAAAAGCTGTTGCCGCGGACCAAGCTACGCAGGAGGAGGGACACCTGGGTGGAAGACGCGCTCTTTGCGAACTCTACGTAGGCAGAACTCTGGGTGCGGCAATCCCACGTCTCCAGCTACGTAGTGAGCAGTGAGACATCTCCGTCGGACGCTATGTGTGGCCGCTGGTGGTGTCGAGCTGTTAGAGAAGTAGGGATCTCACATTTATTGTTATTTTATTAAGAAACAATTAACTACATCCAGATATAGTACAGATATAACTATTTAAATATATTTCACAAAATTTTCTTGTCACTATTGGTATACGGACTGCTAACAATCTATATAATATTCAATATCTTTTAAACGAATAAAGATATAAAAGAAACTTTTAAATACAAGTTGTTTCCCATTAAATTTCCTACAATCGGTATTTGTACAAATTTTATCTATCTAAATCGGTTTCAGAGATATTTTAAATTCAAAACTTCTTTTTGCTATAACGTCTAAACTAGAAACAATTTTTATGTCAGAATTACCACCAGTCGATGCGCCTAAAGATTCTCTACAATTTATATTTCAATAATTTTTTTCTAACTTGCTTGGTTCAGAAGTTATTTACAATTGAAAAATTACACTTATTTATTTTTTTTTTATTTTCAAAAATTTATTGTATATTAATTGAAGGACGTTAAATACACTCGACTAAAACGCACTTTAATATCCTTTTTAGTTTTGTAGATATTTTTAATTCAATATTTCATTTTGTTATAACTTCTAAACCGTAAACATTTTGTGGCCACATGTATACCCTATAACTCTTATTTAAACAATTTTTTTTCTAGTTTACTTGGTTTAGAAGTTATTGACCAACCAGCACATATATTAGTAATAACAATGAGTATCACTATGACAACTCATTATTAATTGTAATTATTTCGTAACGATAGTAATGAAACAGTTCGTTTTGTAAATATCCACGTAGAAGAATGTAGTAAGTGGTCAGTTCTCATATCGTTTACCATTACCCGCTTTCTGGGTATTAGATGATATTTTATTGACTTTCTTACTGATTGTAAGGTAAGCTGGTTGATGCAACGATAATAATCAATTATTAAAAACTGTCTTCGTTATTTTAGAAATGAAGAGATATGATAAAAATTTAATACTCCTGTACGACGCTATGTGCGGCCGCTGGTGGTGTCGAGCTGTTTGAGAAGTAGCGATCTCACGTTCCCGAGCTACGCAGGAGAAGGGACACCTGGGTGGAGGACGCCCTCTTTGCGAACTCTTCCTAGGCAAAACTCTGGGTGTGGCAATCACACGTCTCCAGCTACGTAGATTAGGTTATGTTTAGTTAAGTTAGGTTTAGTTCCCGGGGTTTTGGCTAACTACCGGTCGCATCCCCAGGTGGCGGATAGGGGAGTGACCATGTTTCTAGCGAGACATGGCCAGTAGCAGCCATAAGCAGTGGCACTGGAACTAAAACCCCGGCTTGTTTCTGCAAAAGCTGTTGCCGCGGACCAAGCTACGCAGGAGGAGGGACACCTGGGTGGAAGACGCGCTCTTTGCGAACTCTACGTAGGCAGAACTCTGGGTGCGGCAATCCCACGTCTCCAGCTACGTAGTGAGCAGTGAGACATCTCCGTCGGACGCTATGTGTGGCCGCTGGTGGTGTCGAGCTGTTAGAGAAGTAGGGATCTCACATTTATTGTTATTTTATTAAGAAACAATTAACTACATCCAGATATAGTACAGATATAACTATTTAAATATATTTCACAAAATTTTCTTGTCACTATTGGTATACGGACTGCTAACAATCTATATAATATTCAATATCTTTTAAACGAATAAAGATATAAAAGAAACTTTTAAATACAAGTTGTTTCCCATTAAATTTCCTACAATCGGTATTTGTACAAATTTTATCTATCTAAATCGGTTTCAGAGATATTTTAAATTCAAAACTTCTTTTTGCTATAACGTCTAAACTAGAAACAATTTTTATGTCAGAATTACCACCAGTCGATGCGCCTAAAGATTCTCTACAATTTATATTTCAATAATTTTTTTCTAACTTGCTTGGTTCAGAAGTTATTTACAATTGAAAAATTACACTTATTTATTTTTTTTTTATTTTCAAAAATTTATTGTATATTAATTGAAGGACGTTAAATACACTCGACTAAAACGCACTTTAATATCCTTTTTAGTTTTGTAGATATTTTTAATTCAATATTTCATTTTGTTATAACTTCTAAACCGTAAACATTTTGTGGCCACATGTATACCCTATAACTCTTATTTAAACAAATTTTTTTCTAGTTTACTTGGTTTAGAAGTTATTGACCAACCAGCACATATATTAGTAATAACAATGAGTATCACTATGACAACTCATTATTAATTGTAATTATTTCGTAACGATAGTAATGAAACAGTTCGTTTTGTAAATATCCACGTAGAAGAATGTAGTAAGTGGTCAGTTCTCATATCGTTTACCATTACCCGCTTTCTGGGTATTAGATGATATTTTATTGACTTTCTTACTGATTGTAAGGTAAGCTGGTTGATGCAACGATAATAATCAATTATTAAAAACTGTCTTCGTTATTTTAGAAATGAAGAGATATGATAAAAATTTAATACTCCTGTACGACGCTATGTGCGGCCGCTGGTGGTGTCGAGCTGTTTGAGAAGTAGCGATCTCACGTTCCCGAGCTACGCAGGAGAAGGGACACCTGGGTGGAGGACGCCCTCTTTGCGAACTCTTCCTAGGCAAAACTCTGGGTGTGGCAATCACACGTCTCCAGCTACGTAGATTAGGTTATGTTTAGTTAAGTTAGGTTTAGTTCCCGGGGTTTTGGCTAACTACCGGTCGCATCCCCAGGTGGCGGATAGGGGAGTGACCATGTTTCTAGCGAGACATGGCCAGTAGCAGCCATAAGCAGTGGCACTGGAACTAAAACCCCGGCTTGTTTCTGCAAAAGCTGTTGCCGCGGACCAAGCTACGCAGGAGGAGGGACACCTGGGTGGAAGACGCGCTCTTTGCGAACTCTACGTAGGCAGAACTCTGGGTGCGGCAATCCCACGTCTCCAGCTACGTAGTGAGCAGTGAGACATCTCCGTCGGACGCTATGTGTGGCCGCTGGTGGTGTCGAGCTGTTAGAGAAGTAGGGATCTCACATTTATTGTTATTTTATTAAGAAACAATTAACTACATCCAGATATAGTACAAAGATAACTATTTAAATATATTTCACAAAATTTTCTTGTCACTATTGGTATACGGACTGCTAACAATCTATATAATATTCAATATCTTTTAAACGAATAAAGATATAAAAGAAACTTTTAAATACAAGTTGTTTCCCATTAAATTTCCTACAATCGGTATTTGTACAAATTTTATCTATCTAAATCGGTTTCAGAGATATTTTAAATTCAAAACTTCTTTTTGCTATAACGTCTAAACTAGAAACAATTTTTATGTCAGAATTACCACCAGTCGATGCGCCTAAAGATTCTCTACAATTTATATTTCAATAATTTTTTTCTAACTTGCTTGGTTCAGAAGTTATTTACAATTGAAAAATTACACTTATTTATTTTTTTTTTATTTTCAAAAATTTATTGTATATTAATTGAAGGACGTTAAATACACTCGACTAAAACGCACTTTAATATCCTTTTTAGTTTTGTAGATATTTTTAATTCAATATTTCATTTTGTTATAACTTCTAAACCGTAAACATTTTGTGGCCACATGTATACCCTATAACTCTTATTTAAACAATTTTTTTTCTAGTTTACTTGGTTTAGAAGTTATTGACCAACCAGCACATATATTAGTAATAACAATGAGTATCACTATGACAACTCATTATTAATTGTAATTATTTCGTAACGATAGTAATGAAACAGTTCGTTTTGTAAATATCCACGTAGAAGAATGTAGTAAGTGGTCAGTTCTCATATCGTTTACCATTACCCGCTTTCTGGGTATTAGATGATATTTTATTGACTTTCTTACTGATTGTAAGGTAAGCTGGTTGATGCAACGATAATAATCAATTATTAAAAACTGTCTTCGTTATTTTAGAAATGAAGAGATATGATAAAAATTTAATACTCCTGTACGACGCTATGTGCGGCCGCTGGTGGTGTCGAGCTGTTTGAGAAGTAGCGATCTCACGTTCCCGAGCTACGCAGGAGAAGGGACACCTGGGTGGAGGACGCCCTCTTTGCGAACTCTTCCTAGGCAAAACTCTGGGTGTGGCAATCACACGTCTCCAGCTACGTAGATTAGGTTATGTTTAGTTAAGTTAGGTTTAGTTCCCGGGGTTTTGGCTAACTACCGGTCGCATCCCCAGGTGGCGGATAGGGGAGTGACCATGTTTCTAGCGAGACATGGCCAGTAGCAGCCATAAGCAGTGGCACTGGAACTAAAACCCCGGCTTGTTTCTGCAAAAGCTGTTGCCGCGGACCAAGCTACGCAGGAGGAGGGACACCTGGGTGGAAGACGCGCTCTTTGCGAACTCTACGTAGGCAGAACTCTGGGTGCGGCAATCCCACGTCTCCAGCTACTTAGTGAGCAGTGAGACATCTCCGTCGGACGCTATGTGTGGCCGCTGGTGGTGTCGAGCTGTTAGAGAAGTAGGGATCTCACATTTATTGTTATTTTATTAAGAAACAATTAACTACATCCAGATATAGTACAAATATAACTATTTAAATATATTTCACAAAATTTTCTTGTCACTATTGGTATACGGACTGCTAACAATCTATATAATATTCAATATCTTTTAAACGAATAAAGATATAAAAGAAACTTTTAAATACAAGTTGTTTCCCATTAAATTTCCTACAATCGGTATTTGTACAAATTTTATCTATCTAAATCGGTTTCAGAGATATTTTAAATTCAAAACTTCTTTTTGCTATAACGTCTAAACTAGAAACAATTTTTATGTCAGAATTACCACCAGTCGATGCGCCTAAAGATTCTCTACAATTTATATTTCAATAATTTTTTTCTAACTTGCTTGGTTCAGAAGTTATTTACAATTGAAAAATTACACTTATTTATTTTTTTTTTATTTTCAAAAATTTATTGTATATTAATTGAAGGACGTTAAATACACTCGACTAAAACGCACTTTAATATCCTTTTTAGTTTTGTAGATATTTTTAATTCAATATTTCATTTTGTTATAACTTCTAAACCGTAAACATTTTGTGGCCACATGTATACCCTATAACTCTTATTTAAACAATTTTTTTTCTAGTTTACTTGGTTTAGAAGTTATTGACCAACCAGCACATATATTAGTAATAACAATGAGTATCACTATGACAACTCATTATTAATTGTAATTATTTCGTAACGATAGTAATGAAACAGTTCGTTTTGTAAATATCCACGTAGAAGAATGTAGTAAGTGGTCAGTTCTCATATCGTTTACCATTACCCGCTTTCTGGGTAATAGATGATATTTTATTGACTTTCTTACTGATTGTAAGGTAAGCTGGTTGATGCAACGATAATAATCAATTATTAAAAACTGTCTTCGTTATTTTAGAAATGAAGAGATATGATAAAAATTTAATACTCCTGTACGACGCTATGTGCGGCCGCTGGTGGTGTCGAGCTGTTTGAGAAGTAGCGATCTCACGTTCCCGAGCTACGCAGGAGAAGGGACACCTGGGTGGAGGACGCCCTCTTTGCGAACTCTTCCTAGGCAAAACTCTGGGTGTGGCAATCACACGTCTCCAGCTACGTAGATTAGGTTATGTTTAGTTAAGTTAGGTTTAGTTCCCGGGGTTTTGGCTAACTACCGGTCGCATCCCCAGGTGGCGGATAGGGGAGTGACCATGTTTCTAGCGAGACATGGCCAGTAGCAGCCATAAGCAGTGGCACTGGAACTAAAACCCCGGCTTGTTTCTGCAAAAGCTGTTGCCGCGGACCAAGCTACGCAGGAGGAGGGACACCTGGGTGGAAGACGCGCTCTTTGCGAACTCTACGTAGGCAGAACTCTGGGTGCGGCAATCCCACGTCTCCAGCTACGTAGTGAGCAGTGAGACATCTCCGTCGGACGCTATGTGTGGCCGCTGGTGGTGTCGAGCTGTTAGAGAAGTAGGGATCTCACATTTATTGTTATTTTATTAAGAAACAATTAACTACATCCAGATATAGTACAAATATAACTATTTAAATATATTTCACAAAATTTTCTTGTCACTATTGGTATACGGACTGCTAACAATCTATATAATATTCAATATCTTTTAAACGAATAAAGATATAAAAGAAACATTTAAATACAAGTTGTTTCCCATTAAATTTCCTACAATCGGTATTTGTACAAATTTTATCTATCTAAATCGGTTTCAGAGATATTTTAAATTCAAAACTTCTTTTTGCTATAACGTCTAAACTAGAAACAATTTTTATGTCAGAATTACCACCAGTCGATGCGCCTAAAGATTCTCTACAATTTATATTTCAATAATTTTTTTCTAACTTGCTTGGTTCAGAAGTTATTTACAATTGAAAAATTACACTTATTTATTTTTTTTTTATTTTCAAAAATTTATTGTATATTAATTGAAGGACGTTAAATACACTCGACTAAAACGCACTTTAATATCCTTTTTAGTTTTGTAGATATTTTTAATTCAATATTTCATTTTGTTATAACTTCTAAACCGTAAACATTTTGTGGCCACATGTATACCCTATAACTCTTATTTAAACAATTTTTTTTCTAGTTTACTTGGTTTAGAAGTTATTGACCAACCAGCACATATATTAGTAATAACAATGAGTATCACTATGACAACTCATTATTAATTGTAATTATTTCGTAACGATAGTAATGAAACAGTTCGTTTTGTAAATATCCACGTAGAAGAATGTAGTAAGTGGTCAGTTCTCATATCGTTTACCATTACCCGCTTTCTGGGTATTAGATGATATTTTATTGACTTTCTTACTGATTGTAAGGTAAGCTGGTTGATGCAACGATAATAATCAATTATTAAAAACTGTCTTCGTTATTTTAGAAATGAAGAGATATGATAAAAATTTAATACTCCTGTACGACGCTATGTGCGGCCGCTGGTGGTGTCGAGCTGTTTGAGAAGTAGCGATCTCACGTTCCCGAGCTACGCAGGAGAAGGGACACCTGGGTGGAGGACGCCCTCTTTGCGAACTCTTCCTAGGCAAAACTCTGGGTGTGGCAATCACACGTCTCCAGCTACGTAGATTAGGTTATGTTTAGTTAAGTTAGGTTTAGTTCCCGGGGTTTTGGCTAACTACCGGTCGCATCCCCAGGTGGCGGATAGGGGAGTGACCATGTTTCTAGCGAGACATGGCCAGTAGCAGCCATAAGCAGTGGCACTGGAACTAAAACCCCGGCTTGTTTCTGCAAAAGCTGTTGCCGCGGACCAAGCTACGCAGGAGGAGGGACACCTGGGTGGAAGACGCGCTCTTTGCGAACTCTACGTAGGCAGAACTCTGGGTGCGGCAATCCCACGTCTCCAGCTACTTAGTGAGCAGTGAGACATCTCCGTCGGACGCTATGTGTGGCCGCTGGTGGTGTCGAGCTGTTAGAGAAGTAGGGATCTCACATTTATTGTTATTTTATTAAGAAACAATTAACTACATCCAGATATAGTACAAATATAACTATTTAAATATATTTCACAAAATTTTCTTGTCACTATTGGTATACGGACTGCTAACAATCTATATAATATTCAATATCTTTTAAACGAATAAAGATATAAAAGAAACTTTTAAATACAAGTTGTTTCCCATTAAATTTCCTACAATCGGTATTTGTACAAATTTTATCTATCTAAATCGGTTTCAGAGATATTTTAAATTCAAAACTTCTTTTTGCTATAACGTCTAAACTAGAAACAATTTTTATGTCAGAATTACCACCAGTCGATGCGCCTAAAGATTCTCTACAATTTATATTTCAATAATTTTTTTCTAACTTGCTTGGTTCAGAAGTTATTTACAATTGAAAAATTACACTTATTTATTTTTTTTTTATTTTCAAAAATTTATTGTATATTAATTGAAGGACGTTAAATACACTCGACTAAAACGCACTTTAATATCCTTTTTAGTTTTGTAGATATTTTTAATTCAATATTTCATTTTGTTATAACTTCTAAACCGTAAACATTTTGTGGCCACATGTATACCCTATAACTCTTATTTAAACAATTTTTTTTCTAGTTTACTTGGTTTAGAAGTTATTGACCAACCAGCACATATATTAGTAATAACAATGAGTATCACTATAACAACTCATTATTAATTGTAATTATTTCGTAACGATAGTAATGAAACAGTTCGTTTTGTAAATATCCACGTAGAAGAATGTAGTAAGTGGTCAGTTCTCATATCGTTTACCATTACCCGCTTTCTGGGTATTAGATGATATTTTATTGACTTTCTTACTGATTGTAAGGTAAGCTGGTTGATGCAACGATAATAATCAATTATTAAAAACTGTCTTCGTTATTTTAGAAATGAAGAGATATGATAAAAATTTAATACTCCTGTACGACGCTATGTGCGGCCGCTGGTGGTGTCGAGCTGTTTGAGAAGTAGCGATCTCACGTTCCCGAGCTACGCAGGAGAAGGGACACCTGGGTGGAGGACGCCCTCTTTGCGAACTCTTCCTAGGCAAAACTCTGGGTGTGGCAATCACACGTCTCCAGCTACGTAGATTAGGTTATGTTTAGTTAAGTTAGGTTTAGTTCCCGGGGTTTTGGCTAACTACCGGTCGCATCCCCAGGTGGCGGATAGGGGAGTGACCATGTTTCTAGCGAGACATGGCCAGTAGCAGCCATAAGCAGTGGCACTGGAACTAAAACCCCGGCTTGTTTCTGCAAAAGCTGTTGCCGCGGACCAAGCTACGCAGGAGGAGGGACACCTGGGTGGAAGACGCGCTCTTTGCGAACTCTACGTAGGCAGAACTCTGGGTGCGGCAATCCCACGTCTCCAGCTACGTAGTGAGCAGTGAGACATCTCCGTCGGACGCTATGTGTGGCCGCTGGTGGTGTCGAGCTGTTAGAGAAGTAGGGATCTCACATTTATTGTTATTTTATTAAGAAACAATTAACTACATCCAGATATAGTACAAATATAACTATTTAAATATATTTCACAAAATTTTCTTGTCACTATTGGTATACGGACTGCTAACAATCTATATAATATTCAATATCTTTTAAACGAATAAAGATATAAAAGAAACTTTTAAATACAAGTTGTTTCCCATTAAATTTCCTACAATCGGTATTTGTACAAATTTTATCTATCTAAATCGGTTTCAGAGATATTTTAAATTCAAAACTTCTTTTTGCTATAACGTCTAAACTAGAAACAATTTTTATGTCAGAATTACCACCAGTCGATGCGCCTAAAGATTCTCTACAATTTATATTTCAATAATTTTTTTCTAACTTGCTTGGTTCAGAAGTTATTTACAATTGAAAAATTACACTTATTTATTTTTTTTTTATTTTCAAAAATTTATTGTATATTAATTGAAGGACGTTAAATACACTCGACTAAAACGCACTTTAATATCCTTTTTAGTTTTGTAGATATTTTTAATTCAATATTTCATTTTGTTATAACTTCTAAACCGTAAACATTTTGTGGCCACATGTATACCCTATAACTCTTATTTAAACAATTTTTTTTCTAGTTTACTTGGTTTAGAAGTTATTGACCAACCAGCACATATATTAGTAATAACAATGAGTATCACTATGACAACTCATTATTAATTGTAATTATTTCGTAACGATAGTAATGAAACAGTTCGTTTTGTAAATATCCACGTAGAAGAATGTAGTAAGTGGTCAGTTCTCATATCGTTTACCATTACCCGCTTTCTGGGTATTAGATGATATTTTATTGACTTTCTTACTGATTGTAAGGTAAGCTGGTTGATGCAACGATAATAATCAATTATTAAAAACTGTCTTCGTTATTTTAGAAATGAAGAGATATGATAAAAATTTAATACTCCTGTACGACGCTATGTGCGGCCGCTGGTGGTGTCGAGCTGTTTGAGAAGTAGCGATCTCACGTTCCCGAGCTACGCAGGAGAAGGGACACCTGGGTGGAGGACGCCCTCTTTGCGAACTCTTCCTAGGCAAAACTCTGGGTGTGGCAATCACACGTCTCCAGCTACGTAGATTAGGTTATGTTTAGTTAAGTTAGGTTTAGTTCCCGGGGTTTTGGCTAACTACCGGTCGCATCCCCAGGTGGCGGATAGGGGAGTGACCATGTTTCTAGCGAGACATGGCCAGTAGCAGCCATAAGCAGTGGCACTGGAACTAAAACCCCGGCTTGTTTCTGCAAAAGCTGTTGCCGCGGACCAAGCTACGCAGGAGGAGGGACACCTGGGTGGAAGACGCGCTCTTTGCGAACTCTACGTAGGCAGAACTCTGGGTGCGGCAATCCCACGTCTCCAGCTACGTAGTGAGCAGTGAGACATCTCCGTCGGACGCTATGTGTGGCCGCTGGTGGTGTCGAGCTGTTAGAGAAGTAGGGATCTCACATTTATTGTTATTTTATTAAGAAACAATTAACTACATCCAGATATAGTACAAATATAACTATTTAAATATATTTCACAAAATTTTCTTGTCACTATTGGTATACGGACTGCTAACAATCTATATAATATTCAATATCTTTTAAACGAATAAAGATATAAAAGAAACATTTAAATACAAGTTGTTTCCCATTAAATTTCCTACAATCGGTATTTGTACAAATTTTATCTATCTAAATCGGTTTCAGAGATATTTTAAATTCAAAACTTCTTTTTGCTATAACGTCTAAACTAGAAACAATTTTTATGTCAGAATTACCACCAGTCGATGCGCCTAAAGATTCTCTACAATTTATATTTCAATAATTTTTTTCTAACTTGCTTGGTTCAGAAGTTATTTACAATTGAAAAATTACACTTATTTATTTTTTTTTTATTTTCAAAAATTTATTGTATATTAATTGAAGGACGTTAAATACACTCGACTAAAACGCACTTTAATATCCTTTTTAGTTTTGTAGATATTTTTAATTCAATATTTCATTTTGTTATAACTTCTAAACCGTAAACATTTTGTGGCCACATGTATACCCTATAACTCTTATTTAAACAATTTTTTTTCTAGTTTACTTGGTTTAGAAGTTATTGACCAACCAGCACATATATTAGTAATAACAATGAGTATCACTATGACAACTCATTATTAATTGTAATTATTTCGTAACGATAGTAATGAAACAGTTCGTTTTGTAAATATCCACGTAGAAGAATGTAGTAAGTGGTCAGTTCTCATATCGTTTACCATTACCCGCTTTCTGGGTATTAGATGATATTTTATTGACTTTCTTACTGATTGTAAGGTAAGCTGGTTGATGCAACGATAATAATCAATTATTAAAAACTGTCTTCGTTATTTTAGAAATGAAGAGATATGATAAAAATTTAATACTCCTGTACGACGCTATGTGCGGCCGCTGGTGGTGTCGAGCTGTTTGAGAAGTAGCGATCTCACGTTCCCGAGCTACGCAGGAGAAGGGACACCTGGGTGGAGGACGCCCTCTTTGCGAACTCTTCCTAGGCAAAACTCTGGGTGTGGCAATCACACGTCTCCAGCTACGTAGATTAGGTTATGTTTAGTTAAGTTAGGTTTAGTTCCCGGGGTTTTGGCTAACTACCGGTCGCATCCCCAGGTGGCGGATAGGGGAGTGACCATGTTTCTAGCGAGACATGGCCAGTAGCAGCCATAAGCAGTGGCACTGGAACTAAAACCCCGGCTTGTTTCTGCAAAAGCTGTTGCCGCGGACCAAGCTACGCAGGAGGAGGGACACCTGGGTGGAAGACGCGCTCTTTGCGAACTCTACGTAGGCAGAACTCTGGGTGCGGCAATCCCACGTCTCCAGCTACGTAGTGAGCAGTGAGACATCTCCGTCGGACGCTATGTGTGGCCGCTGGTGGTGTCGAGCTGTTAGAGAAGTAGGGATCTCACATTTATTGTTATTTTATAAAGAAACAATTAACTACATCCAGATATAGTACAAATATAACTATTTAAATATATTTCACAAAATTTTCTTGTCACTATTGGTATACGGACTGCTAACAATCTATATAATATTCAATATCTTTTAAACGAATAAAGATATAAAAGAAACTTTTAAATACAAGTTGTTTCCCATTAAATTTCCTACAATCGGTATTTGTACAAATTTTATCTATCTAAATCGGTTTCAGAGATATTTTAAATTCAAAACTTCTTTTTGCTATAACGTCTAAACTAGAAACAATTTTTATGTCAGAATTACAACCAGTCGATGCGCCTAAAGATTCTCTACAATTTATATTTCAATAATTTTTTTCTAACTTGCTTGGTTCAGAAGTTATTTACAATTGAAAAATTACACTTATTTATTTTTTTTTTATTTTCAAAAATTTATTGTATATTAATTGAAGGACGTTAAATACACTCGACTAAAACGCACTTTAATATCCTTTTTAGTTTTGTAGATATTTTTAATTCAATATTTCATTTTGTTATAACTTCTAAACCGTAAACATTTTGTGGCCACATGTATACCCTATAACTCTTATTTAAACAATTTTTTTTCTAGTTTACTTGGTTTAGAAGTTATTGACCAACCAGCACATATATTAGTAATAACAATGAGTATCACTATGACAACTCATTATTAATTGTAATTATTTCGTAACGATAGTAATGAAACAGTTCGTTTTGTAAATATCCACGTAGAAGAATGTAGTAAGTGGTCAGTTCTCATATCGTTTACCATTACCCGCTTTCTGGGTATTAGATGATATTTTATTGACTTTCTTACTGATTGTAAGGTAAGCTGGTTGATGCAACGATAATAATCAATTATTAAAAACTGTCTTCGTTATTTTAGAAATGAAGAGATATGATAAAAATTTAATACTCCTGTACGACGCTATGTGCGGCCGCTGGTGGTGTCGAGCTGTTTGAGAAGTAGCGATCTCACGTTCCCGAGCTACGCAGGAGAAGGGACACCTGGGTGGAGGACGCCCTCTTTGCGAACTCTTCCTAGGCAAAACTCTGGGTGTGGCAATCACACGTCTCCAGCTACGTAGATTAGGTTATGTTTAGTTAAGTTAGGTTTAGTTCCCGGGGTTTTGGCTAACTACCGGTCGCATCCCCAGGTGGCGGATAGGGGAGTGACCATGTTTCTAGCGAGACATGGCCAGTAGCAGCCATAAGCAGTGGCACTGGAACTAAAACCCCGGCTTGTTTCTGCAAAAGCTGTTGCCGCGGACCAAGCTACGCAGGAGGAGGGACACCTGGGTGGAAGACGCGCTCTTTGCGAACTCTACGTAGGCAGAACTCTGGGTGCGGCAATCCCACGTCTCCAGCTACGTAGTGAGCAGTGAGACATCTCCGTCGGACGCTATGTGTGGCCGCTGGTGGTGTCGAGCTGTTAGAGAAGTAGGGATCTCACATTTATTGTTATTTTATTAAGAAACAATTAACTACATCCAGATATAGTACAAATATAACTATTTAAATATATTTCACAAAATTTTCTTGTCACTATTGGTATACGGACTGCTAACAATCTATATAATATTCAATATCTTTTAAACGAATAAAGATATAAAAGAAACTTTTAAATACAAGTTGTTTCCCATTAAATTTCCTACAATCGGTATTTGTACAAATTTTATCTATCTAAATCGGTTTCAGAGATATTTTAAATTCAAAACTTCTTTTTGCTATAACGTCTAAACTAGAAACAATTTTTATGTCAGAATTACCACCAGTCGATGCGCCTAAAGATTCTCTACAATTTATATTTCAATAATTTTTTTCTAACTTGCTTGGTTCAGAAGTTATTTACAATTGAAAAATTACACTTATTTATTTTTTTTTTATTTTCAAAAATTTATTGTATATTAATTGAAGGACGTTAAATACACTCGACTAAAACGCACTTTAATATCCTTTTTAGTTTTGTAGATATTTTTAATTCAATATTTCATTTTGTTATAACTTCTAAACCGTAAACATTTTGTGGCCACATGTATACCCTATAACTCTTATTTAAACAATTTTTTTTCTAGTTTACTTGGTTTAGAAGTTATTGACCAACCAGCACATATATTAGTAATAACAATGAGTATCACTATGACAACTCATTATTAATTGTAATTATTTCGTAACGATAGTAATGAAACAGTTCGTTTTGTAAATATCCACGTAGAAGAATGTAGTAAGTGGTCAGTTCTCATATCGTTTACCATTACCCGCTTTCTGGGTATTAGATGATATTTTATTGACTTTCTTACTGATTGTAAGGTAAGCTGGTTGATGCAACGATAATAATCAATTATTAAAAACTGTCTTCGTTATTTTAGAAATGAAGAGATATGATAAAAATTTAATACTCCTGTACGACGCTATGTGCGGCCGCTGGTGGTGTCGAGCTGTTTGAGAAGTAGCGATCTCACGTTCCCGAGCTACGCAGGAGAAGGGACACCTGGGTGGAGGACGCCCTCTTTGCGAACTCTTCCTAAGCAAAACTCTGGGTGTGGCAATCACACGTCTCCAGCTACGTAGATTAGGTTATGTTTAGTTAAGTTAGGTTTAGTTCCCGGGGTTTTGGCTAACTACCGGTCGCATCCCCAGGTGGCGGATAGGGGAGTGACCATGTTTCTAGCGAGACATGGCCAGTAGCAGCCATAAGCAGTGGCACTGGAACTAAAACCCCGGCTTGTTTCTGCAAAAGCTGTTGCCGCGGACCAAGCTACGCAGGAGGAGGGACACCTGGGTGGAAGACGCGCTCTTTGCGAACTCTACGTAGGCAGAACTCTGGGTGCGGCAATCCCACGTCTCCAGCTACGTAGTGAGCAGTGAGACATCTCCGTCGGACGCTATGTGTGGCCGCTGGTGGTGTCGAGCTGTTAGAGAAGTAGGGATCTCACATTTATTGTTATTTTATTAAGAAACAATTAACTACATCCAGATATAGTACAAATATAACTATTTAAATATATTTCACAAAATTTTCTTGTCACTATTGGTATACGGACTGCTAACAATCTATATAATATTCAATATCTTTTAAACGAATAAAGATATAAAAGAAACTTTTAAATACAAGTTGTTTCCCATTAAATTTCCTACAATCGGTATTTGTACAAATTTTATCTATCTAAATCGGTTTCAGAGATATTTTAAATTCAAAACTTCTTTTTGCTATAACGTCTAAACTAGAAACAATTTTTATGTCAGAATTACCACCAGTCGATGCGCCTAAAGATTCTCTACAATTTATATTTCAATAATTTTTTTCTAACTTGCTTGGTTCAGAAGTTATTTACAATTGAAAAATTACACTTATTTATTTTTTTTTTATTTTCAAAAATTTATTGTATATTAATTGAAGGACGTTAAATACACTCGACTAAAACGCACTTTAATATCCTTTTTAGTTTTGTAGATATTTTTAATTCAATATTTCATTTTGTTATAACTTCTAAACCGTAAACATTTTGTGGCCACATGTATACCCTATAACTCTTATTTAAACAATTTTTTTTCTAGTTTACTTGGTTTAGAAGTTATTGACCAACCAGCACATATATTAGTAATAACAATGAGTATCACTATGACAACTCATTATTAATTGTAATTATTTCGTAACGATAGTAATGAAACAGTTCGTTTTGTAAATATCCACGTAGAAGAATGTAGTAAGTGGTCAGTTCTCATATCGTTTACCATTACCCGCTTTCTGGGTATTAGATGATATTTTATTGACTTTCTTACTGATTGTAAGGTAAGCTGGTTGATGCAACGATAATAATCAATTATTAAAAACTGTCTTCGTTATTTTAGAAATGAAGAGATATGATAAAAATTTAATACTCCTGTACGACGCTATGTGCGGCCGCTGGTGGTGTCGAGCTGTTTGAGAAGTAGCGATCTCACGTTCCCGAGCTACGCAGGAGAAGGGACACCTGGGTGGAGGACGCCCTCTTTGCGAACTCTTCCTAGGCAAAACTCTGGGTGTGGCAATCACACGTCTCCAGCTACGTAGATTAGGTTATGTTTAGTTAAGTTAGGTTTAGTTCCCGGGGTTTTGGCTAACTACCGGTCGCATCCCCAGGTGGCGGATAGGGGAGTGACCATGTTTCTAGCGAGACATGGCCAGTAGCAGCCATAAGCAGTGGCACTGGAACTAAAACCCCGGCTTGTTTCTGCAAAAGCTGTTGCCGCGGACCAAGCTACGCAGGAGGAGGGACACCTGGGTGGAAGACGCGCTCTTTGCGAACTCTACGTAGGCAGAACTCTGGGTGCGGCAATCCCACGTCTCCAGCTACGTAGTGAGCAGTGAGACATCTCCGTCGGACGCTATGTGTGGCCGCTGGTGGTGTCGAGCTGTTAGAGAAGTAGGGATCTCACATTTATTGTTATTTTATTAAGAAACAATTAACTACATCCAGATATAGTACAAATATAACTATTTAAATATATTTCACAAAATTTTCTTGTCACTATTGGTATACGGACTGCTAACAATCTATATAATATTCAATATCTTTTAAACGAATAAAGATATAAAAGAAACTTTTAAATACAAGTTATTTCCCATTAAATTTCCTACAATCGGTATTTGTACAAATTTTATCTATCTAAATCGGTTTCAGAGATATTTTAAATTCAAAACTTCTTTTTGCTATAACGTCTAAACTAGAAACAATTTTTATGTCAGAATTACCACCAGTCGATGCGCCTAAAGATTCTCTACAATTTATATTTCAATAATTTTTTTCTAACTTGCTTGGTTCAGAAGTTATTTACAATTGAAAAATTACACTTATTTATTTTTTTTTTATTTTCAAAAATTTATTGTATATTAATTGAAGGACGTTAAATACACTCGACTAAAACGCACTTTAATATCCTTTTTAGTTTTGTAGATATTTTTAATTCAATATTTCATTTTGTTATAACTTCTAAACCGTAAACATTTTGTGGCCACATGTATACCCTATAACTCTTATTTAAACAATTTTTTTTCTAGTTTACTTGGTTTAGAAGTTATTGACCAACCAGCACATATATTAGTAATAACAATGAGTATCACTATGACAACTCATTATTAATTGTAATTATTTCGTAACGATAGTAATGAAACAGTTCGTTTTGTAAATATCCACGTAGAAGAATGTAGTAAGTGGTCAGTTCTCATATCGTTTACCATTACCCGCTTTCTGGGTATTAGATGATATTTTATTGACTTTCTTACTGATTGTAAGGTAAGCTGGTTGATGCAACGATAATAATCAATTATTAAAAACTGTCTTCGTTATTTTAGAAATGAAGAGATATGATAAAAATTTAATACTCCTGTACGACGCTATGTGCGGCCGCTGGTGGTGTCGAGCTGTTTGAGAAGTAGCGATCTCACGTTCCCGAGCTACGCAGGAGAAGGGACACCTGGGTGGAGGACGCCCTCTTTGCGAACTCTTCCTAGGCAAAACTCTGGGTGTGGCAATCACACGTCTCCAGCTACGTAGATTAGGTTATGTTTAGTTAAGTTAGGTTTAGTTCCCGGGGTTTTGGCTAACTACCGGTCGCATCCCCAGGTGGCGGATAGGGGAGTGACCATGTTTCTAGCGAGACATGGCCAGTAGCAGCCATAAGCAGTGGCACTGGAACTAAAACCCCGGCTTGTTTCTGCAAAAGCTGTTGCCGCGGACCAAGCTACGCAGGAGGAGGGACACCTGGGTGGAAGACGCGCTCTTTGCGAACTCTACGTAGGCAGAACTCTGGGTGCGGCAATCCCACGTCTCCAGCTACGTAGTGAGCAGTGAGACATCTCCGTCGGACGCTATGTGTGGCCGCTGGTGGTGTCGAGCTGTTAGAGAAGTAGGGATCTCACATTTATTGTTATTTTATTAAGAAACAATTAACTACATCCAGATATAGTACAAATATAACTATTTAAATATATTTCACAAAATTTTCTTGTCACTATTGGTATACGGACTGCTAACAATCTATATAATATTCAATATCTTTTAAACGAATAAAGATATAAAAGAAACATTTAAATACAAGTTGTTTCCCATTAAATTTCCTACAATCGGTATTTGTACAAATTTTATCTATCTAAATCGGTTTCAGAGATATTTTAAATTCAAAACTTCTTTTTGCTATAACGTCTAAACTAGAAACAATTTTTATGTCAGAATTACCACCAGTCGATGCGCCTAAAGATTCTCTACAATTTATATTTCAATAATTTTTTTCTAACTTGCTTGGTTCAGAAGTTATTTACAATTGAAAAATTACACTTATTTATTTTTTTTTTATTTTCAAAAATTTATTGTATATTAATTGAAGGACGTTAAATACACTCGACTAAAACGCACTTTAATATCCTTTTTAGTTTTGTAGATATTTTTAATTCAATATTTCATTTTGTTATAACTTCTAAACCGTAAACATTTTGTGGCCACATGTATACCCTATAACTCTTATTTAAACAATTTTTTTTCTAGTTTACTTGGTTTAGAAGTTATTGACCAACCAGCACATATATTAGTAATAACAATGAGTATCACTATGACAACTCATTATTAATTGTAATTATTTCGTAACGATAGTAATGAAACAGTTCGTTTTGTAAATATCCACGTAGAAGAATGTAGTAAGTGGTCAGTTCTCATATCGTTTACCATTACCCGCTTTCTGGGTATTAGATGATATTTTATTGACTTTCTTACTGATTGTAAGGTAAGCTGGTTGATGCAACGATAATAATCAATTATTAAAAACTGTCTTCGTTATTTTAGAAATGAAGAGATATGATAAAAATTTAATACTCCTGTACGACGCTATGTGCGGCCGCTGGTGGTGTCGAGCTGTTTGAGAAGTAGCGATCTCACGTTCCCGAGCTACGCAGGAGAAGGGACACCTGGGTGGAGGACGCCCTCTTTGCGAACTCTTCCTAGGCAAAACTCTGGGTGTGGCAATCACACGTCTCCAGCTACGTAGATTAGGTTATGTTTAGTTAAGTTAGGTTTAGTTCCCGGGGTTTTGGCTAACTACCGGTCGCATCCCCAGGTGGCGGATAGGGGAGTGACCATGTTTCTAGCGAGACATGGCCAGTAGCAGCCATAAGCAGTGGCACTGGAACTAAAACCCCGGCTTGTTTCTGCAAAAGCTGTTGCCGCGGACCAAGCTACGCAGGAGGAGGGACACCTGGGTGGAAGACGCGCTCTTTGCGAACTCTACGTAGGCAGAACTCTGGGTGCGGCAATCCCACGTCTCCAGCTACGTAGTGAGCAGTGAGACATCTCCGTCGGACGCTATGTGTGGCCGCTGGTGGTGTCGAGCTGTTAGAGAAGTAGGGATCTCACATTTATTGTTATTTTATTAAGAAACAATTAACTACATCCAGATATAGTACAAATATAACTATTTAAATATATTTCACAAAATTTTCTTGTCACTATTGGTATACGGACTGCTAACAATCTATATAATATTCAATATCTTTTAAACGAATAAAGATATAAAAGAAACTTTTAAATACAAGTTATTTCCCATTAAATTTCCTACAATCGGTATTTGTACAAATTTTATCTATCTAAATCGGTTTCAGAGATATTTTAAATTCAAAACTTCTTTTTGCTATAACGTCTAAACTAGAAACAATTTTTATGTCAGAATTACCACCAGTCGATGCGCCTAAAGATTCTCTACAATTTATATTTCAATAATTTTTTTCTAACTTGCTTGGTTCAGAAGTTATTTACAATTGAAAAATTACACTTATTTATTTTTTTTTTATTTTCAAAAATTTATTGTATATTAATTGAAGGACGTTAAATACACTCGACTAAAACGCACTTTAATATCCTTTTTAGTTTTGTAGATATTTTTAATTCAATATTTCATTTTGTTATAACTTCTAAACCGTAAACATTTTGTGGCCACATGTATACCCTATAACTCTTATTTAAACAATTTTTTTTCTAGTTTACTTGGTTTAGAAGTTATTGACCAACCAGCACATATATTAGTAATAACAATGAGTATCACTATGACAACTCATTATTAATTGTAATTATTTCGTAACGATAGTAATGAAACAGTTCGTTTTGTAAATATCCACGTAGAAGAATGTAGTAAGTGGTCAGTTCTCATATCGTTTACCATTACCCGCTTTCTGGGTATTAGATGATATTTTATTGACTTTCTTACTGATTGTAAGGTAAGCTGGTTGATGCAACGATAATAATCAATTATTAAAAACTGTCTTCGTTATTTTAGAAATGAAGAGATATGATAAAAATTTAATACTCCTGTACGACGCTATGTGCGGCCGCTGGTGGTGTCGAGCTGTTTGAGAAGTAGCGATCTCACGTTCCCGAGCTACGCAGGAGAAGGGACACCTGGGTGGAGGACGCCCTCTTTGCGAACTCTTCCTAGGCAAAACTCTGGGTGTGGCAATCACACGTCTCCAGCTACGTAGATTAGGTTATGTTTAGTTAAGTTAGGTTTAGTTCCCGGGGTTTTGGCTAACTACCGGTCGCATCCCCAGGTGGCGGATAGGGGAGTGACCATGTTTCTAGCGAGACATGGCCAGTAGCAGCCATAAGCAGTGGCACTGGAACTAAAACCCCGGCTTGTTTCTGCAAAAGCTGTTGCCGCGGACCAAGCTACGCAGGAGGAGGGACACCTGGGTGGAAGACGCGCTCTTTGCGAACTCTACGTAGGCAGAACTCTGGGTGCGGCAATCCCACGTCTCCAGCTACGTAGTGAGCAGTGAGACATCTCCGTCGGACGCTATGTGTGGCCGCTGGTGGTGTCGAGCTGTTAGAGAAGTAGGGATCTCACATTTATTGTTATTTTATTAAGAAACAATTAACTACATCCAGATATAGTACAAATATAACTATTTAAATATATTTCACAAAATTTTCTTGTCACTATTGGTATACGGACTGCTAACAATCTATATAATATTCAATATCTTTTAAACGAATAAAGATATAAAAGAAACTTTTAAATACAAGTTGTTTCCCATTAAATTTCCTACAATCGGTATTTGTACAAATTTTATCTATCTAAATCGGTTTCAGAGATATTTTAAATTCAAAACTTCTTTTTGCTATAACGTCTAAACTAGAAACAATTTTTATGTCAGAATTACCACCAGTCGATGCGCCTAAAGATTCTCTACAATTTATATTTCAATAATTTTTTTCTAACTTGCTTGGTTCAGAAGTTATTTACAATTGAAAAATTACACTTATTTATTTTTTTTTTATTTTCAAAAATTTATTGTATATTAATTGAAGGACGTTAAATACACTCGACTAAAACGCACTTTAATATCCTTTTTAGTTTTGTAGATATTTTTAATTCAATATTTCATTTTGTTATAACTTCTAAACCGTAAACATTTTGTGGCCACATGTATACCCTATAACTCTTATTTAAACAATTTTTTTTCTAGTTTACTTGGTTTAGAAGTTATTGACCAACCAGCACATATATTAGTAATAACAATGAGTATCACTATGACAACTCATTATTAATTGTAATTATTTCGTAACGATAGTAATGAAACAGTTCGTTTTGTAAATATCCACGTAGAAGAATGTAGTAAGTGGTCAGTTCTCATATCGTTTACCATTACCCGCTTTCTGGGTATTAGATGATATTTTATTGACTTTCTTACTGATTGTAAGGTAAGCTGGTTGATGCAACGATAATAATCAATTATTAAAAACTGTCTTCGTTATTTTAGAAATGAAGAGATATGATAAAAATTTAATACTCCTGTACGACGCTATGTGCGGCCGCTGGTGGTGTCGAGCTGTTTGAGAAGTAGCGATCTCACGTTCCCGAGCTACGCAGGAGAAGGGACACCTGGGTGGAGGACGCCCTCTTTGCGAACTCTTCCTAGGCAAAACTCTGGGTGTGGCAATCACACGTCTCCAGCTACGTAGATTAGGTT
The DNA here is from genome assembly GCA_911728475.2 of Pterostichus madidus. NCBI lineage: Eukaryota > Metazoa > Arthropoda > Insecta > Coleoptera > Carabidae > Pterostichus > Pterostichus madidus. The sequence continues at coordinate 22,282,983 of OU452309.1, read as the reverse complement.
ATGTTTAGTTAAGTTAGGTTTAGTTCCCGGGGTTTTGGCTAACTACCGGTCGCATCCCCAGGTGTCGGATAGGGGAGTGACCATGTTTCTAGCGAGACATGGCCAGTAGCAGCCATAAGCAGTGGCACTGGAACTAAAACCCCGGCTTGTTTCTGCAAAAGCTGTTGCCGCGGACCAAGCTACGCAGGAGGAGGGACACCTGGGTGGAAGACGCGCTCTTTGCGAACTCTACGTAGGCAGAACTCTGGGTGCGGCAATCCCACGTCTCCAGCTACGTAGTGAGCAGTGAGACATCTCCGTCGGACGCTATGTGTGGCCGCTGGTGGTGTCGAGCTGTTAGAGAAGTAGGGATCTCACATTTATTGTTATTTTATTAAGAAACAATTAACTACATCCAGATATAATACAAATATAACTATTTAAATATATTTCACAAAATTTTCTTGTCACTATTGGTATACGGACTGCTAACAATCTATATAATATTCAATATCTTTTAAACGAATAAAGATATAAAAGAAACTTTTAAATACAAGTTGTTTCCCATTAAATTTCCTACAATCGGTATTTGTACAAATTTTATCTATCTAAATCGGTTTCAGAGATATTTTAAATTCAAAACTTCTTTTTGCTATAACGTCTAAACTAGAAACAATTTTTATGTCAGAATTACCACCAGTCGATGCGCCTAAAGATTCTCTACAATTTATATTTCAATAATTTTTTTCTAACTTGCTTGGTTCAGAAGTTATTTACAATTGAAAAATTACACTTATTTATTTTTTTTTTATTTTCAAAAATTTATTGTATATTAATTGAAGGACGTTAAATACACTCGACTAAAACGCACTTTAATATCCTTTTTAGTTTTGTAGATATTTTTAATTCAATATTTCATTTTGTTATAACTTCTAAACCGTAAACATTTTGTGGCCACATGTATACCCTATAACTCTTATTTAAACAATTTTTTTTCTAGTTTACTTGGTTTAGAAGTTATTGACCAACCAGCACATATATTAGTAATAACAATGAGTATCACTATGACAACTCATTATTAATTGTAATTATTTCGTAACGATAGTAATGAAACAGTTCGTTTTGTAAATATCCACGTAGAAGAATGTAGTAAGTGGTCAGTTCTCATATCGTTTACCATTACCCGCTTTCTGGGTATTAGATGATATTTTATTGACTTTCTTACTGATTGTAAGGTAAGCTGGTTGATGCAACGATAATAATCAATTATTAAAAACTGTCTTCGTTATTTTAGAAATGAAGAGATATGATAAAAATTTAATACTCCTGTACGACGCTATGTGCGGCCGCTGGTGGTGTCGAGCTGTTTGAGAAGTAGCGATCTCACGTTCCCGAGCTACGCAGGAGAAGGGACACCTGGGTGGAGGACGCCCTCTTTGCGAACTCTTCCTAAGCAAAACTCTGGGTGTGGCAATCACACGTCTCCAGCTACGTAGATTAGGTTATGTTTAGTTAAGTTAGGTTTAGTTCCCGGGGTTTTGGCTAACTACCGGTCGCATCCCCAGGTGGCGGATAGGGGAGTGACCATGTTTCTAGCGAGACATGGCCAGTAGCAGCCATAAGCAGTGGCACTGGAACTAAAACCCCGGCTTGTTTCTGCAAAAGCTGTTGCCGCGGACCAAGCTACGCAGGAGGAGGGACACCTGGGTGGAAGACGCGCTCTTTGCGAACTCTACGTAGGCAGAACTCTGGGTGCGGCAATCCCACGTCTCCAGCTACGTAGTGAGCAGTGAGACATCTCCGTCGGACGCTATGTGTGGCCGCTGGTGGTGTCGAGCTGTTAGAGAAGTAGGGATCTCACATTTATTGTTATTTTATTAAGAAACAATTAACTACATCCAGATATAGTACAAATATAACTATTTAAATATATTTCACAAAATTTTCTTGTCACTATTGGTATACGGACTGCTAACAATCTATATAATATTCAATATCTTTTAAACGAATAAAGATATAAAAGAAACATTTAAATACAAGTTGTTTCCCATTAAATTTCCTACAATCGGTATTTGTACAAATTTTATCTATCTAAATCGGTTTCAGAGATATTTTAAATTCAAAACTTCTTTTTGCTATAACGTCTAAACTAGAAACAATTTTTATGTCAGAATTACCACCAGTCGATGCGCCTAAAGATTCTCTACAATTTATATTTCAATAATTTTTTTCTAACTTGCTTGGTTCAGAAGTTATTTACAATTGAAAAATTACACTTATTTATTTTTTTTTTATTTTCAAAAATTTATTGTATATTAATTGAAGGACGTTAAATACACTCGACTAAAACGCACTTTAATATCCTTTTTAGTTTTGTAGATATTTTTAATTCAATATTTCATTTTGTTATAACTTCTAAACCGTAAACATTTTGTGGCCACATGTATACCCTATAACTCTTATTTAAACAATTTTTTTTCTAGTTTACTTGGTTTAGAAGTTATTGACCAACCAGCACATATATTAGTAATAACAATGAGTATCACTATGACAACTCATTATTAATTGTAATTATTTCGTAACGATAGTAATGAAACAGTTCGTTTTGTAAATATCCACGTAGAAGAATGTAGTAAGTGGTCAGTTCTCATATCGTTTACCATTACCCGCTTTCTGGGTATTAGATGATATTTTATTGACTTTCTTACTGATTGTAAGGTAAGCTGGTTGATGCAACGATAATAATCAATTATTAAAAACTGTCTTCGTTATTTTAGAAATGAAGAGATATGATAAAAATTTAATACTCCTGTACGACGCTATGTGCGGCCGCTGGTGGTGTCGAGCTGTTTGAGAAGTAGCGATCTCACGTTCCCGAGCTACGCAGGAGAAGGGACACCTGGGTGGAGGACGCCCTCTTTGCGAACTCTTCCTAGGCAAAACTCTGGGTGTGGCAATCACACGTCTCCAGCTACGTAGATTAGGTTATGTTTAGTTAAGTTAGGTTTAGTTCCCGGGGTTTTGGCTAACTACCGGTCGCATCCCCAGGTGTCGGATAGGGGAGTGACCATGTTTCTAGCGAGACATGGCCAGTAGCAGCCATAAGCAGTGGCACTGGAACTAAAACCCCGGCTTGTTTCTGCAAAAGCTGTTGCCGCGGACCAAGCTACGCAGGAGGAGGGACACCTGGGTGGAAGACGCGCTCTTTGCGAACTCTACGTAGGCAGAACTCTGGGTGCGGCAATCCCACGTCTCCAGCTACGTAGTGAGCAGTGAGACATCTCCGTCGGACGCTATGTGTGGCCGCTGGTGGTGTCGAGCTGTTAGAGAAGTAGGGATCTCACATTTATTGTTATTTTATTAAGAAACAATTAACTACATCCAGATATAGTACAAATATAACTATTTAAATATATTTCACAAAATTTTCTTGTCACTATTGGTATACGGACTGCTAACAATCTATATAATATTCAATATCTTTTAAACGAATAAAGATATAAAAGAAACTTTTAAATACAAGTTGTTTCCCATTAAATTTCCTACAATCGGTATTTGTACAAATTTTATCTATCTAAATCGGTTTCAGAGATATTTTAAATTCAAAACTTCTTTTTGCTATAACGTCTAAACTAGAAACAATTTTTATGTCAGAATTACCACCAGTCGATGCGCCTAAAGATTCTCTACAATTTATATTTCAATAATTTTTTTCTAACTTGCTTGGTTCAGAAGTTATTTACAATTGAAAAATTACACTTATTTATTTTTTTTTTTTTTTCAAAAATTTATTGTATATTAATTGAAGGACGTTAAATACACTCGACTAAAACGCACTTTAATATCCTTTTTAGTTTTGTAGATATTTTTAATTCAATATTTCATTTTGTTATAACTTCTAAACCGTAAACATTTTGTGGCCACATGTATACCCTATAACTCTTATTTAAACAATTTTTTTTCTAGTTTACTTGGTTTAGAAGTTATTGACCAACCAGCACATATATTAGTAATAACAATGAGTATCACTATGACAACTCATTATTAATTGTAATTATTTCGTAACGATAGTAATGAAACAGTTCGTTTTGTAAATATCCACGTAGAAGAATGTAGTAAGTGGTCAGTTCTCATATCGTTTACCATTACCCGCTTTCTGGGTATTAGATGATATTTTATTGACTTTCTTACTGATTGTAAGGTAAGCTGGTTGATGCAACGATAATAATCAATTATTAAAAACTGTCTTCGTTATTTTAGAAATGAAGAGATATGATAAAAATTTAATACTCCTGTACGACGCTATGTGCGGCCGCTGGTGGTGTCGAGCTGTTTGAGAAGTAGCGATCTCACGTTCCCGAGCTACGCAGGAGAAGGGACACCTGGGTGGAGGACGCCCTCTTTGCGAACTCTTCCTAGGCAAAACTCTGGGTGTGGCAATCACACGTCTCCAGCTACGTAGATTAGGTTATGTTTAGTTAAGTTAGGTTTAGTTCCCGGGGTTTTGGCTAACTACCGGTCGCATCCCCAGGTGTCGGATAGGGGAGTGACCATGTTTCTAGCGAGACATGGCCAGTAGCAGCCATAAGCAGTGGCACTGGAACTAAAACCCCGGCTTGTTTCTGCAAAAGCTGTTGCCGCGGACCAAGCTACGCAGGAGGAGGGACACCTGGGTGGAAGACGCGCTCTTTGCGAACTCTACGTAGGCAGAACTCTGGGTGCGGCAATCCCACGTCTCCAGCTACGTAGTGAGCAGTGAGACATCTCCGTCGGACGCTATGTGTGGCCGCTGGTGGTGTCGAGCTGTTAGAGAAGTAGGGATCTCACATTTATTGTTATTTTATTAAGAAACAATTAACTACATCCAGATATAATACAAATATAACTATTTAAATATATTTCACAAAATTTTCTTGTCACTATTGGTATACGGACTGCTAACAATCTATATAATATTCAATATCTTTTAAACGAATAAAGATATAAAAGAAACTTTTAAATACAAGTTGTTTCCCATTAAATTTCCTACAATCGGTATTTGTACAAATTTTATCTATCTAAATCGGTTTCAGAGATATTTTAAATTCAAAACTTCTTTTTGCTATAACGTCTAAACTAGAAACAATTTTTATGTCAGAATTACCACCAGTCGATGCGCCTAAAGATTCTCTACAATTTATATTTCAATAATTTTTTTCTAACTTGCTTGGTTCAGAAGTTATTTACAATTGAAAAATTACACTTATTTATTTTTTTTTTATTTTCAAAAATTTATTGTATATTAATTGAAGGACGTTAAATACACTCGACTAAAACGCACTTTAATATCCTTTTTAGTTTTGTAGATATTTTTAATTCAATATTTCATTTTGTTATAACTTCTAAACCGTAAACATTTTGTGGCCACATGTATACCCTATAACTCTTATTTAAACAATTTTTTTTCTAGTTTACTTGGTTTAGAAGTTATTGACCAACCAGCACATATATTAGTAATAACAATGAGTATCACTATGACAACTCATTATTAATTGTAATTATTTCGTAACGATAGTAATGAAACAGTTCGTTTTGTAAATATCCACGTAGAAGAATGTAGTAAGTGGTCAGTTCTCATATCGTTTACCATTACCCGCTTTCTGGGTATTAGATGATATTTTATTGACTTTCTTACTGATTGTAAGGTAAGCTGGTTGATGCAACGATAATAATCAATTATTAAAAACTGTCTTCGTTATTTTAGAAATGAAGAGATATGATAAAAATTTAATACTCCTGTACGACGCTATGTGCGGCCGCTGGTGGTGTCGAGCTGTTTGAGAAGTAGCGATCTCACGTTCCCGAGCTACGCAGGAGAAGGGACACCTGGGTGGAGGACGCCCTCTTTGCGAACTCTTCCTAGGCAAAACTCTGGGTGTGGCAATCACACGTCTCCAGCTACGTAGATTAGGTTATGTTTAGTTAAGTTAGGTTTAGTTCCCGGGGTTTTGGCTAACTACCGGTCGCATCCCCAGGTGGCGGATAGGGGAGTGACCATGTTTCTAGCGAGACATGGCCAGTAGCAGCCATAAGCAGTGGCACTGGAACTAAAACCCCGGCTTGTTTCTGCAAAAGCTGTTGCCGCGGACCAAGCTACGCAGGAGGAGGGACACCTGGGTGGAAGACGCGCTCTTTGCGAACTCTACGTAGGCAGAACTCTGGGTGCGGCAATCCCACGTCTCCAGCTACGTAGTGAGCAGTGAGACATCTCCGTCGGACGCTATGTGTGGCCGCTGGTGGTGTCGAGCTGTTAGAGAAGTAGGGATCTCACATTTATTGTTATTTTATTAAGAAACAATTAACTACATCCAGATATAGTACAAATATAACTATTTAAATATATTTCACAAAATTTTCTAGTCACTATTGGTATACGGACTGCTAACAATCTATATAATATTCAATATCTTTTAAACGAATAAAGATATAAAAGAAACTTTTAAATACAAGTTGTTTCCCATTAAATTTCCTACAATCGGTATTTGTACAAATTTTATCTATCTAAATCGGTTTCAGAGATATTTTAAATTCAAAACTTCTTTTTGCTATAACGTCTAAACTAGAAACAATTTTTATGTCAGAATTACCACCAGTCGATGCGCCTAAAGATTCTCTACAATTTATATTTCAATAATTTTTTTCTAACTTGCTTGGTTCAGAAGTTATTTACAATTGAAAAATTACACTTATTTATTTTTTTTTTATTTTCAAAAATTTATTGTATATTAATTGAAGGACGTTAAATACACTCGACTAAAACGCACTTTAATATCCTTTTTAGTTTTGTAGATATTTTTAATTCAATATTTCATTTTGTTATAACTTCTAAACCGTAAACATTTTGTGGCCACATGTATACCCTATAACTCTTATTTAAACAATTTTTTTTCTAGTTTACTTGGTTTAGAAGTTATTGACCAACCAGCACATATATTAGTAATAACAATGAGTATCACTATGACAACTCATTATTAATTGTAATTATTTCGTAACGATAGTAATGAAACAGTTCGTTTTGTAAATATCCACGTAGAAGAATGTAGTAAGTGGTCAGTTCTCATATCGTTTACCATTACCCGCTTTCTGGGTATTAGATGATATTTTATTGACTTTCTTACTGATTGTAAGGTAAGCTGGTTGATGCAACGATAATAATCAATTATTAAAAACTGTCTTCGTTATTTTAGAAATGAAGAGATATGATAAAAATTTAATACTCCTGTACGACGCTATGTGCGGCCGCTGGTGGTGTCGAGCTGTTTGAGAAGTAGCGATCTCACGTTCCCGAGCTACGCAGGAGAAGGGACACCTGGGTGGAGGACGCCCTCTTTGCGAACTCTTCCTAGGCAAAACTCTGGGTGTGGCAATCACACGTCTCCAGCTACGTAGATTAGGTTATGTTTAGTTAAGTTAGGTTTAGTTCCCGGGGTTTTGGCTAACTACCGGTCGCATCCCCAGGTGGCGGATAGGGGAGTGACCATGTTTCTAGCGAGACATGGCCAGTAGCAGCCATAAGCAGTGGCACTGGAACTAAAACCCCGGCTTGTTTCTGCAAAAGCTGTTGCCGCGGACCAAGCTACGCAGGAGGAGGGACACCTGGGTGGAAGACGCGCTCTTTGCGAACTCTACGTAGGCAGAACTCTGGGTGCGGCAATCCCACGTCTCCAGCTACGTAGTGAGCAGTGAGACATCTCCGTCGGACGCTATGTGTGGCCGCTGGTGGTGTCGAGCTGTTAGAGAAGTAGGGATCTCACATTTATTGTTATTTTATTAAGAAACAATTAACTACATCCAGATATAGTACAAATATAACTATTTAAATATATTTCACAAAATTTTCTTGTCACTATTGGTATACGGACTGCTAACAATCTATATAATATTCAATATCTTTTAAACGAATAAAGATATAAAAGAAACTTTTAAATACAAGTTGTTTCCCATTAAATTTCCTACAATCGGTATTTGTACAAATTTTATCTATCTAAATCGGTTTCAGAGATATTTTAAATTCAAAACTTCTTTTTGCTATAACGTCTAAACTAGAAACAATTTTTATGTCAGAATTACCACCAGTCGATGCGCCTAAAGATTCTCTACAATTTATATTTCAATAATTTTTTTCTAACTTGCTTGGTTCAGAAGTTATTTACAATTGAAAAATTACACTTATTTATTTTTTTTTTATTTTCAAAAATTTATTGTATATTAATTGAAGGACGTTAAATACACTCGACTAAAACGCACTTTAATATCCTTTTTAGTTTTGTAGATATTTTTAATTCAATATTTCATTTTGTTATAACTTCTAAACCGTAAACATTTTGTGGCCACATGTATACCCTATAACTCTTATTTAAACAATTTTTTTTCTAGTTTACTTGGTTTAGAAGTTATTGACCAACCAGCACATATATTAGTAATAACAATGAGTATCACTATGACAACTCATTATTAATTGTAATTATTTCGTAACGATAGTAATGAAACAGTTCGTTTTGTAAATATCCACGTAGAAGAATGTAGTAAGTGGTCAGTTCTCATATCGTTTACCATTACCCGCTTTCTGGGTATTAGATGATATTTTATTGACTTTCTTACTGATTGTAAGGTAAGCTGGTTGATGCAACGATAATAATCAATTATTAAAAACTGTCTTCGTTATTTTAGAAATGAAGAGATATGATAAAAATTTAATACTCCTGTACGACGCTATGTGCGGCCGCTGGTGGTGTCGAGCTGTTTGAGAAGTAGCGATCTCACGTTCCCGAGCTACGCAGGAGAAGGGACACCTGGGTGGAGGACGCCCTCTTTGCGAACTCTTCCTAGGCAAAACTCTGGGTGTGGCAATCACACGTCTCCAGCTACGTAGATTAGGTTATGTTTAGTTAAGTTAGGTTTAGTTCCCGGGGTTTTGGCTAACTACCGGTCGCATCCCCAGGTGGCGGATAGGGGAGTGACCATGTTTCTAGCGAGACATGGCCAGTAGCAGCCATAAGCAGTGGCACTGGAACTAAAACCCCGGCTTGTTTCTGCAAAAGCTGTTGCCGCGGACCAAGCTACGCAGGAGGAGGGACACCTGGGTGGAAGACGCGCTCTTTGCGAACTCTACGTAGGCAGAACTCTGGGTGCGGCAATCCCACGTCTCCAGCTACGTAGTGAGCAGTGAGACATCTCCGTCGGACGCTATGTGTGGCCGCTGGTGGTGTCGAGCTGTTAGAGAAGTAGGGATCTCACATTTATTGTTATTTTATTAAGAAACAATTAACTACATCCAGATATAGTACAAATATAACTATTTAAATATATTTCACAAAATTTTCTTGTCACTATTGGTATACGGACTGCTAACAATCTATATAATATTCAATATCTTTTAAACGAATAAAGATATAAAAGAAACTTTTAAATACAAGTTGTTTCCCATTAAATTTCCTACAATCGGTATTTGTACAAATTTTATCTATCTAAATCGGTTTCAGAGATATTTTAAATTCAAAACTTCTTTTTGCTATAACGTCTAAACTAGAAACAATTTTTATGTCAGAATTACCACCAGTCGATGCGCCTAAAGATTCTCTACAATTTATATTTCAATAATTTTTTTCTAACTTGCTTGGTTCAGAAGTTATTTACAATTGAAAAATTACACTTATTTATTTTTTTTTTATTTTCAAAAATTTATTGTATATTAATTGAAGGACGTTAAATACACTCGACTAAAACGCACTTTAATATCCTTTTTAGTTTTGTAGATATTTTTAATTCAATATTTCATTTTGTTATAACTTCTAAACCGTAAACATTTTGTGGCCACATGTATACCCTATAACTCTTATTTAAACAATTTTTTTTCTAGTTTACTTGGTTTAGAAGTTATTGACCAACCAGCACATATATTAGTAATAACAATGAGTATCACTATGACAACTCATTATTAATTGTAATTATTTCGTAACGATAGTAATGAAACAGTTCGTTTTGTAAATATCCACGTAGAAGAATGTAGTAAGTGGTCAGTTCTCATATCGTTTACCATTACCCGCTTTCTGGGTATTAGATGATATTTTATTGACTTTCTTACTGATTGTAAGGTAAGCTGGTTGATGCAACGATAATAATCAATTATTAAAAACTGTCTTCGTTATTTTAGAAATGAAGAGATATGATAAAAATTTAATACTCCTGTACGACGCTATGTGCGGCCGCTGGTGGTGTCGAGCTGTTTGAGAAGTAGCGATCTCACGTTCCCGAGCTACGCAGGAGAAGGGACACCTGGGTGGAGGACGCCCTCTTTGCGAACTCTTCCTAGGCAAAACTCTGGGTGTGGCAATCACACGTCTCCAGCTACGTAGATTAGGTTATGTTTAGTTAAGTTAGGTTTAGTTCCCGGGGTTTTGGCTAACTACCGGTCGCATCCCCAGGTGGCGGATAGGGGAGTGACCATGTTTCTAGCGAGACATGGCCAGTAGCAGCCATAAGCAGTGGCACTGGAACTAAAACCCCGGCTTGTTTCTGCAAAAGCTGTTGCCGCGGACCAAGCTACGCAGGAGGAGGGACACCTGGGTGGAAGACGCGCTCTTTGCGAACTCTACGTAGGCAGAACTCTGGGTGCGGCAATCCCACGTCTCCAGCTACGTAGTGAGCAGTGAGACATCTCCGTCGGACGCTATGTGTGGCCGCTGGTGGTGTCGAGCTGTTAGAGAAGTAGGGATCTCACATTTATTGTTATTTTATAAAGAAACAATTAACTACATCCAGATATAGTACAAATATAACTATTTAAATATATTTCACAAAATTTTCTTGTCACTATTGGTATACGGACTGCTAACAATCTATATAATATTCAATATCTTTTAAACGAATAAAGATATAAAAGAAACTTTTAAATACAAGTTGTTTCCCATTAAATTTCCTACAATCGGTATTTGTACAAATTTTATCTATCTAAATCGGTTTCAGAGATATTTTAAATTCAAAACTTCTTTTTGCTATAACGTCTAAACTAGAAACAATTTTTATGTCAGAATTACAACCAGTCGATGCGCCTAAAGATTCTCTACAATTTATATTTCAATAATTTTTTTCTAACTTGCTTGGTTCAGAAGTTATTTACAATTGAAAAATTACACTTATTTATTTTTTTTTTATTTTCAAAAATTTATTGTATATTAATTGAAGGACGTTAAATACACTCGACTAAAACGCACTTTAATATCCTTTTTAGTTTTGTAGATATTTTTAATTCAATATTTCATTTTGTTATAACTTCTAAACCGTAAACATTTTGTGGCCACATGTATACCCTATAACTCTTATTTAAACAATTTTTTTTCTAGTTTACTTGGTTTAGAAGTTATTGACCAACCAGCACATATATTAGTAATAACAATGAGTATCACTATGACAACTCATTATTAATTGTAATTATTTCGTAACGATAGTAATGAAACAGTTCGTTTTGTAAATATCCACGTAGAAGAATGTAGTAAGTGGTCAGTTCTCATATCGTTTACCATTACCCGCTTTCTGGGTATTAGATGATATTTTATTGACTTTCTTACTGATTGTAAGGTAAGCTGGTTGATGCAACGATAATAATCAATTATTAAAAACTGTCTTCGTTATTTTAGAAATGAAGAGATATGATAAAAATTTAATACTCCTGTACGACGCTATGTGCGGCCGCTGGTGGTGTCGAGCTGTTTGAGAAGTAGCGATCTCACGTTCCCGAGCTACGCAGGAGAAGGGACACCTGGGTGGAGGACGCCCTCTTTGCGAACTCTTCCTAGGCAAAACTCTGGGTGTGGCAATCACACGTCTCCAGCTACGTAGATTAGGTTATGTTTAGTTAAGTTAGGTTTAGTTCCCGGGGTTTTGGCTAACTACCGGTCGCATCCCCAGGTGGCGGATAGGGGAGTGACCATGTTTCTAGCGAGACATGGCCAGTAGCAGCCATAAGCAGTGGCACTGGAACTAAAACCCCGGCTTGTTTCTGCAAAAGCTGTTGCCGCGGACCAAGCTACGCAGGAGGAGGGACACCTGGGTGGAAGACGCGCTCTTTGCGAACTCTACGTAGGCAGAACTCTGGGTGCGGCAATCCCACGTCTCCAGCTACGTAGTGAGCAGTGAGACATCTCCGTCGGACGCTATGTGTGGCCGCTGGTGGTGTCGAGCTGTTAGAGAAGTAGGGATCTCACATTTATTGTTATTTTATTAAGAAACAATTAACTACATCCAGATATAGTACAAATATAACTATTTAAATATATTTCACAAAATTTTCTTGTCACTATTGGTATACGGACTGCTAACAATCTATATAATATTCAATATCTTTTAAACGAATAAAGATATAAAAGAAACTTTTAAATACAAGTTGTTTCCCATTAAATTTCCTACAATCGGTATTTGTACAAATTTTATCTATCTAAATCGGTTTCAGAGATATTTTAAATTCAAAACTTCTTTTTGCTATAACGTCTAAACTAGAAACAATTTTTATGTCAGAATTACCACCAGTCGATGCGCCTAAAGATTCTCTACAATTTATATTTCAATAATTTTTTTCTAACTTGCTTGGTTCAGAAGTTATTTACAATTGAAAAATTACACTTATTTATTTTTTTTTTATTTTCAAAAATTTATTGTATATTAATTGAAGGACGTTAAATACACTCGACTAAAACGCACTTTAATATCCTTTTTAGTTTTGTAGATATTTTTAATTCAATATTTCATTTTGTTATAACTTCTAAACCGTAAACATTTTGTGGCCACATGTATACCCTATAACTCTTATTTAAACAATTTTTTTTCTAGTTTACTTGGTTTAGAAGTTATTGACCAACCAGCACATATATTAGTAATAACAATGAGTATCACTATGACAACTCATTATTAATTGTAATTATTTCGTAACGATAGTAATGAAACAGTTCGTTTTGTAAATATCCACGTAGAAGAATGTAGTAAGTGGTCAGTTCTCATATCGTTTACCATTACCCGCTTTCTGGGTATTAGATGATATTTTATTGACTTTCTTACTGATTGTAAGGTAAGCTGGTTGATGCAACGATAATAATCAATTATTAAAAACTGTCTTCGTTATTTTAGAAATGAAGAGATATGATAAAAATTTAATACTCCTGTACGACGCTATGTGCGGCCGCTGGTGGTGTCGAGCTGTTTGAGAAGTAGCGATCTCACGTTCCCGAGCTACGCAGGAGAAGGGACACCTGGGTGGAGGACGCCCTCTTTGCGAACTCTTCCTAGGCAAAACTCTGGGTGTGGCAATCACACGTCTCCAGCTACGTAGATTAGGTTATGTTTAGTTAAGTTAGGTTTAGTTCCCGGGGTTTTGGCTAACTACCGGTCGCATCCCCAGGTGGCGGATAGGGGAGTGACCATGTTTCTAGCGAGACATGGCCAGTAGCAGCCATAAGCAGTGGCACTGGAACTAAAACCCCGGCTTGTTTCTGCAAAAGCTGTTGCCGCGGACCAAGCTACGCAGGAGGAGGGACACCTGGGTGGAAGACGCGCTCTTTGCGAACTCTACGTAGGCAGAACTCTGGGTGCGGCAATCCCACGTCTCCAGCTACGTAGTGAGCAGTGAGACATCTCCGTCGGACGCTATGTGTGGCCGCTGGTGGTGTCGAGCTGTTAGAGAAGTAGGGATCTCACATTTATTGTTATTTTATAAAGAAACAATTAACTACATCCAGATATAGTACAAATATAACTATTTAAATATATTTCACAAAATTTTCTTGTCACTATTGGTATACGGACTGCTAACAATCTATATAATATTCAATATCTTTTAAACGAATAAAGATATAAAAGAAACTTTTAAATACAAGTTGTTTCCCATTAAATTTCCTACAATCGGTATTTGTACAAATTTTATCTATCTAAATCGGTTTCAGAGATATTTTAAATTCAAAACTTCTTTTTGCTATAACGTCTAAACTAGAAACAATTTTTATGTCAGAATTACAACCAGTCGATGCGCCTAAAGATTCTCTACAATTTATATTTCAATAATTTTTTTCTAACTTGCTTGGTTCAGAAGTTATTTACAATTGAAAAATTACACTTATTTATTTTTTTTTTATTTTCAAAAATTTATTGTATATTAATTGAAGGACGTTAAATACACTCGACTAAAACGCACTTTAATATCCTTTTTAGTTTTGTAGATATTTTTAATTCAATATTTCATTTTGTTATAACTTCTAAACCGTAAACATTTTGTGGCCACATGTATACCCTATAACTCTTATTTAAACAATTTTTTTTCTAGTTTACTTGGTTTAGAAGTTATTGACCAACCAGCACATATATTAGTAATAACAATGAGTATCACTATGACAACTCATTATTAATTGTAATTATTTCGTAACGATAGTAATGAAACAGTTCGTTTTGTAAATATCCACGTAGAAGAATGTAGTAAGTGGTCAGTTCTCATATCGTTTACCATTACCCGCTTTCTGGGTATTAGATGATATTTTATTGACTTTCTTACTGATTGTAAGGTAAGCTGGTTGATGCAACGATAATAATCAATTATTAAAAACTGTCTTCGTTATTTTAGAAATGAAGAGATATGATAAAAATTTAATACTCCTGTACGACGCTATGTGCGGCCGCTGGTGGTGTCGAGCTGTTTGAGAAGTAGCGATCTCACGTTCCCGAGCTACGCAGGAGAAGGGACACCTGGGTGGAGGACGCCCTCTTTGCGAACTCTTCCTAGGCAAAACTCAGGGTGTGGCAATCACACGTCTCCAGCTACGTAGATTAGGTTATGTTTAGTTAAGTTAGGTTTAGTTCCCGGGGTTTTGGCTAACTACCGGTCGCATCCCCAGGTGTCGGATAGGGGAGTGACCATGTTTCTAGCGAGACATGGCCAGTAGCAGCCATAAGCAGTGGCACTGGAACTAAAACCCCGGCTTGTTTCTGCAAAAGCTGTTGCCGCGGACCAAGCTACGCAGGAGGAGGGACACCTGGGTGGAAGACGCGCTCTTTGCGAACTCTACGTAGGCAGAACTCTGGGTGCGGCAATCCCACGTCTCCAGCTACGTAGTGAGCAGTGAGACATCTCCGTCGGACGCTATGTGTGGCCGCTGGTGGTGTCGAGCTGTTAGAGAAGTAGGGATCTCACATTTATTGTTATTTTATTAAGAAACAATTAACTACATCCAGATATAATACAAATATAACTATTTAAATATATTTCACAAAATTTTCTTGTCACTATTGGTATACGGACTGCTAACAATCTATATAATATTCAATATCTTTTAAACGAATAAAGATATAAAAGAAACTTTTAAATACAAGTTGTTTCCCATTAAATTTCCTACAATCGGTATTTGTACAAATTTTATCTATCTAAATCGGTTTCAGAGATATTTTAAATTCAAAACTTCTTTTTGCTATAACGTCTAAACTAGAAACAATTTTTATGTCAGAATTACCACCAGTCGATGCGCCTAAAGATTCTCTACAATTTATATTTCAATAATTTTTTTCTAACTTGCTTGGTTCAGAAGTTATTTACAATTGAAAAATTACACTTATTTATTTTTTTTTTATTTTCAAAAATTTATTGTATATTAATTGAAGGACGTTAAATACACTCGACTAAAACGCACTTTAATATCCTTTTTAGTTTTGTAGATATTTTTAATTCAATATTTCATTTTGTTATAACTTCTAAACCGTAAACATTTTGTGGCCACATGTATACCCTATAACTCTTATTTAAACAATTTTTTTTCTAGTTTACTTGGTTTAGAAGTTATTGACCAACCAGCACATATATTAGTAATAACAATGAGTATCACTATGACAACTCATTATTAATTGTAATTATTTCGTAACGATAGTAATGAAACAGTTCGTTTTGTAAATATCCACGTAGAAGAATGTAGTAAGTGGTCAGTTCTCATATCGTTTACCATTACCCGCTTTCTGGGTATTAGATGATATTTTATTGACTTTCTTACTGATTGTAAGGTAAGCTGGTTGATGCAACGATAATAATCAATTATTAAAAACTGTCTTCGTTATTTTAGAAATGAAGAGATATGATAAAAATTTAATACTCCTGTACGACGCTATGTGCGGCCGCTGGTGGTGTCGAGCTGTTTGAGAAGTAGCGATCTCACGTTCCCGAGCTACGCAGGAGAAGGGACACCTGGGTGGAGGACGCCCTCTTTGCGAACTCTTCCTAGGCAAAACTCTGGGTGTGGCAATCACACGTCTCCAGCTACGTAGATTAGGTTATGTTTAGTTAAGTTAGGTTTAGTTCCCGGGGTTTTGGCTAACTACCGGTCGCATCCCCAGGTGTCGGATAGGGGAGTGACCATGTTTCTAGCGAGACATGGCCAGTAGCAGCCATAAGCAGTGGCACTGGAACTAAAACCCCGGCTTGTTTCTGCAAAAGCTGTTGCCGCGGACCAAGCTACGCAGGAGGAGGGACACCTGGGTGGAAGACGCGCTCTTTGCGAACTCTACGTAGGCAGAACTCTGGGTGCGGCAATCCCACGTCTCCAGCTACGTAGTGAGCAGTGAGACATCTCCGTCGGACGCTATGTGTGGCCGCTGGTGGTGTCGAGCTGTTAGAGAAGTAGGGATCTCACATTTATTGTTATTTTATTAAGAAACAATTAACTACATCCAGATATAATACAAATATAACTATTTAAATATATTTCACAAAATTTTCTTGTCACTATTGGTATACGGACTGCTAACAATCTATATAATATTCAATATCTTTTAAACGAATAAAGATATAAAAGAAACTTTTAAATACAAGTTGTTTCCCATTAAATTTCCTACAATCGGTATTTGTACAAATTTTATCTATCTAAATCGGTTTCAGAGATATTTTAAATTCAAAACTTCTTTTTGCTATAACGTCTAAACTAGAAACAATTTTTATGTCAGAATTACCACCAGTCGATGCGCCTAAAGATTCTCTACAATTTATATTTCAATAATTTTTTTCTAACTTGCTTGGTTCAGAAGTTATTTACAATTGAAAAATTACACTTATTTATTTTTTTTTTATTTTCAAAAATTTATTGTATATTAATTGAAGGACGTTAAATACACTCGACTAAAACGCACTTTAATATCCTTTTTAGTTTTGTAGATATTTTTAATTCAATATTTCATTTTGTTATAACTTCTAAACCGTAAACATTTTGTGGCCACATGTATACCCTATAACTCTTATTTAAACAATTTTTTTTCTAGTTTACTTGGTTTAGAAGTTATTGACCAACCAGCACATATATTAGTAATAACAATGAGTATCACTATGACAACTCATTATTAATTGTAATTATTTCGTAACGATAGTAATGAAACAGTTCGTTTTGTAAATATCCACGTAGAAGAATGTAGTAAGTGGTCAGTTCTCATATCGTTTACCATTACCCGCTTTCTGGGTATTAGATGATATTTTATTGACTTTCTTACTGATTGTAAGGTAAGCTGGTTGATGCAACGATAATAATCAATTATTAAAAACTGTCTTCGTTATTTTAGAAATGAAGAGATATGATAAAAATTTAATACTCCTGTACGACGCTATGTGCGGCCGCTGGTGGTGTCGAGCTGTTTGAGAAGTAGCGATCTCACGTTCCCGAGCTACGCAGGAGAAGGGACACCTGGGTGGAGGACGCCCTCTTTGCGAACTCTTCCTAGGCAAAACTCTGGGTGTGGCAATCACACGTCTCCAGCTACGTAGATTAGGTTATGTTTAGTTAAGTTAGGTTTAGTTCCCGGGGTTTTGGCTAACTACCGGTCGCATCCCCAGGTGTCGGATAGGGGAGTGACCATGTTTCTAGCGAGACATGGCCAGTAGCAGCCATAAGCAGTGGCACTGGAACTAAAACCCCGGCTTGTTTCTGCAAAAGCTGTTGCCGCGGACCAAGCTACGCAGGAGGAGGGACACCTGGGTGGAAGACGCGCTCTTTGCGAACTCTACGTAGGCAGAACTCTGGGTGCGGCAATCCCACGTCTCCAGCTACGTAGTGAGCAGTGAGACATCTCCGTCGGACGCTATGTGTGGCCGCTGGTGGTGTCGAGCTGTTAGAGAAGTAGGGATCTCACATTTATTGTTATTTTATTAAGAAACAATTAACTACATCCAGATATAATACAAATATAACTATTTAAATATATTTCACAAAATTTTCTTGTCACTATTGGTATACGGACTGCTAACAATCTATATAATATTCAATATCTTTTAAACGAATAAAGATATAAAAGAAACTTTTAAATACAAGTTGTTTCCCATTAAATTTCCTACAATCGGTATTTGTACAAATTTTATCTATCTAAATCGGTTTCAGAGATATTTTAAATTCAAAACTTCTTTTTGCTATAACGTCTAAACTAGAAACAATTTTTATGTCAGAATTACCACCAGTCGATGCGCCTAAAGATTCTCTACAATTTATATTTCAATAATTTTTTTCTAACTTGCTTGGTTCAGAAGTTATTTACAATTGAAAAATTACACTTATTTATTTTTTTTTTATTTTCAAAAATTTATTGTATATTAATTGAAGGACGTTAAATACACTCGACTAAAACGCACTTTAATATCCTTTTTAGTTTTGTAGATATTTTTAATTCAATATTTCATTTTGTTATAACTTCTAAACCGTAAACATTTTGTGGCCACATGTATACCCTATAACTCTTATTTAAACAATTTTTTTTCTAGTTTACTTGGTTTAGAAGTTATTGACCAACCAGCACATATATTAGTAATAACAATGAGTATCACTATGACAACTCATTATTAATTGTAATTATTTCGTAACGATAGTAATGAAACAGTTCGTTTTGTAAATATCCACGTAGAAGAATGTAGTAAGTGGTCAGTTCTCATATCGTTTACCATTACCCGCTTTCTGGGTATTAGATGATATTTTATTGACTTTCTTACTGATTGTAAGGTAAGCTGGTTGATGCAACGATAATAATCAATTATTAAAAACTGTCTTCGTTATTTTAGAAATGAAGAGATATGATAAAAATTTAATACTCCTGTACGACGCTATGTGCGGCCGCTGGTGGTGTCGAGCTGTTTGAGAAGTAGCGATCTCACGTTCCCGAGCTACGCAGGAGAAGGGACACCTGGGTGGAGGACGCCCTCTTTGCGAACTCTTCCTAGGCAAAACTCTGGGTGTGGCAATCACACGTCTCCAGCTACGTAGATTAGGTTATGTTTAGTTAAGTTAGGTTTAGTTCCCGGGGTTTTGGCTAACTACCGGTCGCATCCCCAGGTGGCGGATAGGGGAGTGACCATGTTTCTAGCGAGACATGGCCAGTAGCAGCCATAAGCAGTGGCACTGGAACTAAAACCCCGGCTTGTTTCTGCAAAAGCTGTTGCCGCGGACCAAGCTACGCAGGAGGAGGGACACCTGGGTGGAAGACGCGCTCTTTGCGAACTCTACGTAGGCAGAACTCTGGGTGCGGCAATCCCACGTCTCCAGCTACGTAGTGAGCAGTGAGACATCTCCGTCGGACGCTATGTGTGGCCGCTGGTGGTGTCGAGCTGTTAGAGAAGTAGGGATCTCACATTTATTGTTATTTTATTAAGAAACAATTAACTACATCCAGATATAGTACAAATATAACTATTTAAATATATTTCACAAAATTTTCTTGTCACTATTGGTATACGGACTGCTAACAATCTATATAATATTCAATATCTTTTAAACGAATAAAGATATAAAAGAAACTTTTAAATACAAGTTGTTTCCCATTAAATTTCCTACAATCGGTATTTGTACAAATTTTATCTATCTAAATCGGTTTCAGAGATATTGTAAATTCAAAACTTCTTTTTGCTATAACGTCTAAACTAGAAACAATTTTTATGTCCGAATTACCACCAGTCGATGCGCCTAAAGATTCTCTACAATTTATATTTCAATAATTTTTTTCTAACTTGCTTGGTTCAGAAGTTATTTACAATTGAAAAATTACACTTATTTATTTTTTTTTTATTTTCAAAAATTTATTGTATATTAATTGAAGGACGTTAAATACACTCGACTAAAACGCACTTTAATATCCTTTTTAGTTTTGTAGATATTTTTAATTCAATATTTCATTTTGTTATAACTTCTAAACCGTAAACATTTTGTGGCCACATGTATACCCTATAACTCTTATTTAAACAATTTTTTTTCTAGTTTACTTGGTTTAGAAGTTATTGACCAACCAGCACATATATTAGTAATAACAATGAGTATCACTATGACAACTCATTATTAATTGTAATTATTTCGTAACGATAGTAATGAAACAGTTCGTTTTGTAAATATCCACGTAGAAGAATGTAGTAAGTGGTCAGTTCTCATATCGTTTACCATTACCCGCTTTCTGGGTATTAGATGATATTTTATTGACTTTCTTACTGATTGTAAGGTAAGCTGGTTGATGCAACGATAATAATCAATTATTAAAAACTGTCTTCGTTATTTTAGAAATGAAGAGATATGATAAAAATTTAATACTCCTGTACGACGCTATGTGCGGCCGCTGGTGGTGTCGAGCTGTTTGAGAAGTAGCGATCTCACGTTCCCGAGCTACGCAGGAGAAGGGACACCTGGGTGGAGGACGCCCTCTTTGCGAACTCTTCCTAGGCAAAACTCTGGGTGTGGCAATCACACGTCTCCAGCTACGTAGATTAGGTTATGTTTAGTTAAGTTAGGTTTAGTTCCCGGGGTTTTGGCTAACTACCGGTCGCATCCCCAGGTGGCGGATAGGGGAGTGACCATGTTTCTAGCGAGACATGGCCAGTAGCAGCCATAAGCAGTGGCACTGGAACTAAAACCCCGGCTTGTTTCTGCAAAAGCTGTTGCCGCGGACCAAGCTACGCAGGAGGAGGGACACCTGGGTGGAAGACGCGCTCTTTGCGAACTCTACGTAGGCAGAACTCTGGGTGCGGCAATCCCACGTCTCCAGCTACGTAGTGAGCAGTGAGACATCTCCGTCGGACGCTATGTGTGGCCGCTGGTGGTGTCGAGCTGTTAGAGAAGTAGGGATCTCACATTTATTGTTATTTTATTAAGAAACAATTAACTACATCCAGATATAGTACAAATATAACTATTTAAATATATTTCACAAAATTTTCTTGTCACTATTGGTATACGGACTGCTAACAATCTATATAATATTCAATATCTTTTAAACGAATAAAGATATAAAAGAAACTTTTAAATACAAGTTGTTTCCCATTAAATTTCCTACAATCGGTATTTGTACAAATTTTATCTATCTAAATCGGTTTCAGAGATATTTTAAATTCAAAACTTCTTTTTGCTATAACGTCTAAACTAGAAACAATTTTTATGTCAGAATTACCACCAGTCGATGCGCCTAAAGATTCTCTACAATTTATATTTCAATAATTTTTTTCTAACTTGCTTGGTTCAGAAGTTATTTACAATTGAAAAATTACACTTATTTATTTTTTTTTTTTTTTCAAAAATTTATTGTATATTAATTGAAGGACGTTAAATACACTCGACTAAAACGCACTTTAATATCCTTTTTAGTTTTGTAGATATTTTTAATTCAATATTTCATTTTGTTATAACTTCTAAACCGTAAACATTTTGTGGCCACATGTATACCCTATAACTCTTATTTAAACAATTTTTTTTCTAGTTTACTTGGTTTAGAAGTTATTGACCAACCAGCACATATATTAGTAATAACAATGAGTATCACTATGACAACTCATTATTAATTGTAATTATTTCGTAACGATAGTAATGAAACAGTTCGTTTTGTAAATATCCACGTAGAAGAATGTAGTAAGTGGTCAGTTCTCATATCGTTTACCATTACCCGCTTTCTGGGTATTAGATGATATTTTATTGACTTTCTTACTGATTGTAAGGTAAGCTGGTTGATGCAACGATAATAATCAATTATTAAAAACTGTCTTCGTTATTTTAGAAATGAAGAGATATGATAAAAATTTAATACTCCTGTACGACGCTATGTGCGGCCGCTGGTGGTGTCGAGCTGTTTGAGAAGTAGCGATCTCACGTTCCCGAGCTACGCAGGAGAAGGGACACCTGGGTGGAGGACGCCCTCTTTGCGAACTCTTCCTAGGCAAAACTCTGGGTGTGGCAATCACACGTCTCCAGCTACGTAGATTAGGTTATGTTTAGTTAAGTTAGGTTTAGTTCCCGGGGTTTTGGCTAACTACCGGTCGCATCCCCAGGTGTCGGATAGGGGAGTGACCATGTTTCTAGCGAGACATGGCCAGTAGCAGCCATAAGCAGTGGCACTGGAACTAAAACCCCGGCTTGTTTCTGCAAAAGCTGTTGCCGCGGACCAAGCTACGCAGGAGGAGGGACACCTGGGTGGAAGACGCGCTCTTTGCGAACTCTACGTAGGCAGAACTCTGGGTGCGGCAATCCCACGTCTCCAGCTACGTAGTGAGCAGTGAGACATCTCCGTCGGACGCTATGTGTGGCCGCTGGTGGTGTCGAGCTGTTAGAGAAGTAGGGATCTCACATTTATTGTTATTTTATTAAGAAACAATTAACTACATCCAGATATAATACAAATATAACTATTTAAATATATTTCACAAAATTTTCTTGTCACTATTGGTATACGGACTGCTAACAATCTATATAATATTCAATATCTTTTAAACGAATAAAGATATAAAAGAAACTTTTAAATACAAGTTGTTTCCCATTAAATTTCCTACAATCGGTATTTGTACAAATTTTATCTATCTAAATCGGTTTCAGAGATATTTTAAATTCAAAACTTCTTTTTGCTATAACGTCTAAACTAGAAACAATTTTTATGTCAGAATTACCACCAGTCGATGCGCCTAAAGATTCTCTACAATTTATATTTCAATAATTTTTTTCTAACTTGCTTGGTTCAGAAGTTATTTACAATTGAAAAATTACACTTATTTATTTTTTTTTTATTTTCAAAAATTTATTGTATATTAATTGAAGGACGTTAAATACACTCGACTAAAACGCACTTTAATATCCTTTTTAGTTTTGTAGATATTTTTAATTCAATATTTCATTTTGTTATAACTTCTAAACCGTAAACATTTTGTGGCCACATGTATACCCTATAACTCTTATTTAAACAATTTTTTTTCTAGTTTACTTGGTTTAGAAGTTATTGACCAACCAGCACATATATTAGTAATAACAATGAGTATCACTATGACAACTCATTATTAATTGTAATTATTTCGTAACGATAGTAATGAAACAGTTCGTTTTGTAAATATCCACGTAGAAGAATGTAGTAAGTGGTCAGTTCTCATATCGTTTACCATTACCCGCTTTCTGGGTATTAGATGATATTTTATTGACTTTCTTACTGATTGTAAGGTAAGCTGGTTGATGCAACGATAATAATCAATTATTAAAAACTGTCTTCGTTATTTTAGAAATGAAGAGATATGATAAAAATTTAATACTCCTGTACGACGCTATGTGCGGCCGCTGGTGGTGTCGAGCTGTTTGAGAAGTAGCGATCTCACGTTCCCGAGCTACGCAGGAGAAGGGACACCTGGGTGGAGGACGCCCTCTTTGCGAACTCTTCCTAGGCAAAACTCTGGGTGTGGCAATCACACGTCTCCAGCTACGTAGATTAGGTTATGTTTAGTTAAGTTAGGTTTAGTTCCCGGGGTTTTGGCTAACTACCGGTCGCATCCCCAGGTGGCGGATAGGGGAGTGACCATGTTTCTAGCGAGACATGGCCAGTAGCAGCCATAAGCAGTGGCACTGGAACTAAAACCCCGGCTTGTTTCTGCAAAAGCTGTTGCCGCGGACCAAGCTACGCAGGAGGAGGGACACCTGGGTGGAAGACGCGCTCTTTGCGAACTCTACGTAGGCAGAACTCTGGGTGCGGCAATCCCACGTCTCCAGCTACGTAGTGAGCAGTGAGACATCTCCGTCGGACGCTATGTGTGGCCGCTGGTGGTGTCGAGCTGTTAGAGAAGTAGGGATCTCACATTTATTGTTATTTTATTAAGAAACAATTAACTACATCCAGATATAGTACAAATATAACTATTTAAATATATTTCACAAAATTTTCTTGTCACTATTGGTATACGGACTGCTAACAATCTATATAATATTCAATATCTTTTAAACGAATAAAGATATAAAAGAAACATTTAAATACAAGTTGTTTCCCATTAAATTTCCTACAATCGGTATTTGTACAAATTTTATCTATCTAAATCGGTTTCAGAGATATTTTAAATTCAAAACTTCTTTTTGCTATAACGTCTAAACTAGAAACAATTTTTATGTCAGAATTACCACCAGTCGATGCGCCTAAAGATTCTCTACAATTTATATTTCAATAATTTTTTTCTAACTTGCTTGGTTCAGAAGTTATTTACAATTGAAAAATTACACTTATTTATTTTTTTTTTATTTTCAAAAATTTATTGTATATTAATTGAAGGACGTTAAATACACTCGACTAAAACGCACTTTAATATCCTTTTTAGTTTTGTAGATATTTTTAATTCAATATTTCATTTTGTTATAACTTCTAAACCGTAAACATTTTGTGGCCACATGTATACCCTATAACTCTTATTTAAACAATTTTTTTTCTAGTTTACTTGGTTTAGAAGTTATTGACCAACCAGCACATATATTAGTAATAACAATGAGTATCACTATGACAACTCATTATTAATTGTAATTATTTCGTAACGATAGTAATGAAACAGTTCGTTTTGTAAATATCCACGTAGTAGAATGTAGTAAGTGGTCAGTTCTCATATCGTTTACCATTACCCGCTTTCTGGGTATTAGATGATATTTTATTGACTTTCTTACTGATTGTAAGGTAAGCTGGTTGATGCAACGATAATAATCAATTATTAAAAACTGTCTTCGTTATTTTAGAAATGAAGAGATATGATAAAAATTTAATACTCCTGTACGACGCTATGTGCGGCCGCTGGTGGTGTCGAGCTGTTTGAGAAGTAGCGATCTCACGTTCCCGAGCTACGCAGGAGAAGGGACACCTGGGTGGAGGACGCCCTCTTTGCGAACTCTTCCTAGGCAAAACTCTGGGTGTGGCAATCACACGTCTCCAGCTACGTAGATTAGGTTATGTTTAGTTAAGTTAGGTTTAGTTCCCGGGGTTTTGGCTAACTACCGGTCGCATCCCCAGGTGTCGGATAGGGGAGTGACCATGTTTCTAGCGAGACATGGCCAGTAGCAGCCATAAGCAGTGGCACTGGAACTAAAACCCCGGCTTGTTTCTGCAAAAGCTGTTGCCGCGGACCAAGCTACGCAGGAGGAGGGACACCTGGGTGGAAGACGCGCTCTTTGCGAACTCTACGTAGGCAGAACTCTGGGTGCGGCAATCCCACGTCTCCAGCTACGTAGTGAGCAGTGAGACATCTCCGTCGGACGCTATGTGTGGCCGCTGGTGGTGTCGAGCTGTTAGAGAAGTAGGGATCTCACATTTATTGTTATTTTATTAAGAAACAATTAACTACATCCAGATATAATACAAATATAACTATTTAAATATATTTCACAAAATTTTCTTGTCACTATTGGTATACGGACTGCTAACAATCTATATAATATTCAATATCTTTTAAACGAATAAAGATATAAAAGAAACTTTTAAATACAAGTTGTTTCCCATTAAATTTCCTACAATCGGTATTTGTACAAATTTTATCTATCTAAATCGGTTTCAGAGATATTTTAAATTCAAAACTTCTTTTTGCTATAACGTCTAAACTAGAAACAATTTTTATGTCAGAATTACCACCAGTCGATGCGCCTAAAGATTCTCTACAATTTATATTTCAATAATTTTTTTCTAACTTGCTTGGTTCAGAAGTTATTTACAATTGAAAAATTACACTTATTTATTTTTTTTTTATTTTCAAAAATTTATTGTATATTAATTGAAGGACGTTAAATACACTCGACTAAAACGCACTTTAATATCCTTTTTAGTTTTGTAGATATTTTTAATTCAATATTTCATTTTGTTATAACTTCTAAACCGTAAACATTTTGTGGCCACATGTATACCCTATAACTCTTATTTAAACAATTTTTTTTCTAGTTTACTTGGTTTAGAAGTTATTGACCAACCAGCACATATATTAGTAATAACAATGAGTATCACTATGACAACTCATTATTAATTGTAATTATTTCGTAACGATAGTAATGAAACAGTTCGTTTTGTAAATATCCACGTAGAAGAATGTAGTAAGTGGTCAGTTCTCATATCGTTTACCATTACCCGCTTTCTGGGTATTAGATGATATTTTATTGACTTTCTTACTGATTGTAAGGTAAGCTGGTTGATGCAACGATAATAATCAATTATTAAAAACTGTCTTCGTTATTTTAGAAATGAAGAGATATGATAAAAATTTAATACTCCTGTACGACGCTATGTGCGGCCGCTGGTGGTGTCGAGCTGTTTGAGAAGTAGCGATCTCACGTTCCCGAGCTACGCAGGAGAAGGGACACCTGGGTGGAGGACGCCCTCTTTGCGAACTCTTCCTAGGCAAAACTCTGGGTGTGGCAATCACACGTCTCCAGCTACGTAGATTAGGTTATGTTTAGTTAAGTTAGGTTTAGTTCCCGGGGTTTTGGCTAACTACCGGTCGCATCCCCAGGTGTCGGATAGGGGAGTGACCATGTTTCTAGCGAGACATGGCCAGTAGCAGCCATAAGCAGTGGCACTGGAACTAAAACCCCGGCTTGTTTCTGCAAAAGCTGTTGCCGCGGACCAAGCTACGCAGGAGGAGGGACACCTGGGTGGAAGACGCGCTCTTTGCGAACTCTACGTAGGCAGAACTCTGGGTGCGGCAATCCCACGTCTCCAGCTACGTAGTGAGCAGTGAGACATCTCCGTCGGACGCTATGTGTGGCCGCTGGTGGTGTCGAGCTGTTAGAGAAGTAGGGATCTCACATTTATTGTTATTTTATTAAGAAACAATTAACTACATCCAGATATAATACAAATATAACTATTTAAATATATTTCACAAAATTTTCTTGTCACTATTGGTATACGGACTGCTAACAATCTATATAATATTCAATATCTTTTAAACGAATAAAGATATAAAAGAAACTTTTAAATACAAGTTGTTTCCCATTAAATTTCCTACAATCGGTATTTGTACAAATTTTATCTATCTAAATCGGTTTCAGAGATATTTTAAATTCAAAACTTCTTTTTGCTATAACGTCTAAACTAGAAACAATTTTTATGTCAGAATTACCACCAGTCGATGCGCCTAAAGATTCTCTACAATTTATATTTCAATAATTTTTTTCTAACTTGCTTGGTTCAGAAGTTATTTACAATTGAAAAATTACACTTATTTATTTTTTTTTTATTTTCAAAAATTTATTGTATATTAATTGAAGGACGTTAAATACACTCGACTAAAACGCACTTTAATATCCTTTTTAGTTTTGTAGATATTTTTAATTCAATATTTCATTTTGTTATAACTTCTAAACCGTAAACATTTTGTGGCCACATGTATACCCTATAACTCTTATTTAAACAATTTTTTTTCTAGTTTACTTGGTTTAGAAGTTATTGACCAACCAGCACATATATTAGTAATAACAATGAGTATCACTATGACAACTCATTATTAATTGTAATTATTTCGTAACGATAGTAATGAAACAGTTCGTTTTGTAAATATCCACGTAGAAGAATGTAGTAAGTGGTCAGTTCTCATATCGTTTACCATTACCCGCTTTCTGGGTATTAGATGATATTTTATTGACTTTCTTACTGATTGTAAGGTAAGCTGGTTGATGCAACGATAATAATCAATTATTAAAAACTGTCTTCGTTATTTTAGAAATGAAGAGATATGATAAAAATTTAATACTCCTGTACGACGCTATGTGCGGCCGCTGGTGGTGTCGAGCTGTTTGAGAAGTAGCGATCTCACGTTCCCGAGCTACGCAGGAGAAGGGACACCTGGGTGGAGGACGCCCTCTTTGCGAACTCTTCCTAGGCAAAACTCTGGGTGTGGCAATCACACGTCTCCAGCTACGTAGATTAGGTTATGTTTAGTTAAGTTAGGTTTAGTTCCCGGGGTTTTGGCTAACTACCGGTCGCATCCCCAGGTGGCGGATAGGGGAGTGACCATGTTTCTAGCGAGACATGGCCAGTAGCAGCCATAAGCAGTGGCACTGGAACTAAAACCCCGGCTTGTTTCTGCAAAAGCTGTTGCCGCGGACCAAGCTACGCAGGAGGAGGGACACCTGGGTGGAAGACGCGCTCTTTGCGAACTCTACGTAGGCAGAACTCTGGGTGCGGCAATCCCACGTCTCCAGCTACGTAGTGAGCAGTGAGACATCTCCGTCGGACGCTATGTGTGGCCGCTGGTGGTGTCGAGCTGTTAGAGAAGTAGGGATCTCACATTTATTGTTATTTTATTAAGAAACAATTAACTACATCCAGATATAGTACAAATATAACTATTTAAATATATTTCACAAAATTTTCTTGTCACTATTGGTATACGGACTGCTAACAATCTATATAATATTCAATATCTTTTAAACGAATAAAGATATAAAAGAAACTTTTAAATACAAGTTGTTTCCCATTAAATTTCCTACAATCGGTATTTGTACAAATTTTATCTATCTAAATCGGTTTCAGAGATATTTTAAATTCAAAACTTCTTTTTGCTATAACGTCTAAACTAGAAACAATTTTTATGTCAGAATTACCACCAGTCGATGCGCCTAAAGATTCTCTACAATTTATATTTCAATAATTTTTTTCTAACTTGCTTGGTTCAGAAGTTATTTACAATTGAAAAATTACACTTATTTATTTTTTTTTTATTTTCAAAAATTTATTGTATATTAATTGAAGGACGTTAAATACACTCGACTAAAACGCACTTTAATATCCTTTTTAGTTTTGTAGATATTTTTAATTCAATATTTCATTTTGTTATAACTTCTAAACCGTAAACATTTTGTGGCCACATGTATACCCTATAACTCTTATTTAAACAATTTTTTTTCTAGTTTACTTGGTTTAGAAGTTATTGACCAACCAGCACATATATTAGTAATAACAATGAGTATCACTATGACAACTCATTATTAATTGTAATTATTTCGTAACGATAGTAATGAAACAGTTCGTTTTGTAAATATCCACGTAGAAGAATGTAGTAAGTGGTCAGTTCTCATATCGTTTACCATTACCCGCTTTCTGGGTATTAGATGATATTTTATTGACTTTCTTACTGATTGTAAGGTAAGCTGGTTGATGCAACGATAATAATCAATTATTAAAAACTGTCTTCGTTATTTTAGAAATGAAGAGATATGATAAAAATTTAATACTCCTGTACGACGCTATGTGCGGCCGCTGGTGGTGTCGAGCTGTTTGAGAAGTAGCGATCTCACGTTCCCGAGCTACGCAGGAGAAGGGACACCTGGGTGGAGGACGCCCTCTTTGCGAACTCTTCCTAGGCAAAACTCTGGGTGTGGCAATCACACGTCTCCAGCTACGTAGATTAGGTTATGTTTAGTTAAGTTAGGTTTAGTTCCCGGGGTTTTGGCTAACTACCGGTCGCATCCCCAGGTGTCGGATAGGGGAGTGACCATGTTTCTAGCGAGACATGGCCAGTAGCAGCCATAAGCAGTGGCACTGGAACTAAAACCCCGGCTTGTTTCTGCAAAAGCTGTTGCCGCGGACCAAGCTACGCAGGAGGAGGGACACCTGGGTGGAAGACGCGCTCTTTGCGAACTCTACGTAGGCAGAACTCTGGGTGCGGCAATCCCACGTCTCCAGCTACGTAGTGAGCAGTGAGACATCTCCGTCGGACGCTATGTGTGGCCGCTGGTGGTGTCGAGCTGTTAGAGAAGTAGGGATCTCACATTTATTGTTATTTTATTAAGAAACAATTAACTACATCCAGATATAATACAAATATAACTATTTAAATATATTTCACAAAATTTTCTTGTCACTATTGGTATACGGACTGCTAACAATCTATATAATATTCAATATCTTTTAAACGAATAAAGATATAAAAGAAACTTTTAAATACAAGTTGTTTCCCATTAAATTTCCTACAATCGGTATTTGTACAAATTTTATCTATCTAAATCGGTTTCAGAGATATTTTAAATTCAAAACTTCTTTTTGCTATAACGTCTAAACTAGAAACAATTTTTATGTCAGAATTACCACCAGTCGATGCGCCTAAAGATTCTCTACAATTTATATTTCAATAATTTTTTTCTAACTTGCTTGGTTCAGAAGTTATTTACAATTGAAAAATTACACTTATTTATTTTTTTTTTATTTTCAAAAATTTATTGTATATTAATTGAAGGACGTTAAATACACTCGACTAAAACGCACTTTAATATCCTTTTTAGTTTTGTAGATATTTTTAATTCAATATTTCATTTTGTTATAACTTCTAAACCGTAAACATTTTGTGGCCACATGTATACCCTATAACTCTTATTTAAACAATTTTTTTTCTAGTTTACTTGGTTTAGAAGTTATTGACCAACCAGCACATATATTAGTAATAACAATGAGTATCACTATGACAACTCATTATTAATTGTAATTATTTCGTAACGATAGTAATGAAACAGTTCGTTTTGTAAATATCCACGTAGAAGAATGTAGTAAGTGGTCAGTTCTCATATCGTTTACCATTACCCGCTTTCTGGGTATTAGATGATATTTTATTGACTTTCTTACTGATTGTAAGGTAAGCTGGTTGATGCAACGATAATAATCAATTATTAAAAACTGTCTTCGTTATTTTAGAAATGAAGAGATATGATAAAAATTTAATACTCCTGTACGACGCTATGTGCGGCCGCTGGTGGTGTCGAGCTGTTTGAGAAGTAGCGATCTCACGTTCCCGAGCTACGCAGGAGAAGGGACACCTGGGTGGAGGACGCCCTCTTTGCGAACTCTTCCTAGGCAAAACTCTGGGTGTGGCAATCACACGTCTCCAGCTACGTAGATTAGGTTATGTTTAGTTAAGTTAGGTTTAGTTCCCGGGGTTTTGGCTAACTACCGGTCGCATCCCCAGGTGTCGGATAGGGGAGTGACCATGTTTCTAGCGAGACATGGCCAGTAGCAGCCATAAGCAGTGGCACTGGAACTAAAACCCCGGCTTGTTTCTGCAAAAGCTGTTGCCGCGGACCAAGCTACGCAGGAGGAGGGACATCTGGGTGGAAGACGCGCTCTTTGCGAACTCTACGTAGGCAGAACTCTGGGTGCGGCAATCCCACGTCTCCAGCTACGTAGTGAGCAGTGAGACATCTCCGTCGGACGCTATGTGTGGCCGCTGGTGGTGTCGAGCTGTTAGAGAAGTAGGGATCTCACATTTATTGTTATTTTATTAAGAAACAATTAACTACATCCAGATATAGTACAAATATAACTATTTAAATATATTTCACAAAATTTTCTTGTCACTATTGGTATACGGACTGCTAACAATCTATATAATATTCAATATCTTTTAAACGAATAAAGATATAAAAGAAACTTTTAAATACAAGTTGTTTCCCATTAAATTTCCTACAATCGGTATTTGTACAAATTTTATCTATCTAAATCGGTTTCAGAGATATTTTAAATTCAAAACTTCTTTTTGCTATAACGTCTAAACTAGAAACAATTTTTATGTCAGAATTACCACCAGTCGATGCGCCTAAAGATTCTCTACAATTTATATTTCAATAATTTTTTTCTAACTTGCTTGGTTCAGAAGTTATTTACAATTGAAAAATTACACTTATTTATTTTTTTTTTATTTTCAAAAATTTATTGTATATTAATTGAAGGACGTTAAATACACTCGACTAAAACGCACTTTAATATCCTTTTTAGTTTTGTAGATATTTTTAA
Organism: Pterostichus madidus; assembly: GCA_911728475.2. Taxonomy (NCBI): domain Eukaryota; kingdom Metazoa; phylum Arthropoda; class Insecta; order Coleoptera; family Carabidae; genus Pterostichus; species Pterostichus madidus. Next base: position 22,250,955 of record OU452309.1, on the reverse strand, counting down.
TTCAATATTTCATTTTGTTATAACTTCTAAACCGTAAACATTTTGTGGCCACATGTATACCCTATAACTCTTATTTAAACAATTTTTTTTCTAGTTTACTTGGTTTAGAAGTTATTGACCAACCAGCACATATATTAGTAATAACAATGAGTATCACTATGACAACTCATTATTAATTGTAATTATTTCGTAACGATAGTAATGAAACAGTTCGTTTTGTAAATATCCACGTAGAAGAATGTAGTAAGTGGTCAGTTCTCATATCGTTTACCATTACCCGCTTTCTGGGTATTAGATGATATTTTATTGACTTTCTTACTGATTGTAAGGTAAGCTGGTTGATGCAACGATAATAATCAATTATTAAAAACTGTCTTCGTTATTTTAGAAATGAAGAGATATGATAAAAATTTAATACTCCTGTACGACGCTATGTGCGGCCGCTGGTGGTGTCGAGCTGTTTGAGAAGTAGCGATCTCACGTTCCCGAGCTACGCAGGAGAAGGGACACCTGGGTGGAGGACGCCCTCTTTGCGAACTCTTCCTAGGCAAAACTCTGGGTGTGGCAATCACACCTCTCCAGCTACGTAGATTAGGTTATGTTTAGTTAAGTTAGGTTTAGTTCCCGGGGTTTTGGCTAACTACCGGTCGCATCCCCAGGTGGCGGATAGGGGAGTGACCATGTTTCTAGCGAGACATGGCCAGTAGCAGCCATAAGCAGTGGCACTGGAACTAAAACCCCGGCTTGTTTCTGCAAAAGCTGTTGCCGCGGACCAAGCTACGCAGGAGGAGGGACACCTGGGTGGAAGACGCGCTCTTTGCGAACTCTACGTAGGCAGAACTCTGGGTGCGGCAATCCCACGTCTCCAGCTACGTAGTGAGCAGTGAGACATCTCCGTCGGACGCTATGTGTGGCCGCTGGTGGTGTCGAGCTGTTAGAGAAGTAGGGATCTCACATTTATTGTTATTTTATTAAGAAACAATTAACTACATCCAGATATAGTACAAATATAACTATTTAAATATATTTCACAAAATTTTCTAGTCACTATTGGTATACGGACTGCTAACAATCTATATAATATTCAATATCTTTTAAACGAATAAAGATATAAAAGAAACTTTTAAATACAAGTTGTTTCCCATTAAATTTCCTACAATCGGTATTTGTACAAATTTTATCTATCTAAATCGGTTTCAGAGATATTTTAAATTCAAAACTTCTTTTTGCTATAACGTCTAAACTAGAAACAATTTTTATGTCAGAATTACCACCAGTCGATGCGCCTAAAGATTCTCTACAATTTATATTTCAATAATTTTTTTCTAACTTGCTTGGTTCAGAAGTTATTTACAATTGAAAAATTACACTTATTTATTTTTTTTTTATTTTCAAAAATTTATTGTATATTAATTGAAGGACGTTAAATACACTCGACTAAAACGCACTTTAATATCCTTTTTAGTTTTGTAGATATTTTTAATTCAATATTTCATTTTGTTATAACTTCTAAACCGTAAACATTTTGTGGCCACATGTATACCCTATAACTCTTATTTAAACAATTTTTTTTCTAGTTTACTTGGTTTAGAAGTTATTGACCAACCAGCACATATATTAGTAATAACAATGAGTATCACTATGACAACTCATTATTAATTGTAATTATTTCGTAACGATAGTAATGAAACAGTTCGTTTTGTAAATATCCACGTAGAAGAATGTAGTAAGTGGTCAGTTCTCATATCGTTTACCATTACCCGCTTTCTGGGTATTAGATGATATTTTATTGACTTTCTTACTGATTGTAAGGTAAGCTGGTTGATGCAACGATAATAATCAATTATTAAAAACTGTCTTCGTTATTTTAGAAATGAAGAGATATGATAAAAATTTAATACTCCTGTACGACGCTATGTGCGGCCGCTGGTGGTGTCGAGCTGTTTGAGAAGTAGCGATCTCACGTTCCCGAGCTACGCAGGAGAAGGGACACCTGGGTGGAGGACGCCCTCTTTGCGAACTCTTCCTAGGCAAAACTCTGGGTGTGGCAATCACACGTCTCCAGCTACGTAGATTAGGTTATGTTTAGTTAAGTTAGGTTTAGTTCCCGGGGTTTTGGCTAACTACCGGTCGCATCCCCAGGTGGCGGATAGGGGAGTGACCATGTTTCTAGCGAGACATGGCCAGTAGCAGCCATAAGCAGTGGCACTGGAACTAAAACCCCGGCTTGTTTCTGCAAAAGCTGTTGCCGCGGACCAAGCTACGCAGGAGGAGGGACACCTGGGTGGAAGACGCGCTCTTTGCGAACTCTACGTAGGCAGAACTCTGGGTGCGGCAATCCCACGTCTCCAGCTACGTAGTGAGCAGTGAGACATCTCCGTCGGACGCTATGTGTGGCCGCTGGTGGTGTCGAGCTGTTAGAGAAGTAGGGATCTCACATTTATTGTTATTTTATTAAGAAACAATTAACTACATCCAGATATAGTACAAATATAACTATTTAAATATATTTCACAAAATTTTCTAGTCACTATTGGTATACGGACTGCTAACAATCTATATAATATTCAATATCTTTTAAACGAATAAAGATATAAAAGAAACTTTTAAATACAAGTTGTTTCCCATTAAATTTCCTACAATCGGTATTTGTACAAATTTTATCTATCTAAATCGGTTTCAGAGATATTTTAAATTCAAAACTTCTTTTTGCTATAACGTCTAAACTAGAAACAATTTTTATGTCAGAATTACCACCAGTCGATGCGCCTAAAGATTCTCTACAATTTATATTTCAATAATTTTTTTCTAACTTGCTTGGTTCAGAAGTTATTTACAATTGAAAAATTACACTTATTTATTTTTTTTTTATTTTCAAAAATTTATTGTATATTAATTGAAGGACGTTAAATACACTCGACTAAAACGCACTTTAATATCCTTTTTAGTTTTGTAGATATTTTTAATTCAATATTTCATTTTGTTATAACTTCTAAACCGTAAACATTTTGTGGCCACATGTATACCCTATAACTCTTATTTAAACAATTTTTTTTCTAGTTTACTTGGTTTAGAAGTTATTGACCAACCAGCACATATATTAGTAATAACAATGAGTATCACTATGACAACTCATTATTAATTGTAATTATTTCGTAACGATAGTAATGAAACAGTTCGTTTTGTAAATATCCACGTAGAAGAATGTAGTAAGTGGTCAGTTCTCATATCGTTTACCATTACCCGCTTTCTGGGTATTAGATGATATTTTATTGACTTTCTTACTGATTGTAAGGTAAGCTGGTTGATGCAACGATAATAATCAATTATTAAAAACTGTCTTCGTTATTTTAGAAATGAAGAGATATGATAAAAATTTAATACTCCTGTACGACGCTATGTGCGGCCGCTGGTGGTGTCGAGCTGTTTGAGAAGTAGCGATCTCACGTTCCCGAGCTACGCAGGAGAAGGGACACCTGGGTGGAGGACGCCCTCTTTGCGAACTCTTCCTAGGCAAAACTCTGGGTGTGGCAATCACACGTCTCCAGCTACGTAGATTAGGTTATGTTTAGTTAAGTTAGGTTTAGTTCCCGGGGTTTTGGCTAACTACCGGTCGCATCCCCAGGTGGCGGATAGGGGAGTGACCATGTTTCTAGCGAGACATGGCCAGTAGCAGCCATAAGCAGTGGCACTCGAACTAAAACCCCGGCTTGTTTCTGCAAAAGCTGTTGCCGCGGACCAAGCTACGCAGGAGGAGGGACACCTGGGTGGAAGACGCGCTCTTTGCGAACTCTACGTAGGCAGAACTCTGGGTGCGGCAATCCCACGTCTCCAGCTACGTAGTGAGCAGTGAGACATCTCCGTCGGACGCTATGTGTGGCCGCTGGTGGTGTCGAGCTGTTAGAGAAGTAGGGATCTCACATTTATTGTTATTTTATTAAGAAACAATTAACTACATCCAGATATAGTACAAATATAACTATTTAAATATATTTCACAAAATTTTCTTGTCACTATTGGTATACGGACTGCTAACAATCTATATAATATTCAATATCTTTTAAACGAATAAAGATATAAAAGAAACTTTTAAATACAAGTTGTTTCCCATTAAATTTCCTACAATCGGTATTTGTACAAATTTTATCTATCTAAATCGGTTTCAGAGATATTTTAAATTCAAAACTTCTTTTTGCTATAACGTCTAAACTAGAAACAATTTTTATGTCAGAATTACCACCAGTCGATGCGCCTAAAGATTCTCTACAATTTATATTTGAATAATTTTTTTCTAACTTGCTTGGTTCAGAAGTTATTTACAATTGAAAAATTACACTTATTTATTTTTTTTTTATTTTCAAAAATTTATTGTATATTAATTGAAGGACGTTAAATACACTCGACTAAAACGCACTTTAATATCCTTTTTAGTTTTGTAGATATTTTTAATTCAATATTTCATTTTGTTATAACTTCTAAACCGTAAACATTTTGTGGCCACATGTATACCCTATAACTCTTATTTAAACAAATTTTTTTCTAGTTTACTTGGTTTAGAAGTTATTGACCAACCAGCACATATATTAGTAATAACAATGAGTATCACTATGACAACTCATTATTAATTGTAATTATTTCGTAACGATAGTAATGAAACAGTTCGTTTTGTAAATATCCACGTAGAAGAATGTAGTAAGTGGTCAGTTCTCATATCGTTTACCATTACCCGCTTTCTGGGTATTAGATGATATTTTATTGACTTTCTTACTGATTGTAAGGTAAGCTGGTTGATGCAACGATAATAATCAATTATTAAAAACTGTCTTCGTTATTTTAGAAATGAAGAGATATGATAAAAATTTAATACTCCTGTACGACGCTATGTGCGGCCGCTGGTGGTGTCGAGCTGTTTGAGAAGTAGCGATCTCACGTTCCCGAGCTACGCAGGAGAAGGGACACCTGGGTGGAGGACGCCCTCTTTGCGAACTCTTCCTAGGCAAAACTCTGGGTGTGGCAATCACACGTCTCCAGCTACGTAGATTAGGTTATGTTTAGTTAAGTTAGGTTTAGTTCCCGGGGTTTTGGCTAACTACCGGTCGCATCCCCAGGTGGCGGATAGGGGAGTGACCATGTTTCTAGCGAGACATGGCCAGTAGCAGCCATAAGCAGTGGCACTGGAACTAAAACCCCGGCTTGTTTCTGCAAAAGCTGTTGCCGCGGACCAAGCTACGCAGGAGGAGGGACACCTGGGTGGAAGACGCGCTCTTTGCGAACTCTACGTAGGCAGAACTCTGGGTGCGGCAATCCCACGTCTCCAGCTACGTAGTGAGCAGTGAGACATCTCCGTCGGACGCTATGTGTGGCCGCTGGTGGTGTCGAGCTGTTAGAGAAGTAGGGATCTCACATTTATTGTTATTTTATTAAGAAACAATTAACTACATCCAGATATAGTACAAAGATAACTATTTAAATATATTTCACAAAATTTTCTTGTCACTATTGGTATACGGACTGCTAACAATCTATATAATATTCAATATCTTTTAAACGAATAAAGATATAAAAGAAACTTTTAAATACAAGTTGTTTCCCATTAAATTTCCTACAATCGGTATTTGTACAAATTTTATCTATCTAAATCGGTTTCAGAGATATTTTAAATTCAAAACTTCTTTTTGCTATAACGTCTAAACTAGAAACAATTTTTATGTCAGAATTACCACCAGTCGATGCGCCTAAAGATTCTATACAATTTATATTTCAATAATTTTTTTCTAACTTGCTTGGTTCAGAAGTTATTTACAATTGAAAAATTACACTTATTTATTTTTTTTTTATTTTCAAAAATTTATTGTATATTAATTGAAGGACGTTAAATACACTCGACTAAAACGCACTTTAATATCCTTTTTAGTTTTGTAGATATTTTTAATTCAATATTTCATTTTGTTATAACTTCTAAACCGTAAACATTTTGTGGCCACATGTATACCCTATAACTCTTATTTAAACAATTTTTTTTCTAGTTTACTTGGTTTAGAAGTTATTGACCAACCAGCACATATATTAGTAATAACAATGAGTATCACTATGACAACTCATTATTAATTGTAATTATTTCGTAACGATAGTAATGAAACAGTTCGTTTTGTAAATATCCACGTAGAAGAATGTAGTAAGTGGTCAGTTCTCATATCGTTTACCATTACCCGCTTTCTGGGTATTAGATGATATTTTATTGACTTTCTTACTGATTGTAAGGTAAGCTGGTTGATGCAACGATAATAATCAATTATTAAAAACTGTCTTCGTTATTTTAGAAATGAAGAGATATGATAAAAATTTAATACTCCTGTACGACGCTATGTGCGGCCGCTGGTGGTGTCGAGCTGTTTGAGAAGTAGCGATCTCACGTTCCCGAGCTACGCAGGAGAAGGGACACCTGGGTGGAGGACGCCCTCTTTGCGAACTCTTCCTAAGCAAAACTCTGGGTGTGGCAATCACACGTCTCCAGCTACGTAGATTAGGTTATGTTTAGTTAAGTTAGGTTTAGTTCCCGGGGTTTTGGCTAACTACCGGTCGCATCCCCAGGTGGCGGATAGGGGAGTGACCATGTTTCTAGCGAGACATGGCCAGTAGCAGCCATAAGCAGTGGCACTGGAACTAAAACCCCGGCTTGTTTCTGCAAAAGCTGTTGCCGCGGACCAAGCTACGCAGGAGGAGGGACACCTGGGTGGAAGACGCGCTCTTTGCGAACTCTACGTAGGCAGAACTCTGGGTGCGGCAATCCCACGTCTCCAGCTACGTAGTGAGCAGTGAGACATCTCCGTCGGACGCTATGTGTGGCCGCTGGTGGTGTCGAGCTGTTAGAGAAGTAGGGATCTCACATTTATTGTTATTTTATTAAGAAACAATTAACTACATCCAGATATAGTACAAATATAACTATTTAAATATATTTCACAAAATTTTCTTGTCACTATTGGTATACGGACTGCTAACAATCTATATAATATTCAATATCTTTTAAACGAATAAAGATATAAAAGAAACTTTTAAATACAAGTTGTTTCCCATTAAATTTCCTACAATCGGTATTTGTACAAATTTTATCTATCTAAATCGGTTTCAGAGATATTTTAAATTCAAAACTTCTTTTTGCTATAACGTCTAAACTAGAAACAATTTTTATGTCAGAATTACCACCAGTCGATGCGCCTAAAGATTCTCTACAATTTATATTTGAATAATTTTTTTCTAACTTGCTTGGTTCAGAAGTTATTTACAATTGAAAAATTACACTTATTTATTTTTTTTTTATTTTCAAAAATTTATTGTATATTAATTGAAGGACGTTAAATACACTCGACTAAAACGCACTTTAATATCCTTTTTAGTTTTGTAGATATTTTTAATTCAATATTTCATTTTGTTATAACTTCTAAACCGTAAACATTTTGTGGCCACATGTATACCCTATAACTCTTATTTAAACAAATTTTTTTCTAGTTTACTTGGTTTAGAAGTTATTGACCAACCAGCACATATATTAGTAATAACAATGAGTATCACTATGACAACTCATTATTAATTGTAATTATTTCGTAACGATAGTAATGAAACAGTTCGTTTTGTAAATATCCACGTAGAAGAATGTAGTAAGTGGTCAGTTCTCATATCGTTTACCATTACCCGCTTTCTGGGTATTAGATGATATTTTATTGACTTTCTTACTGATTGTAAGGTAAGCTGGTTGATGCAACGATAATAATCAATTATTAAAAACTGTCTTCGTTATTTTAGAAATGAAGAGATATGATAAAAATTTAATACTCCTGTACGACGCTATGTGCGGCCGCTGGTGGTGTCGAGCTGTTTGAGAAGTAGCGATCTCACGTTCCCGAGCTACGCAGGAGAAGGGACACCTGGGTGGAGGACGCCCTCTTTGCGAACTCTTCCTAAGCAAAACTCTGGGTGTGGCAATCACACGTCTCCAGCTACGTAGATTAGGTTATGTTTAGTTAAGTTAGGTTTAGTTCCCGGGGTTTTGGCTAACTACCGGTCGCATCCCCAGGTGGCGGATAGGGGAGTGACCATGTTTCTAGCGAGACATGGCCAGTAGCAGCCATAAGCAGTGGCACTGGAACTAAAACCCCGGCTTGTTTCTGCAAAAGCTGTTGCCGCGGACCAAGCTACGCAGGAGGAGGGACACCTGGGTGGAAGACGCGCTCTTTGCGAACTCTACGTAGGCAGAACTCTGGGTGCGGCAATCCCACGTCTCCAGCTACGTAGTGAGCAGTGAGACATCTCCGTCGGACGCTATGTGTGGCCGCTGGTGGTGTCGAGCTGTTAGAGAAGTAGGGATCTCACATTTATTGTTATTTTATTAAGAAACAATTAACTACATCCAGATATAGTACAAATATAACTATTTAAATATATTTCACAAAATTTTCTTGTCACTATTGGTATACGGACTGCTAACAATCTATATAATATTCAATATCTTTTAAACGAATAAAGATATAAAAGAAACTTTTAAATACAAGTTGTTTCCCATTAAATTTCCTACAATCGGTATTTGTACAAATTTTATCTATCTAAATCGGTTTCAGAGATATTTTAAATTCAAAACTTCTTTTTGCTATAACGTCTAAACTAGAAACAATTTTTATGTCAGAATTACCACCAGTCGATGCGCCTAAAGATTCTATACAATTTATATTTCAATAATTTTTTTCTAACTTGCTTGGTTCAGAAGTTATTTACAATTGAAAAATTACACTTATTTATTTTTTTTTTATTTTCAAAAATTTATTGTATATTAATTGAAGGACGTTAAATACACTCGACTAAAACGCACTTTAATATCCTTTTTAGTTTTGTAGATATTTTTAATTCAATATTTCATTTTGTTATAACTTCTAAACCGTAAACATTTTGTGGCCACATGTATACCCTATAACTCTTATTTAAACAATTTTTTTTCTAGTTTACTTGGTTTAGAAGTTATTGACCAACCAGCACATATATTAGTAATAACAATGAGTATCACTATGACAACTCATTATTAATTGTAATTATTTCGTAACGATAGTAATGAAACAGTTCGTTTTGTAAATATCCACGTAGAAGAATGTAGTAAGTGGTCAGTTCTCATATCGTTTACCATTACCCGCTTTCTGGGTATTAGATGATATTTTATTGACTTTCTTACTGATTGTAAGGTAAGCTGGTTGATGCAACGATAATAATCAATTATTAAAAACTGTCTTCGTTATTTTAGAAATGAAGAGATATGATAAAAATTTAATACTCCTGTACGACGCTATGTGCGGCCGCTGGTGGTGTCGAGCTGTTTGAGAAGTAGCGATCTCACGTTCCCGAGCTACGCAGGAGAAGGGACACCTGGGTGGAGGACGCCCTCTTTGCGAACTCTTCCTAGGCAAAACTCTGGGTGTGGCAATCACACCTCTCCAGCTACGTAGATTAGGTTATGTTTAGTTAAGTTAGGTTTAGTTCCCGGGGTTTTGGCTAACTACCGGTCGCATCCCCAGGTGGCGGATAGGGGAGTGACCATGTTTCTAGCGAGACATGGCCAGTAGCAGCCATAAGCAGTGGCACTGGAACTAAAACCCCGGCTTGTTTCTGCAAAAGCTGTTGCCGCGGACCAAGCTACGCAGGAGGAGGGACACCTGGGTGGAAGACGCGCTCTTTGCGAACTCTACGTAGGCAGAACTCTGGGTGCGGCAATCCCACGTCTCCAGCTACGTAGTGAGCAGTGAGACATCTCCGTCGGACGCTATGTGTGGCCGCTGGTGGTGTCGAGCTGTTAGAGAAGTAGGGATCTCACATTTATTGTTATTTTATTAAGAAACAATTAACTACATCCAGATATAGTACAAATATAACTATTTAAATATATTTCACAAAATTTTCTTGTCACTATTGGTATACGGACTGCTAACAATCTATATAATATTCAATATCTTTTAAACGAATAAAGATATAAAAGAAACTTTTAAATACAAGTTGTTTCCCATTAAATTTCCTACAATCGGTATTTGTACAAATTTTATCTATCTAAATCGGTTTCAGAGATATTTTAAATTCAAAACTTCTTTTTGCTATAACGTCTAAACTAGAAACAATTTTTATGTCAGAATTACCACCAGTCGATGCGCCTAAAGATTCTATACAATTTATATTTCAATAATTTTTTTCTAACTTGCTTGGTTCAGAAGTTATTTACAATTGAAAAATTACACTTATTTATTTTTTTTTTATTTTCAAAAATTTATTGTATATTAATTGAAGGACGTTAAATACACTCGACTAAAACGCACTTTAATATCCTTTTTAGTTTTGTAGATATTTTTAATTCAATATTTCATTTTGTTATAACTTCTAAACCGTAAACATTTTGTGGCCACATGTATACCCTATAACTCTTATTTAAACAATTTTTTTTCTAGTTTACTTGGTTTAGAAGTTATTGACCAACCAGCACATATATTAGTAATAACAATGAGTATCACTATGACAACTCATTATTAATTGTAATTATTTCGTAACGATAGTAATGAAACAGTTCGTTTTGTAAATATCCACGTAGAAGAATGTAGTAAGTGGTCAGTTCTCATATCGTTTACCATTACCCGCTTTCTGGGTATTAGATGATATTTTATTGACTTTCTTACTGATTGTAAGGTAAGCTGGTTGATGCAACGATAATAATCAATTATTAAAAACTGTCTTCGTTATTTTAGAAATGAAGAGATATGATAAAAATTTAATACTCCTGTACGACGCTATGTGCGGCCGCTGGTGGTGTCGAGCTGTTTGAGAAGTAGCGATCTCACGTTCCCGAGCTACGCAGGAGAAGGGACACCTGGGTGGAGGACGCCCTCTTTGCGAACTCTTCCTAGGCAAAACTCTGGGTGTGGCAATCACACGTCTCCAGCTACGTAGATTAGGTTATGTTTAGTTAAGTTAGGTTTAGTTCCCGGGGTTTTGGCTAACTACCGGTCGCATCCCCAGGTGGCGGATAGGGGAGTGACCATGTTTCTAGCGAGACATGGCCAGTAGCAGCCATAAGCAGTGGCACTGGAACTAAAACCCCGGCTTGTTTCTGCAAAAGCTGTTGCCGCGGACCAAGCTACGCAGGAGGAGGGACACCTGGGTGGAAGACGCGCTCTTTGCGAACTCTACGTAGGCAGAACTCTGGGTGCGGCAATCCCACGTCTCCAGCTACGTAGTGAGCAGTGAGACATCTCCGTCGGACGCTATGTGTGGCCGCTGGTGGTGTCGAGCTGTTAGAGAAGTAGGGATCTCACATTTATTGTTATTTTATTAAGAAACAATTAACTACATCCAGATATAGTACAAATATAACTATTTAAATATATTTCACAAAATTTTCTTGTCACTATTGGTATACGGACTGCTAACAATCTATATAATATTCAATATCTTTTAAACGAATAAAGATATAAAAGAAACTTTTAAATACAAGTTGTTTCCCATTAAATTTCCTACAATCGGTATTTGTACAAATTTTATCTATCTAAATCGGTTTCAGAGATATTTTAAATTCAAAACTTCTTTTTGCTATAACGTCTAAACTAGAAACAATTTTTATGTCAGAATTACCACCAGTCGATGCGCCTAAAGATTCTCTACAATTTATATTTGAATAATTTTTTTCTAACTTGCTTGGTTCAGAAGTTATTTACAATTGAAAAATTACACTTATTTATTTTTTTTTTATTTTCAAAAATTTATTGTATATTAATTGAAGGACGTTAAATACACTCGACTAAAACGCACTTTAATATCCTTTTTAGTTTTGTAGATATTTTTAATTCAATATTTCATTTTGTTATAACTTCTAAACCGTAAACATTTTGTGGCCACATGTATACCCTATAACTCTTATTTAAACAATTTTTTTTCTAGTTTACTTGGTTTAGAAGTTATTGACCAACCAGCACATATATTAGTAATAACAATGAGTATCACTATGACAACTCATTATTAATTGTAATTATTTCGTAACGATAGTAATGAAACAGTTCGTTTTGTAAATATCCACGTAGAAGAATGTAGTAAGTGGTCAGTTCTCATATCGTTTACCATTACCCGCTTTCTGGGTATTAGATGATATTTTATTGACTTTCTTACTGATTGTAAGGTAAGCTGGTTGATGCAACGATAATAATCAATTATTAAAAACTGTCTTCGTTATTTTAGAAATGAAGAGATATGATAAAAATTTAATACTCCTGTACGACGCTATGTGCGGCCGCTGGTGGTGTCGAGCTGTTTGAGAAGTAGCGATCTCACGTTCCCGAGCTACGCAGGAGAAGGGACACCTGGGTGGAGGACGCCCTCTTTGCGAACTCTTCCTAGGCAAAACTCTGGGTGTGGCAATCACACCTCTCCAGCTACGTAGATTAGGTTATGTTTAGTTAAGTTAGGTTTAGTTCCCGGGGTTTTGGCTAACTACCGGTCGCATCCCCAGGTGGCGGATAGGGGAGTGACCATGTTTCTAGCGAGACATGGCCAGTAGCAGCCATAAGCAGTGGCACTGGAACTAAAACCCCGGCTTGTTTCTGCAAAAGCTGTTGCCGCGGACCAAGCTACGCAGGAGGAGGGACACCTGGGTGGAAGACGCGCTCTTTGCGAACTCTACGTAGGCAGAACTCTGGGTGCGGCAATCCCACGTCTCCAGCTACGTAGTGAGCAGTGAGACATCTCCGTCGGACGCTATGTGTGGCCGCTGGTGGTGTCGAGCTGTTAGAGAAGTAGGGATCTCACATTTATTGTTATTTTATTAAGAAACAATTAACTACATCCAGATATAGTACAAATATAACTATTTAAATATATTTCACAAAATTTTCTTGTCACTATTGGTATACGGACTGCTAACAATCTATATAATATTCAATATCTTTTAAACGAATAAAGATATAAAAGAAACTTTTAAATACAAGTTGTTTCCCATTAAATTTCCTACAATCGGTATTTGTACAAATTTTATCTATCTAAATCGGTTTCAGAGATATTTTAAATTCAAAACTTCTTTTTGCTATAACGTCTAAACTAGAAACAATTTTTATGTCAGAATTACCACCAGTCGATGCGCCTAAAGATTCTATACAATTTATATTTCAATAATTTTTTTCTAACTTGCTTGGTTCAGAAGTTATTTACAATTGAAAAATTACACTTATTTATTTTTTTTTTATTTTCAAAAATTTATTGTATATTAATTGAAGGACGTTAAATACACTCGACTAAAACGCACTTTAATATCCTTTTTAGTTTTGTAGATATTTTTAATTCAATATTTCATTTTGTTATAACTTCTAAACCGTAAACATTTTGTGGCCACATGTATACCCTATAACTCTTATTTAAACAATTTTTTTTCTAGTTTACTTGGTTTAGAAGTTATTGACCAACCAGCACATATATTAGTAATAACAATGAGTATCACTATGACAACTCATTATTAATTGTAATTATTTCGTAACGATAGTAATGAAACAGTTCGTTTTGTAAATATCCACGTAGAAGAATGTAGTAAGTGGTCAGTTCTCATATCGTTTACCATTACCCGCTTTCTGGGTATTAGATGATATTTTATTGACTTTCTTACTGATTGTAAGGTAAGCTGGTTGATGCAACGATAATAATCAATTATTAAAAACTGTCTTCGTTATTTTAGAAATGAAGAGATATGATAAAAATTTAATACTCCTGTACGACGTTATGTGCGGCCGCTGGTGGTGTCGAGCTGTTTGAGAAGTAGCGATCTCACGTTCCCGAGCTACGCAGGAGAAGGGACACCTGGGTGGAGGACGCCCTCTTTGCGAACTCTTCCTAGGCAAAACTCTGGGTGTGGCAATCACACGTCTCCAGCTACGTAGATTAGGTTATGTTTAGTTAAGTTAGGTTTAGTTCCCGGGGTTTTGGCTAACTACCGGTCGCATCCCCAGGTGGCGGATAGGGGAGTGACCATGTTTCTAGCGAGACATGGCCAGTAGCAGCCATAAGCAGTGGCACTGGAACTAAAACCCCGGCTTGTTTCTGCAAAAGCTGTTGCCGCGGACCAAGCTACGCAGGAGGAGGGACACCTGGGTGGAAGACGCGCTCTTTGCGAACTCTACGTAGGCAGAACTCTGGGTGCGGCAATCCCACGTCTCCAGCTACGTAGTGAGCAGTGAGACATCTCCGTCGGACGCTATGTGTGGCCGCTGGTGGTGTCGAGCTGTTAGAGAAGTAGGGATCTCACATTTATTGTTATTTTATTAAGAAACAATTAACTACATCCAGATATAGTACAAATATAACTATTTAAATATATTTCACAAAATTTTCTTGTCACTATTGGTATACGGACTGCTAACAATCTATATAATATTCAATATCTTTTAAACGAATAAAGATATAAAAGAAACTTTTAAATACAAGTTGTTTCCCATTAAATTTCCTACAATCGGTATTTGTACAAATTTTATCTATCTAAATCGGTTTCAGAGATATTTTAAATTCAAAACTTCTTTTTGCTATAACGTCTAAACTAGAAACAATTTTTATGTCAGAATTACCACCAGTCGATGCGCCTAAAGATTCTATACAATTTATATTTCAATAATTTTTTTCTAACTTGTTTGGTTCAGAAGTTATTTACAATTGAAAAATTACACTTATTTATTTTTTTTTTATTTTCAAAAATTTATTGTATATTAATTGAAGGACGTTAAATACACTCGACTAAAACGCACTTTAATATCCTTTTTAGTTTTGTAGATATTTTTAATTCAATATTTCATTTTGTTATAACTTCTAAACCGTAAACATTTTGTGGCCACATGTATACCCTATAACTCTTATTTAAACAATTTTTTTTCTAGTTTACTTGGTTTAGAAGTTATTGACCAACCAGCACATATATTAGTAATAACAATGAGTATCACTATGACAACTCATTATTAATTGTAATTATTTCGTAACGATAGTAATGAAACAGTTCGTTTTGTAAATATCCACGTAGAAGAATGTAGTAAGTGGTCAGTTCTCATATCGTTTACCATTACCCGCTTTCTGGGTATTAGATGATATTTTATTGACTTTCTTACTGATTGTAAGGTAAGCTGGTTGATGCAACGATAATAATCAATTATTAAAAACTGTCTTCGTTATTTTAGAAATGAAGAGATATGATAAAAATTTAATACTCCTGTACGACGCTATGTGCGGCCGCTGGTGGTGTCGAGCTGTTTGAGAAGTAGCGATCTCACGTTCCCGAGCTACGCAGGAGAAGGGACACCTGGGTGGAGGACGCCCTCTTTGCGAACTCTTCCTAGGCAAAACTCTGGGCGTGGCAATCACACGTCTCCAGCTACGTAGATTAGGTTATGTTTAGTTAAGTTAGGTTTAGTTCCCGGGGTTTTGGCTAACTACCGGTCGCATCCCCAGGTGGCGGATAGGGGAGTGACCATGTTTCTAGCGAGACATGGCCAGTAGCAGCCATAAGCAGTGGCACTGGAACTAAAACCCCGGCTTGTTTCTGCAAAAGCTGTTGCCGCGGACCAAGCTACGCAGGAGGAGGGACACCTGGGTGGAAGACGCGCTCTTTGCGAACTCTACGTAGGCAGAACTCTGGGTGCGGCAATCCCACGTCTCCAGCTACGTAGTGAGCAGTGAGACATCTCCGTCGGACGCTATGTGTGGCCGCTGGTGGTGTCGAGCTGTTAGAGAAGTAGGGATCTCACATTTATTGTTATTTTATTAAGAAACAATTAACTACATCCAGATATAGTACAAATATAACTATTTAAATATATTTCACAAAATTTTCTTGTCACTATTGGTATACGGACTGCTAACAATCTATATAATATTCAATATCTTTTAAACGAATAAAGATATAAAGGAAACTTTTAAATACAAGTTGTTTCCCATTAAATTTCCTACAATCGGTATTTGTACAAATTTTATCTATCTAAATCGGTTTCAGAGATATTTTAAATTCAAAACTTCTTTTTGCTATAACGTCTAAACTAGAAACAATTTTTATGTCAGAATTACCACCAGTCGATGCGCCTAAAGATTCTCTACAATTTATATTTCAATAATTTTTTTCTAACTTGCTTGGTTCAGAAGTTATTTACAATTGAAAAATTACACTTATTTATTTTTTTTTTATTTTCAAAAATTTATTGTATATTAATTGAAGGACGTTAAATACACTCGACTAAAACGCACTTTAATATCCTTTTTAGTTTTGTAGATATTTTTAATTCAATATTTCATTTTGTTATAACTTCTAAACCGTAAACATTTTGTGGCCACATGTATACCCTATAACTCTTATTTAAACAATTTTTTTTCTAGTTTACTTGGTTTAGAAGTTATTGACCAACCAGCACATATATTAGTAATAACAATGAGTATCACTATGACAACTCATTATTAATTGTAATTATTTCGTAACGATAGTAATGAAACAGTTCGTTTTGTAAATATCCACGTAGAAGAATGTAGTAAGTGGTCAGTTCTCATATCGTTTACCATTACCCGCTTTCTGGGTATTAGATGATATTTTATTGACTTTCTTACTGATTGTAAGGTAAGCTGGTTGATGCAACGATAATAATCAATTATTAAAAACTGTCTTCGTTATTTTAGAAATGAAGAGATATGATAAAAATTTAATACTCCTGTACGACGCTATGTGCGGCCGCTGGTGGTGTCGAGCTGTTTGAGAAGTAGCGATCTCACGTTCCCGAGCTACGCAGGAGAAGGGACACCTGGGTGGAGGACGCCCTCTTTGCGAACTCTTCCTAGGCAAAACTCTGGGTGTGGCAATCACACGTCTCCAGCTACGTAGATTAGGTTATGTTTAGTTAAGTTAGGTTTAGTTCCCGGGGTTTTGGCTAACTACCGGTCGCATCCCCAGGTGGCGGATAGGGGAGTGACCATGTTTCTAGCGAGACATGGCCAGTAGCAGCCATAAGCAGTGGCACTGGAACTAAAACCCCGGCTTGTTTCTGCAAAAGCTGTTGCCGCGGACCAAGCTACGCAGGAGGAGGGACACCTGGGTGGAAGACGCGCTCTTTGCGAACTCTACGTAGGCAGAACTCTGGGTGCGGCAATCCCACGTCTCCAGCTACGTAGTGAGCAGTGAGACATCTCCGTCGGACGCTATGTGTGGCCGCTGGTGGTGTCGAGCTGTTAGAGAAGTAGGGATCTCACATTTATTGTTATTTTATTAAGAAACAATTAACTACATCCAGATATAGTACAAATATAACTATTTAAATATATTTCACAAAATTTTCTTGTCACTATTGGTATACGGACTGCTAACAATCTATATAATATTCAATATCTTTTAAACGAATAAAGATATAAAGGAAACTTTTAAATACAAGTTGTTTCCCATTAAATTTCCTACAATCGGTATTTGTACAAATTTTATCTATCTAAATCGGTTTCAGAGATATTTTAAATTCAAAACTTCTTTTTGCTATAACGTCTAAACTAGAAACAATTTTTATGTCAGAATTACCACCAGTCGATGCGCCTAAAGATTCTCTACAATTTATATTTCAATAATTTTTTTCTAACTTGCTTGGTTCAGAAGTTATTTACAATTGAAAAATTACACTTATTTATTTTTTTTTTATTTTCAAAAATTTATTGTATATTAATTGAAGGACGTTAAATACACTCGACTAAAACGCACTTTAATATCCTTTTTAGTTTTGTAGATATTTTTAATTCAATATTTCATTTCGTTATAACTTCTAAACCGTAAACATTTTGTGGCCACATGTATACCCTATAACTCTTATTTAAACAATTTTTTTTCTAGTTTACTTGGTTTAGAAGTTATTGACCAACCAGCACATATATTAGTAATAACAATGAGTATCACTATGACAACTCATTATTAATTGTAATTATTTCGTAACGATAGTAATGAAACAGTTCGTTTTGTAAATATCCACGTAGAAGAATGTAGTAAGTGCTCAGTTCTCATATCGTTTACCATTACCCGCTTTCTGGGTATTAGATGATATTTTATTGACTTTCTTACTGATTGTAAGGTAAGCTGGTTGATGCAACGATAATAATCAATTATTAAAAACTGTCTTCGTTATTTTAGAAATGAAGAGATATGATAAAAATTTAATACTCCTGTACGACGCTATGTGCGGCCGCTGGTGGTGTCGAGCTGTTTGAGAAGTAGCGATCTCACGTTCCCGAGCTACGCAGGAGAAGGGACACCTGGGTGGAGGACGCCCTCTTTGCGAACTCTTCCTAGGCAAAACTCTGGGTGTGGCAATCACACGTCTCCAGCTACGTAGATTAGGTTATGTTTAGTTAAGTTAGGTTTAGTTCCCGGGGTTTTGGCTAACTACCGGTCGCATCCCCAGGTGGCGGATAGGGGAGTGACCATGTTTCTAGCGAGACATGGCCAGTAGCAGCCATAAGCAGTGGCACTGGAACTAAAACCCCGGCTTGTTTCTGCAAAAGCTGTTGCCGCGGACCAAGCTACGCAGGAGGAGGGACACCTGGGTGGAAGACGCGCTCTTTGCGAACTCTACGTAGGTAGAACTCTGGGTGCGGCAATCCCACGTCTCCAGCTACGTAGTGAGCAGTGAGACATCTCCGTCGGACGCTATGTGTGGCCGCTGGTGGTGTCGAGCTGTTAGAGAAGTAGGGATCTCACATTTATTGTTATTTTATTAAGAAACAATTAACTACATCCAGATATAGTACAAATATAACTATTTAAATATATTTCACAAAATTTTCTTGTCACTATTGGTATACGGACTGCTAACAATCTATATAATATTCAATATCTTTTAAACGAATAAAGATATAAAGGAAACTTTTAAATACAAGTTGTTTCCCATTAAATTTCCTACAATCGGTATTTGTACAAATTTTATCTATCTAAATCGGTTTCAGAGATATTTTAAATTCAAAACTTCTTTTTGCTATAACGTCTAAACTAGAAACAATTTTTATGTCAGAATTACCACCAGTCGATGCGCCTAAAGATTCTCTACAATTTATATTTCAATAATTTTTTTCTAACTTGCTTGGTTCAGAAGTTATTTACAATTGAAAAATTACACTTATTTATTTTTTTTTTATTTTCAAAAATTTATTGTATATTAATTGAAGGACGTTAAATACACTCGACTAAAACGCACTTTAATATCCTTTTTAGTTTTGTAGATATTTTTAATTCAATATTTCATTTTGTTATAACTTCTAAACCGTAAACATTTTGTGGCCACATGTATACCCTATAACTCTTATTTAAACAATTTTTTTTCTAGTTTACTTGGTTTAGAAGTTATTGACCAACCAGCACATATATTAGTAATAACAATGAGTATCACTATGACAACTCATTATTAATTGTAATTATTTCGTAACGATAGTAATGAAACAGTTCGTTTTGTAAATATCCACGTAGAAGAATGTAGTAAGTGCTCAGTTCTCATATCGTTTACCATTACCCGCTTTCTGGGTATTAGATGATATTTTATTGACTTTCTTACTGATTGTAAGGTAAGCTGGTTGATGCAACGATAATAATCAATTATTAAAAACTGTCTTCGTTATTTTAGAAATGAAGAGATATGATAAAAATTTAATACTCCTGTACGACGCTATGTGCGGCCGCTGGTGGTGTCGAGCTGTTTGAGAAGTAGCGATCTCACGTTCCCGAGCTACGCAGGAGAAGGGACACCTGGGTGGAGGACGCCCTCTTTGCGAACTCTTCCTAAGCAAAACTCTGGGTGTGGCAATCACACGTCTCCAGCTACGTAGATTAGGTTATGTTTAGTTAAGTTAGGTTTAGTTCCCGGGGTTTTGGCTAACTACCGGTCGCATCCCCAGGTGGCGGATAGGGGAGTGACCATGTTTCTAGCGAGACATGGCCAGTAGCAGCCATAAGCAGTGGCACTGGAACTAAAACCCCGGCTTGTTTCTGCAAAAGCTGTTGCCGCGGACCAAGCTACGCAGGAGGAGGGACACCTGGGTGGAAGACGCGCTCTTTGCGAACTCTACGTAGGCAGAACTCTGGGTGCGGCAATCCCACGTCTCCAGCTACGTAGTGAGCAGTGAGACATCTCCGTCGGACGCTATGTGTGGCCGCTGGTGGTGTCGAGCTGTTAGAGAAGTAGGGATCTCACATTTATTGTTATTTTATTAAGAAACAATTAACTACATCCAGATATAGTACAAATATAACTATTTAAATATATTTCACAAAATTTTCTTGTCACTATTGGTATACGGACTGCTAACAATCTATATAATATTCAATATCTTTTAAACGAATAAAGATATAAAAGAAACTTTTAAATACAAGTTGTTTCCCATTAAATTTCCTACAATCGGTATTTGTACAAATTTTATCTATCTAAATCGGTTTCAGAGATATTTTAAATTCAAAACTTCTTTTTGCTATAACGTCTAAACTAGAAACAATTTTTATGTCAGAATTACCACCAGTCGATGCGCCTAAAGATTCTCTACAATTTATATTTCAATAATTTTTTTCTAACTTGCTTGGTTCAGAAGTTATTTACAATTGAAAAATTACACTTATTTATTTTTTTTTTATTTTCAAAAATTTATTGTATATTCATTGAAGGACGTTAAATACACTCGACTAAAACGCACTTTAATATCCTTTTTAGTTTTGTAGATATTTTTAATTCAATATTTCATTTTGTTATAACTTCTAAACCGTAAACATTTTGTGGCCACATGTATACCCTATAACTCTTATTTAAACAATTTTTTTTCTAGTTTACTTGGTTTAGAAGTTATTGACCAACCAGCACATATATTAGTAATAACAATGAGTATCACTATGACAACTCATTATTAATTGTAATTATTTCGTAACGATAGTAATGAAACAGTTCGTTTTGTAAATATCCACGTAGAAGAATGTAGTAAGTGGTCAGTTCTCATATCGTTTACCATTACCCGCTTTCTGGGTATTAGATGATATTTTATTGACTTTCTTACTGATTGTAAGGTAAGCTGGTTGATGCAACGATAATAATCAATTATTAAAAACTGTCTTCGTTATTTTAGAAATGAAGAGATATGATAAAAATTTAATACTCCTGTACGACGCTATGTGCGGCCGCTGGTGGTGTCGAGCTGTTTGAGAAGTAGCGATCTCACGTTCCCGAGCTACGCAGGAGAAGGGACACCTGGGTGGAGGACGCCCTCTTTGCGAACTCTTCCTAAGCAAAACTCTGGGTGTGGCAATCACACGTCTCCAGCTACGTAGATTAGGTTATGTTTAGTTAAGTTAGGTTTAGTTCCCGGGGTTTTGGCTAACTACCGGTCGCATCCCCAGGTGGCGGATAGGGGAGTGACCATGTTTCTAGCGAGACATGGCCAGTAGCAGCCATAAGCAGTGGCACTGGAACTAAAACCCCGGCTTGTTTCTGCAAAAGCTGTTGCCGCGGACCAAGCTACGCAGGAGGAGGGACACCTGGGTGGAAGACGCGCTCTTTGCGAACTCTACGTAGGCAGAACTCTGGGTGCGGCAATCCCACGTCTCCAGCTACGTAGTGAGCAGTGAGACATCTCCGTCGGACGCTATGTGTGGCCGCTGGTGGTGTCGAGCTGTTAGAGAAGTAGGGATCTCACATTTATTGTTATTTTATTAAGAAACAATTAACTACATCCAGATATAGTACAAATATAACTATTTAAATATATTTCACAAAATTTTCTTGTCACTATTGGTATACGGACTGCTAACAATCTATATAATATTCAATATCTTTTAAACGAATAAAGATATAAAGGAAACTTTTAAATACAAGTTGTTTCCCATTAAATTTCCTACAATCGGTATTTGTACAAATTTTATCTATCTAAATCGGTTTCAGAGATATTTTAAATTCAAAACTTCTTTTTGCTATAACGTCTAAACTAGAAACAATTTTTATGTCAGAATTACCACCAGTCGATGCGCCTAAAGATTCTCTACAATTTATATTTCAATAATTTTTTTCTAACTTGCTTGGTTCAGAAGTTATTTACAATTGAAAAATTACACTTATTTATTTTTTTTTTATTTTCAAAAATTTATTGTATATTAATTGAAGGACGTTAAATACACTCGACTAAAACGCACTTTAATATCCTTTTTAGTTTTGTAGATATTTTTAATTCAATATTTCATTTTGTTATAACTTCTAAACCGTAAACATTTTGTGGCCACATGTATACCCTATAACTCTTATTTAAACAATTTTTTTTCTAGTTTACTTGGTTTAGAAGTTATTGACCAACCAGCACATATATTAGTAATAACAATGAGTATCACTATGACAACTCATTATTAATTGTAATTATTTCGTAACGATAGTAATGAAACAGTTCGTTTTGTAAATATCCACGTAGAAGAATGTAGTAAGTGGTCAGTTCTCATATCGTTTACCATTACCCGCTTTCTGGGTATTAGATGATATTTTATTGACTTTCTTACTGATTGTAAGGTAAGCTGGTTGATGCAACGATAATAATCAATTATTAAAAACTGTCTTCGTTATTTTAGAAATGAAGAGATATGATAAAAATTTAATACTCCTGTACGACGCTATGTGCGGCCGCTGGTGGTGTCGAGCTGTTTGAGAAGTAGCGATCTCACGTTCCCGAGCTACGCAGGAGAAGGGACACCTGGGTGGAGGACGCCCTCTTTGCGAACTCTTCCTAGGCAAAACTCTGGGTGTGGCAATCACACGTCTCCAGCTACGTAGATTAGGTTATGTTTAGTTAAGTTAGGTTTAGTTCCCGGGGTTTTGGCTAACTACCGGTCGCATCCCCAGGTGGCGGATAGGGGAGTGACCATGTTTCTAGCGAGACATGGCCAGTAGCAGCCATAAGCAGTGGCACTGGAACTAAAACCCCGGCTTGTTTCTGCAAAAGCTGTTGCCGCGGACCAAGCTACGCAGGAGGAGGGACACCTGGGTGGAAGACGCGCTCTTTGCGAACTCTACGTAGGCAGAACTCTGGGTGCGGCAATCCCACGTCTCCAGCTACGTAGTGAGCAGTGAGACATCTCCGTCGGACGCTATGTGTGGCCGCTGGTGGTGTCGAGCTGTTAGAGAAGTAGGGATCTCACATTTATTGTTATTTTATTAAGAAACAATTAACTACATCCAGATATAGTACAAATATAACTATTTAAATATATTTCACAAAATTTTCTTGTCACTATTGGTATACGGACTGCTAACAATCTATATAATATTCAATATCTTTTAAACGAATAAAGATATAAAGGAAACTTTTAAATACAAGTTGTTTCCCATTAAATTTCCTACAATCGGTATTTGTACAAATTTTATCTATCTAAATCGGTTTCAGAGATATTTTAAATTCAAAACTTCTTTTTGCTATAACGTCTAAACTAGAAACAATTTTTATGTCAGAATTACCACCAGTCGATGCGCCTAAAGATTCTCTACAATTTATATTTCAATAATTTTTTTCTAACTTGCTTGGTTCAGAAGTTATTTACAATTGAAAAATTACACTTATTTATTTTTTTTTTATTTTCAAAAATTTATTGTATATTAATTGAAGGACGTTAAATACACTCGACTAAAACGCACTTTAATATCCTTTTTAGTTTTGTAGATATTTTTAATTCAATATTTCATTTTGTTATAACTTCTAAACCGTAAACATTTTGTGGCCACATGTATACCCTATAACTCTTATTTAAACAATTTTTTTTCTAGTTTACTTGGTTTAGAAGTTATTGACCAACCAGCACATATATTAGTAATAACAATGAGTATCACTATGACAACTCATTATTAATTGTAATTATTTCGTAACGATAGTAATGAAACAGTTCGTTTTGTAAATATCCACGTAGAAGAATGTAGTAAGTGGTCAGTTCTCATATCGTTTACCATTACCCGCTTTCTGGGTATTAGATGATATTTTATTGACTTTCTTACTGATTGTAAGGTAAGCTGGTTGATGCAACGATAATAATCAATTATTAAAAACTGTCTTCGTTATTTTAGAAATGAAGAGATATGATAAAAATTTAATACTCCTGTACGACGCTATGTGCGGCCGCTGGTGGTGTCGAGCTGTTTGAGAAGTAGCGATCTCACGTTCCCGAGCTACGCAGGAGAAGGGACACCTGGGTGGAGGACGCCCTCTTTGCGAACTCTTCCTAGGCAAAACTCTGGGTGTGGCAATCACACCTCTCCAGCTACGTAGATTAGGTTATGTTTAGTTAAGTTAGGTTTAGTTCCCGGGGTTTTGGCTAACTACCGGTCGCATCCCCAGGTGGCGGATAGGGGAGTGACCATGTTTCTAGCGAGACATGGCCAGTAGCAGCCATAAGCAGTGGCACTGGAACTAAAACCCCGGCTTGTTTCTGCAAAAGCTGTTGCCGCGGACCAAGCTACGCAGGAGGAGGGACACCTGGGTGGAAGACGCGCTCTTTGCGAACTCTACGTAGGCAGAACTCTGGGTGCGGCAATCCCACGTCTCCAGCTACGTAGTGAGCAGTGAGACATCTCCGTCGGACGCTATGTGTGGCCGCTGGTGGTGTCGAGCTGTTAGAGAAGTAGGGATCTCACATTTATTGTTATTTTATTAAGAAACAATTAACTACATCCAGATATAGTACAAATATAACTATTTAAATATATTTCACAAAATTTTCTTGTCACTATTGGTATACGGACTGCTAACAATCTATATAATATTCAATATCTTTTAAACGAATAAAGATATAAAGGAAACTTTTAAATACAAGTTGTTTCCCATTAAATTTCCTACAATCGGTATTTGTACAAATTTTATCTATCTAAATCGGTTTCAGAGATATTTTAAATTCAAAACTTCTTTTTGCTATAACGTCTAAACTAGAAACAATTTTTATGTCAGAATTACCACCAGTCGATGCGCCTAAAGATTCTCTACAATTTATATTTCAATAATTTTTTTCTAACTTGCTTGGTTCAGAAGTTATTTACAATTGAAAAATTACACTTATTTATTTTTTTTTTATTTTCAAAAATTTATTGTATATTCATTGAAGGACGTTAAATACACTCGACTAAAACGCACTTTAATATCCTTTTTAGTTTTGTAGATATTTTTAATTCAATATTTCATTTTGTTATAACTTCTAAACCGTAAACATTTTGTGGCCACATGTATACCCTATAACTCTTATTTAAACAATTTTTTTTCTAGTTTACTTGGTTTAGAAGTTATTGACCAACCAGCACATATATTAGTAATAACAATGAGTATCACTATGACAACTCATTATTAATTGTAATTATTTCGTAACGATAGTAATGAAACAGTTCGTTTTGTAAATATCCACGTAGAAGAATGTAGTAAGTGGTCAGTTCTCATATCGTTTACCATTACCCGCTTTCTGGGTATTAGATGATATTTTATTGACTTTCTTACTGATTGTAAGGTAAGCTGGTTGATGCAACGATAATAATCAATTATTAAAAACTGTCTTCGTTATTTTAGAAATGAAGAGATATGATAAAAATTTAATACTCCTGTACGACGCTATGTGCGGCCGCTGGTGGTGTCGAGCTGTTTGAGAAGTAGCGATCTCACGTTCCCGAGCTACGCAGGAGAAGGGACACCTGGGTGGAGGACGCCCTCTTTGCGAACTCTTCCTAAGCAAAACTCTGGGTGTGGCAATCACACGTCTCCAGCTACGTAGATTAGGTTATGTTTAGTTAAGTTAGGTTTAGTTCCCGGGGTTTTGGCTAACTACCGGTCGCATCCCCAGGTGGCGGATAGGGGAGTGACCATGTTTCTAGCGAGACATGGCCAGTAGCAGCCATAAGCAGTGGCACTGGAACTAAAACCCCGGCTTGTTTCTGCAAAAGCTGTTGCCGCGGACCAAGCTACGCAGGAGGAGGGACACCTGGGTGGAAGACGCGCTCTTTGCGAACTCTACGTAGGCAGAACTCTGGGTGCGGCAATCCCACGTCTCCAGCTACGTAGTGAGCAGTGAGACATCTCCGTCGGACGCTATGTGTGGCCGCTGGTGGTGTCGAGCTGTTAGAGAAGTAGGGATCTCACATTTATTGTTATTTTATTAAGAAACAATTAACTACATCCAGATATAGTACAAATATAACTATTTAAATATATTTCACAAAATTTTCTTGTCACTATTGGTATACGGACTGCTAACAATCTATATAATATTCAATATCTTTTAAACGAATAAAGATATAAAGGAAACTTTTAAATACAAGTTGTTTCCCATTAAATTTCCTACAATCGGTATTTGTACAAATTTTATCTATCTAAATCGGTTTCAGAGATATTTTAAATTCAAAACTTCTTTTTGCTATAACGTCTAAACTAGAAACAATTTTTATGTCAGAATTACCACCAGTCGATGCGCCTAAAGATTCTCTACAATTTATATTTCAATAATTTTTTTCTAACTTGCTTGGTTCAGAAGTTATTTACAATTGAAAAATTACACTTATTTATTTTTTTTTTATTTTCAAAAATTTATTGTATATTAATTGAAGGACGTTAAATACACTCGACTAAAACGCACTTTAATATCCTTTTTAGTTTTGTAGATATTTTTAATTCAATATTTCATTTTGTTATAACTTCTAAACCGTAAACATTTTGTGGCCACATGTATACCCTATAACTCTTATTTAAACAATTTTTTTTCTAGTTTACTTGGTTTAGAAGTTATTGACCAACCAGCACATATATTAGTAATAACAATGAGTATCACTATGACAACTCATTATTAATTGTAATTATTTCGTAACGATAGTAATGAAACAGTTCGTTTTGTAAATATCCACGTAGAAGAATGTAGTAAGTGGTCAGTTCTCATATCGTTTACCATT
Source organism: Pterostichus madidus (assembly GCA_911728475.2). Taxonomy (NCBI): domain Eukaryota; kingdom Metazoa; phylum Arthropoda; class Insecta; order Coleoptera; family Carabidae; genus Pterostichus; species Pterostichus madidus. The sequence goes on along the minus strand of OU452309.1, from coordinate 22,223,986 downwards.
ACCCGCTTTCTGGGTATTAGATGATATTTTATTGACTTTCTTACTGATTGTAAGGTAAGCTGGTTGATGCAACGATAATAATCAATTATTAAAAACTGTCTTCGTTATTTTAGAAATGAAGAGATATGATAAAAATTTAATACTCCTGTACGACGCTATGTGCGGCCGCTGGTGGTGTCGAGCTGTTTGAGAAGTAGCGATCTCACGTTCCCGAGCTACGCAGGAGAAGGGACACCTGGGTGGAGGACGCCCTCTTTGCGAACTCTTCCTAGGCAAAACTCTGGGTGTGGCAATCACACCTCTCCAGCTACGTAGATTAGGTTATGTTTAGTTAAGTTAGGTTTAGTTCCCGGGGTTTTGGCTAACTACCGGTCGCATCCCCAGGTGGCGGATAGGGGAGTGACCATGTTTCTAGCGAGACATGGCCAGTAGCAGCCATAAGCAGTGGCACTGGAACTAAAACCCCGGCTTGTTTCTGCAAAAGCTGTTGCCGCGGACCAAGCTACGCAGGAGGAGGGACACCTGGGTGGAAGACGCGCTCTTTGCGAACTCTACGTAGGCAGAACTCTGGGTGCGGCAATCCCACGTCTCCAGCTACGTAGTGAGCAGTGAGACATCTCCGTCGGACGCTATGTGTGGCCGCTGGTGGTGTCGAGCTGTTAGAGAAGTAGGGATCTCACATTTATTGTTATTTTATTAAGAAACAATTAACTACATCCAGATATAGTACAAATATAACTATTTAAATATATTTCACAAAATTTTCTTGTCACTATTGGTATACGGACTGCTAACAATCTATATAATATTCAATATCTTTTAAACGAATAAAGATATAAAAGAAACATTTAAATACAAGTTGTTTCCCATTAAATTTCCTACAATCGGTATTTGTACAAATTTTATCTATCTAAATCGGTTTCAGAGATATTTTAAATTCAAAACTTCTTTTTGCTATAACGTCTAAACTAGAAACAATTTTTATGTCAGAATTACCACCAGTCGATGCGCCTAAAGATTCTCTACAATTTATATTTCAATAATTTTTTTCTAACTTGCTTGGTTCAGAAGTTATTTACAATTGAAAAATTACACTTATTTATTTTTTTTTTATTTTCAAAAATTTATTGTATATTAATTGAAGGACGTTAAATACACTCGACTAAAACGCACTTTAATATCCTTTTTAGTTTTGTAGATATTTTTAATTCAATATTTCATTTTGTTATAACTTCTAAACCGTAAACATTTTGTGGCCACATGTATACCCTATAACTCTTATTTAAACAATTTTTTTTCTAGTTTACTTGGTTTAGAAGTTATTGACCAACCAGCACATATATTAGTAATAACAATGAGTATCACTATGACAACTCATTATTAATTGTAATTATTTCGTAACGATAGTAATGAAACAGTTCGTTTTGTAAATATCCACGTAGAAGAATGTAGTAAGTGGTCAGTTCTCATATCGTTTACCATTACCCGCTTTCTGGGTATTAGATGATATTTTATTGACTTTCTTACTGATTGTAAGGTAAGCTGGTTGATGCAACGATAATAATCAATTATTAAAAACTGTCTTCGTTATTTTAGAAATGAAGAGATATGATAAAAATTTAATACTCCTGTACGACGCTATGTGCGGCCGCTGGTGGTGTCGAGCTGTTTGAGAAGTAGCGATCTCACGTTCCCGAGCTACGCAGGAGAAGGGACACCTGGGTGGAGGACGCCCTCTTTGCGAACTCTTCCTAGGCAAAACTCTGGGTGTGGCAATCACACGTCTCCAGCTACGTAGATTAGGTTATGTTTAGTTAAGTTAGGTTTAGTTCCCGGGGTTTTGGCTAACTACCGGTCGCATCCCCAGGTGGCGGATAGGGGAGTGACCATGTTTCTAGCGAGACATGGCCAGTAGCAGCCATAAGCAGTGGCACTGGAACTAAAACCCCGGCTTGTTTCTGCAAAAGCTGTTGCCGCGGACCAAGCTACGCAGGAGGAGGGACACCTGGGTGGAAGACGCGCTCTTTGCGAACTCTACGTAGGCAGAACTCTGGGTGCGGCAATCCCACGTCTCCAGCTACGTAGTGAGCAGTGAGACATCTCCGTCGGACGCTATGTGTGGCCGCTGGTGGTGTCGAGCTGTTAGAGAAGTAGGGATCTCACATTTATTGTTATTTTATTAAGAAACAATTAACTACATCCAGATATAGTACAAATATAACTATTTAAATATATTTCACAAAATTTTCTTGTCACTATTGGTATACGGACTGCTAACAATCTATATAATATTCAATATCTTTTAAACGAATAAAGATATAAAAGAAACTTTTAAATACAAGTTGTTTCCCATTAAATTTCCTACAATCGGTATTTATACAAATTTTATCTATCTAAATCGGTTTCAGAGATATTTTAAATTCAAAACTTCTTTTTGCTATAACGTCTAAACTAGAAACAATTTTTATATCAGAATTACCACCAGTCGATGCGCCTAAAGTTTCTCTACAATTTATATTTCAATAATTTTTTTCTAACTTGCTTGGTTCAGAAGTTATTTACAATTGAAAAATTACACTTATTTATTTTTTTTTTATTTTCAAAAATTTATTGTATATTTATTGAAGGACGTTAAATACACTCGTCTAAAACGCACTTTAATATCCTTTTTAGTTTTGTAGATATTTTTAATTCAATATTTCATTTTGTTATAACTTCTAAACCGTAAACATTTTGTGGCCACTTGTATACCCTATAACTCTTATTTAAACAATTTTTTTTCTAGTTTACTTGGTTTAGAAGTTATTGACCAACCAGCACATATATTAGTAATAACAATGAGTATCACTATGACAACTCATTATTAATTGTAATTATTTCGTAACGATAGTAATGAAACAGTTCGTTTTGTAAATATCCACGTAGAAGAATGTAGTAAGTGGTCAGTTCTCATATCGTTTACCATTACCCGCTTTCTGGGTATTAGATGATATTTTATTGACTTTCTTACTGATTGTAAGGTAAGCTGGTTGATGCAACGATAATAATCAATTATTAAAAACTGTCTTCGTTATTTTAGAAATGAAGAGATATGATAAAAATTTAATACTCCTGTACGACGCTATGTGCGGCCGCTGGTGGTGTCGAGCTGTTTGAGAAGTAGCGATCTCACGTTCCCGAGCTACGCAGGAGAAGGGACACCTGGGTGGAGGACGCCCTCTTTGCGAACTCTTCCTAGGCAAAACTCTGGGTGTGGCAATCACACCTCTCCAGCTACGTAGATTAGGTTATGTTTAGTTAAGTTAGGTTTAGTTCCCGGGGTTTTGGCTAACTACCGGTCGCATCCCCAGGTGGCGGATAGGGGAGTGACCATGTTTCTAGCGAGACATGGCCAGTAGCAGCCATAAGCAGTGGCACTGGAACTAAAACCCCGGCTTGTTTCTGCAAAAGCTGTTGCCGCGGACCAAGCTACGCAGGAGGAGGGACACCTGGGTGGAAGACGCGCTCTTTGCGAACTCTACGTAGGCAGAACTCTGGGTGCGGCAATCCCACGTCTCCAGCTACGTAGTGAGCAGTGAGACATCTCCGTCGGACGCTATGTGTGGCCGCTGGTGGTGTCGAGCTGTTAGAGAAGTAGGGATCTCACATTTATTGTTATTTTATTAAGAAACAATTAACTACATCCAGATATAGTACAAATATAACTATTTAAATATATTTCACAAAATTTTCTTGTCACTATTGGTATACGGACTGCTAACAATCTATATAATATTCAATATCTTTTAAACGAATAAAGATATAAAAGAAACTTTTAAATACAAGTTGTTTCCCATTAAATTTCCTACAATCGGTATTTATACAAATTTTATCTATCTAAATCGGTTTCAGAGATATTTTAAATTCAAAACTTCTTTTTGCTATAACGTCTAAACTAGAAACAATTTTTATATCAGAATTACCACCAGTCGATGCGCCTAAAGTTTCTCTACAATTTATATTTCAATAATTTTTTTCTAACTTGCTTGGTTCAGAAGTTATTTACAATTGAAAAATTACACTTATTTATTTTTTTTTTATTTTCAAAAATTTATTGTATATTTATTGAAGGACGTTAAATACACTCGTCTAAAACGCACTTTAATATCCTTTTTAGTTTTGTAGATATTTTTAATTCAATATTTCATTTTGTTATAACTTCTAAACCGTAAACATTTTGTGGCCACTTGTATACCCTATAACTCTTATTTAAACAATTTTTTTTCTAGTTTACTTGGTTTAGAAGTTATTGACCAACCAGCACATATATTAGTAATAACAATGAGTATCACTATGACAACTCATTATTAATTGTAATTATTTCGTAACGATAGTAATGAAACAGTTCGTTTTGTAAATATCCACGTAGAAGAATGTAGTAAGTGGTCAGTTCTCATATCGTTTACCATTACCCGCTTTCTGGGTATTAGATGATATTTTATTGACTTTCTTACTGATTGTAAGGTAAGCTGGTTGATGCAACGATAATAATCAATTATTAAAAACTGTCTTCGTTATTTTAGAAATGAAGAGATATGATAAAAATTTAATACTCCTGTACGACGCTATGTGCGGCCGCTGGTGGTGTCGAGCTGTTTGAGAAGTAGCGATCTCACGTTCCCGAGCTACGCAGGAGAAGGGACACCTGGGTGGAGGACGCCCTCTTTGCGAACTCTTCCTAGGCAAAACTCTGGGTGTGGCAATCACACGTCTCCAGCTACGTAGATTAGGTTATGTTTAGTTAAGTTAGGTTTAGTTCCCGGGGTTTTGGCTAACTACCGGTCGCATCCCCAGGTGGCGGATAGGGGAGTGACCATGTTTCTAGCGAGACATGGCCAGTAGCAGCCATAAGCAGTGGCACTAGAACTAAAACCCCGGCTTGTTTCTGCAAAAGCTGTTGCCGCGGACCAAGCTACGCAGGAGGAGGGACACCTGGGTGGAAGACGCGCTCTTTGCGAACTCTACGTAGGCAGAACTCTGGGTGCGGCAATCCCACGTCTCCAGCTACGTAGTGAGCAGTGAGACATCTCCGTCGGACGCTATGTGTGGCCGCTGGTGGTGTCGAGCTGTTAGAGAAGTAGGGATCTCACATTTATTGTTATTTTATTAAGAAACAATTAACTACATCCAGATATAGTACAAATATAACTATTTAAATATATTTCACAAAATTTTCTTGTCACTATTGGTATACGGACTGCTAACAATCTATATAATATTCAATATCTTTTAAACGAATAAAGATATAAAAGAAACTTTTAAATACAAGTTGTTTCCCATTAAATTTCCTACAATCGGTATTTATACAAATTTTATCTATCTAAATCGGTTTCAGAGATATTTTAAATTCAAAACTTCTTTTTGCTATAACGTCTAAACTAGAAACAATTTTTATATCAGAATTACCACCAGTCGATGCGCCTAAAGTTTCTCTACAATTTATATTTCAATAATTTTTTTCTAACTTGCTTGGTTCAGAAGTTATTTACAATTGAAAAATTACACTTATTTATTTTTTTTTTATTTTCAAAAATTTATTGTATATTTATTGAAGGACGTTAAATACACTCGTCTAAAACGCACTTTAATATCCTTTTTAGTTTTGTAGATATTTTTAATTCAATATTTCATTTTGTTATAACTTCTAAACCGTAAACATTTTGTGGCCACTTGTATACCCTATAACTCTTATTTAAACAATTTTTTTTCTAGTTTACTTGGTTTAGAAGTTATTGACCAACCAGCACATATATTAGTAATAACAATGAGTATCACTATGACAACTCATTATTAATTGTAATTATTTCGTAACGATAGTAATGAAACAGTTCGTTTTGTAAATATCCACGTAGAAGAATGTAGTAAGTGGTCAGTTCTCATATCGTTTACCATTACCCGCTTTCTGGGTATTAGATGATATTTTATTGACTTTCTTACTGATTGTAAGGTAAGCTGGTTGATGCAACGATAATAATCAATTATTAAAAACTGTCTTCGTTATTTTAGAAATGAAGAGATATGATAAAAATTTAATACTCCTGTACGACGCTATGTGCGGCCGCTGGTGGTGTCGAGCTGTTTGAGAAGTAGCGATCTCACGTTCCCGAGCTACGCAGGAGAAGGGACACCTGGGTGGAGGACGCCCTCTTTGCGAACTCTTCCTAGGCAAAACTCTGGGTGTGGCAATCACACCTCTCCAGCTACGTAGATTAGGTTATGTTTAGTTAAGTTAGGTTTAGTTCCCGGGGTTTTGGCTAACTACCGGTCGCATCCCCAGGTGGCGGATAGGGGAGTGACCATGTTTCTAGCGAGACATGGCCAGTAGCAGCCATAAGCAGTGGCACTGGAACTAAAACCCCGGCTTGTTTCTGCAAAAGCTGTTGCCGCGGACCAAGCTACGCAGGAGGAGGGACACCTGGGTGGAAGACGCGCTCTTTGCGAACTCTACGTAGGCAGAACTCTGGGTGCGGCAATCCCACGTCTCCAGCTACGTAGTGAGCAGTGAGACATCTCCGTCGGACGCTATGTGTGGCCGCTGGGGGTGTCGAGCTGTTAGAGAAGTAGGGATCTCACATTTATTGTTATTTTATTAAGAAACAATTAACTACATCCAGATATAGTACAAATATAACTATTTAAATATATTTCACAAAATTTTCTTGTCACTATTGGTATACGGACTGCTAACAATCTATATAATATTCAATATCTTTTAAACGAATAAAGATATAAAAGAAACTTTTAAATACAAGTTGTTTCCCGTTAAATTTCCTACAATCGGTATTTATACAAATTTTATCTATCTAAATCGGTTTCAGAGATATTTTAAATTCAAAACTTCTTTTTGCTATAACGTCTAAACTAGAAACAATTTTTATATCAGAATTACCACCAGTCGATGCGCCTAAAGTTTCTCTACAATTTATATTTCAATAATTTTTTTCTAACTTGCTTGGTTCAGAAGTTATTTACAATTGAAAAATTACACTTATTTATTTTTTTTTTATTTTCAAAAATTTATTGTATATTTATTGAAGGACGTTAAATACACTCGTCTAAAACGCACTTTAATATCCTTTTTAGTTTTGTAGATATTTTTAATTCAATATTTCATTTTGTTATAACTTCTAAACCGTAAACATTTTGTGGCCACTTGTATACCCTATAACTCTTATTTAAACAATTTTTTTTCTAGTTTACTTGGTTTAGAAGTTATTGACCAACCAGCACATATATTAGTAATAACAATGAGTATCACTATGACAACTCATTATTAATTGTAATTATTTCGTAACGATAGTAATGAAACAGTTCGTTTTGTAAATATCCACGTAGAAGAATGTAGTAAGTGGTCAGTTCTCATATCGTTTACCATTACCCGCTTTCTGGGTATTAGATGATATTTTATTGACTTTCTTACTGATTGTAAGGTAAGCTGGTTGATGCAACGATAATAATCAATTATTAAAAACTGTCTTCGTTATTTTAGAAATGAAGAGATATGATAAAAATTTAATACTCCTGTACGACGCTATGTGCGGCCGCTGGTGGTGTCGAGCTGTTTGAGAAGTAGCGATCTCACGTTCCCGAGCTACGCAGGAGAAGGGACACCTGGGTGGAGGACGCCCTCTTTGCGAACTCTTCCTAGGCAAAACTCTGGGTGTGGCAATCACACGTCTCCAGCTACGTAGATTAGGTTATGTTTAGTTAAGTTAGGTTTAGTTCCCGGGGTTTTGGCTAACTACCGGTCGCATCCCCAGGTGGCGGATAGGGGAGTGACCATGTTTCTAGCGAGACATGGCCAGTAGCAGCCATAAGCAGTGGCACTGGAACTAAAACCCCGGCTTGTTTCTGCAAAAGCTGTTGCCGCGGACCAAGCTACGCAGGAGGAGGGACACCTGGGTGGAAGACGCGCTCTTTGCGAACTCTACGTAGGCAGAACTCTGGGTGCGGCAATCCCACGTCTCCAGCTACGTAGATTAGGTTATGTTTAGTTAAGTTAGGTTTAGTTCCCGGGGTTTTGGCTAACTACCGGTCGCATCCCCAGGTGGCGGATAGGGGAGTGACCATGTTTCTAGCGAGACATGGCCAGTAGCAGCCATAAGCAGTGGCACTGGAACTAAAACCCCGGCTTGTTTCTGCAAAAGCTGTTGCCGCGGACCAAGCTACGCAGGAGGAGGGACACCTGGGTGGAAGACGCGCTCTTTGCGAACTCTACGTAGGCAGAACTCTGGGTGCGGCAATCCCACGTCTCCAGCTACGTAGTGAGCAGTGAGACATCTCCGTCGGACGCTATGTGTGGCCGCTGGTGGTGTCGAGCTGTTAGAGAAGTAGGGATCTCACATTTATTGTTATTTTATTAAGAAACAATTAACTACATCCAGATATAGTACAAATATAACTATTTAAATATATTTCACAAAATTTTCTTGTCACTATTGGTATACGGACTGCTAACAATCTATATAATATTCAATATCTTTTAAACGAATAAAGATATAAAAGAAACTTTTAAATACAAGTTGTTTCCCATTAAATTTCCTACAATCGGTATTTGTACAAATTTTATCTATCTAAATCGGTTTCAGAGATATTTTAAATTCAAAACTTCTTTTTGCTATAACGTCTAAACTAGAAACAATTTTTATGTCAGAATTACCACCAGTCGATGCGCCTAAAGATTCTCTACAATTTATATTTCAATAATTTTTTTCTAACTTGCTTGGTTCAGAAGTTATTTACAATTGAAAAATTACACTTATTTATTTTTTTTTTATTTTCAAAAATTTATTGTATTTTAATTGAAGGACGTTAAATACACTCGTCTAAAACGCACTTTAATATCCTTTTTAGTTTTGTAGATATTTTTAATTCAATATTTCATTTCGTTATAACTTCTAAACCGTAAACATTTTGTGGCCACATGTATACCCTATAACTCTTATTTAAACAATTTTTTTTCTAGTTTACTTGGTTTAGAAGTTATTGACCAACCAGCACATATATTAGTAATAACAATGAGTATCACTATGACAACTCATTATTAATTGTAATTATTTCGTAACGATAGTAATGAAACAGTTCGTTTTGTAAATATCCACGTAGAAGAATGTAGTAAGTGGTCAGTTCTCATATCGTTTACCATTACCCGCTTTCTGGGTATTAGATGATATTTTATTGACTTTCTTACTGATTGTAAGGTAAGCTGGTTGATGCAACGATAATAATCAATTATTAAAAACTGTCTTCGTTATTTTAGAAATGAAGAGATATGATAAAAATTTAATACTCCTGTACGACGCTATGTGCGGCCGCTGGTGGTGTCGAGCTGTTTGAGAAGTAGCGATCTCACGTTCCCGAGCTACGCAGGAGAAGGGACACCTGGGTGGAGGACGCCCTCTTTGCGAACTCTTCCTAGGCAAAACTCTGGGTGTGGCAATCACACGTCTCCAGCTACGTAGATTAGGTTATGTTTAGTTAAGTTAGGTTTAGTTCCCGGGGTTTTGGCTAACTACCGGTCGCATCCCCAGGTGGCGGATAGGGGAGTGACCATGTTTCTAGCGAGACATGGCCAGTAGCAGCCATAAGCAGTGGCACTGGAACTAAAACCCCGGCTTGTTTCTGCAAAAGCTGTTGCCGCGGACCAAGCTACGCAGGAGGAGGGACACCTGGGTGGAAGACGCGCTCTTTGCGAACTCTACGTAGGCAGAACTCTGGGTGCGGCAATCCCACGTCTCCAGCTACGTAGTGAGCAGTGAGACATCTCCGTCGGACGCTATGTGTGGCCGCTGGTGGTGTCGAGCTGTTAGAGAAGTAGGGATCTCACATTTATTGTTATTTTATTAAGAAACAATTAACTACATCCAGATATAGTACAAATATAACTATTTAAATATATTTCACAAAATTTTCTTGTCACTATTGGTATACGGACTGCTAACAATCTATATAATATTCAATATCTTTTAAACGAATAAAGATATAAAAGAAACTTTTAAATACAAGTTGTTTCCCATTAAATTTCCTACAATCGGTATTTATACAAATTTTATCTATCTAAATCGGTTTCAGAGATATTTTAAATTCAAAACTTCTTTTTGCTATAACGTCTAAACTAGAAACAATTTTTATATCAGAATTACCACCAGTCGATGCGCCTAAAGTTTCTCTACAATTTATATTTCAATAATTTTTTTCTAACTTGCTTGGTTCAGAAGTTATTTACAATTGAAAAATTACACTTATTTATTTTTTTTTTATTTTCAAAAATTTATTGTATATTTATTGAAGGACGTTAAATACACTCGTCTAAAACGCACTTTAATATCCTTTTTAGTTTTGTAGATATTTTTAATTCAATATTTCATTTTGTTATAACTTCTAAACCGTAAACATTTTGTGGCCACATGTATACCCTATAACTCTTATTTAAACAATTTTTTTTCTAGTTTACTTGGTTTAGAAGTTATTGACCAACCAGCACATATATTAGTAATAACAATGAGTATCACTATGACAACTCATTATTAATTGTAATTATTTCGTAACGATAGTAATGAAACAGTTCGTTTTGTAAATATCCACGTAGAAGAATGTAGTAATTGGTCAGTTCTCATATCGTTTACCATTACCCGCTTTCTGGGTATTAGATGATATTTTATTGACTTTCTTACTGATTGTAAGGTAAGCTGGTTGATGCAACGATAATAATCAATTATTAAAAACTGTCTTCGTTATTTTAGAAATGAAGAGATATGATAAAAATTTAATACTCCTGTACGACGCTATGTCCGGCCGCTGGTGGTGTCGAGCTGTTTGAGAAGTAGCGATCTCACGTTCCCGAGCTACGCAGGAGAAGGGACACCTGGGTGGAGGACGCCCTCTTTGCGAACTCTTCCTAGGCAAAACTCTGGGTGTGGCAATCACACCTCTCCAGCTACGTAGATTAGGTTATGTTTAGTTAAGTTAGGTTTAGTTCCCGGGGTTTTGGCTAACTACCGGTCGCATCCCCAGGTGGCGGATAGTTGAGTGACCATGTTTCTAGCGAGACATGGCCAGTAGCAGCCATAAGCAGTGGCACTGGAACTAAAACCCCGGCTTGTTTCTGCAAAAGCTGTTGCCGCGGACCAAGCTACGCAGGAGGAGGGACACCTGGGTGGAAGACGCGCTCTTTGCGAACTCTACGTAGGCAGAACTCTGGGTGCGGCAATCCCACGTCTCCAGCTACGTAGTGAGCAGTGAGACATCTCCGTCGGACGCTATGTGTGGCCGCTGGTGGTGTCGAGCTGTTAGAGAAGTAGGGATATCACATTTATTGTTATTTTATTAAGAAACAATTAACTACATCCAGATATAGTACAAAGATAACTATTTAAATATATTTCACAAAATTTTCTTGTCACTATTGGTATACGGACTGCTAACAATCTATATAATATTCAATATCTTTTAAACGAATAAAGATATAAAAGAAACTTTTAAATACAAGTTGTTTCCCATTAAATTTCCTACAATCGGTATTTGTACAAATTTTATCTATCTAAATCGGTTTCAGAGATATTTTAAATTCAAAACTTCTTTTTGCTATAACGTCTAAACTAGAAACAATTTTTATGTCAGAATTACCACCAGTCGATGCGCCTAAAGATTCTCTACAATTTATATTTCAATAATTTTTTTCTAACTTGCTTGGTTCAGAAGTTATTTACAATTGAAAAATTACACTTATTTATTTTTTTTTTATTTTCAAAAATTTATTGTATATTAATTGAAGGACGTTAAATACACTCGACTTAAACGCACTTTAATATCCTTTTTAGTTTTGTAGATATTTTTAATTCAATATTTCATTTTGTTATAACTTCTAAACCGTAAACATTTTGTGGCCACATGTATACCCTATAACTCTTATTTAAACAATTTTTTTTCTAGTTTACTTGGTTTAGAAGTTATTGACCAACCAGCACATATATTAGTAATAACAATGAGTATCACTATGACAACTCATTATTAATTGTAATTATTTCGTAACGATAGTAATGAAACAGTTCGTTTTGTAAATATCCACGTAGAAGAATGTAGTAATTGGTCAGTTCTCATATCGTTTACCATTACCCGCTTTCTGGGTATTAGATGATATTTTATTGACTTTCTTACTGATTGTAAGGTAAGCTGGTTGATGCAACGATAATAATCAATTATTAAAAACTGTCTTCGTTATTTTAGAAATGAAGAGATATGATAAAAATTTAATACTCCTGTACGACGCTATGTCCGGCCGCTGGTGGTGTCGAGCTGTTTGAGAAGTAGCGATCTCACGTTCCCGAGCTACGCAGGAGAAGGGACACCTGGGTGGAGGACGCCCTCTTTGCGAACTCTTCCTAGGCAAAACTCTGGGTGTGGCAATCACACCTCTCCAGCTACGTAGATTAGGTTATGTTTAGTTAAGTTAGGTTTAGTTCCCGGGGTTTTGGCTAACTACCGGTCGCATCCCCAGGTGGCGGATAGTTGAGTGACCATGTTTCTAGCGAGACATGGCCAGTAGCAGCCATAAGCAGTGGCACTGGAACTAAAACCCCGGCTTGTTTCTGCAAAAGCTGTTGCCGCGGACCAAGCTACGCAGGAGGAGGGACACCTGGGTGGAAGACGCGCTCTTTGCGAACTCTACGTAGGCAGAACTCTGGGTGCGGCAATCCCACGTCTCCAGCTACGTAGTGAGCAGTGAGACATCTCCGTCGGACGCTATGTGTGGCCGCTGGTGGTGTCGAGCTGTTAGAGAAGTAGGGATATCACATTTATTGTTATTTTATTAAGAAACAATTAACTACATCCAGATATAGTACAAAGATAACTATTTAAATATATTTCACAAAATTTTCTTGTCACTATTGGTATACGGACTGCTAACAATCTATATAATATTCAATATCTTTTAAACGAATAAAGATATAAAAGAAACTTTTAAATACAAGTTGTTTCCCATTAAATTTCCTACAATCGGTATTTGTACAAATTTTATCTATCTAAATCGGTTTCAGAGATATTTTAAATTCAAAACTTCTTTTTGCTATAACGTCTAAACTAGAAACAATTTTTATGTCAGAATTACCACCAGTCGATGCGCCTAAAGATTCTCTACAATTTATATTTCAATAATTTTTTTCTAACTTGCTTGGTTCAGAAGTTATTTACAATTGAAAAATTACACTTATTTATTTTTTTTTTATTTTCAAAAATTTATTGTATATTAATTGAAGGACGTTAAATACACTCGACTTAAACGCACTTTAATATCCTTTTTAGTTTTGTAGATATTTTTAATTCAATATTTCATTTTGTTATAACTTCTAAACCGTAAACATTTTGTGGCCACATGTATACCCTATAACTCTTATTTAAACAATTTTTTTTCTAGTTTACTTGGTTTAGAAGTTATTGACCAACCAGCACATATATTAGTAATAACAATGAGTATCACTATGACAACTCATTATTAATTGTAATTATTTCGTAACGATAGTAATGAAACAGTTCGTTTTGTAAATATCCACGTAGAAGAATGTAGTAATTGGTCAGTTCTCATATCGTTTACCATTACCCGCTTTCTGGGTATTAGATGATATTTTATTGACTTTCTTACTGATTGTAAGGTAAGCTGGTTGATGCAACGATAATAATCAATTATTAAAAACTGTCTTCGTTATTTTAGAAATGAAGAGATATGATAAAAATTTAATACTCCTGTACGACGCTATGTCCGGCCGCTGGTGGTGTCGAGCTGTTTGAGAAGTAGCGATCTCACGTTCCCGAGCTACGCAGGAGAAGGGACACCTGGGTGGAGGACGCCCTCTTTGCGAACTCTTCCTAGGCAAAACTCTGGGTGTGGCAATCACACCTCTCCAGCTACGTAGATTAGGTTATGTTTAGTTAAGTTAGGTTTAGTTCCCGGGGTTTTGGCTAACTACCGGTCGCATCCCCAGGTGGCGGATAGTTGAGTGACCATGTTTCTAGCGAGACATGGCCAGTAGCAGCCATAAGCAGTGGCACTGGAACTAAAACCCCGGCTTGTTTCTGCAAAAGCTGTTGCCGCGGACCAAGCTACGCAGGAGGAGGGACACCTGGGTGGAAGACGCGCTCTTTGCGAACTCTACGTAGGCAGAACTCTGGGTGCGGCAATCCCACGTCTCCAGCTACGTAGTGAGCAGTGAGACATCTCCGTCGGACGCTATGTGTGGCCGCTGGTGGTGTCGAGCTGTTAGAGAAGTAGGGATATCACATTTATTGTTATTTTATTAAGAAACAATTAACTACATCCAGATATAGTACAAAGATAACTATTTAAATATATTTCACAAAATTTTCTTGTCACTATTGGTATACGGACTGCTAACAATCTATATAATATTCAATATCTTTTAAACGAATAAAGATATAAAAGAAACTTTTAAATACAAGTTGTTTCCCATTAAATTTCCTACAATCGGTATTTGTACAAATTTTATCTATCTAAATCGGTTTCAGAGATATTTTAAATTCAAAACTTCTTTTTGCTATAACGTCTAAACTAGAAACAATTTTTATGTCAGAATTACCACCAGTCGATGCGCCTAAAGATTCTCTACAATTTATATTTCAATAATTTTTTTCTAACTTGCTTGGTTCAGAAGTTATTTACAATTGAAAAATTACACTTATTTATTTTTTTTTTATTTTCAAAAATTTATTGTATATTAATTGAAGGACGTTAAATACACTCGACTAAAACGCACTTTAATATCCTTTTTAGTTTTGTAGATATTTTTAATTCAATATTTCATTTTGTTATAACTTCTAAACCGTAAACATTTTGTGGCCACATGTATACCCTATAACTCTTATTTAAACAATTTTTTTTCTAGTTTACTTGGTTTAGAAGTTATTGACCAACCAGCACATATATTAGTAATAACAATGAGTATCACTATGACAACTCATTATTAATTGTAATTATTTCGTAACGATAGTAATGAAACAGTTCGTTTTGTAAATATCCACGTAGAAGAATGTAGTAAGTGGTCAGTTCTCATATCGTTTACCATTACCCGCTTTCTGGGTATTAGATGATATTTTATTGACTTTCTTACTGATTGTAAGGTAAGCTGGTTGATGCAACGATAATAATCAATTATTAAAAACTGTCTTCGTTATTTTAGAAATGAAGAGATATGATAAAAATTTAATACTCCTGTACGACGCTATGTGCGGCCGCTGGTGGTGTCGAGCTGTTTGAGAAGTAGCGATCTCACGTTCCCGAGCTACGCAGGAGAAGGGACACCTGGGTGGAGGACGCCCTCTTTGCGAACTCTTCCTAGGCAAAACTCTGGGTGTGGCAATCACACGTCTCCAGCTACGTAGATTAGGTTATGTTTAGTTAAGTTAGGTTTAGTTCCCGGGGTTTTGGCTAACTACCGGTCGCATCCCCAGGTGGCGGATAGGGGAGTGACCATGTTTCTAGCGAGACATGGCCAGTAGCAGCCATAAGCAGTGGCACTGGAACTAAAACCCCGGCTTGTTTCTGCAAAAGCTGTTGCCGCGGACCAAGCTACGCAGGAGGAGGGACACCTGGGTGGAAGACGCGCTCTTTGCGAACTCTACGTAGGCAGAACTCTGGGTGCGGCAATCCCACGTCTCCAGCTACGTAGTGAGCAGTGAGACATCTCCGTCGGACGCTATGTGTGGCCGCTGGTGGTGTCGAGCTGTTAGAGAAGTAGGGATCTCACATTTATTGTTATTTTATTAAGAAACAATTAACTACATCCAGATATAGTACAAATATAACTATTTAAATATATTTCACAAAATTTTCTTGTCACTATTGGTATACGGACTGCTAACAATCTATATAATATTCAATATCTTTTAAACGAATAAAGATATAAAAGAAACTTTTAAATACAAGTTGTTTCCCATTAAATTTCCTACAATCGGTATTTGTACAAATTTTATCTATCTAAATCGGTTTCAGAGATATTTTAAATTCAAAACTTCTTTTTGCTATAACGTCTAAACTAGAAACAATTTTTATGTCAGAATTACCACCAGTCGATGCGCCTAAAGATTCTCTACAATTTATAGTTCAATAATTTTTTTCTAACTTGCTTGGTTCAGAAGTTATTTACAATTGAAAAATTACACTTATTTATTTTTTTTTTATTTTCAAAAATTTATTGTATATTAATTGAAGGACGTTAAATACACTCGACTAAAACGCACTTTAATATCCTTTTTAGTTTTGTAGATATTTTTAATTCAATATTTCATTTTGTTATAACTTCTAAACCGTAAACATTTTGTGGCCACATGTATACCCTATAACTCTTATTTAAACAATTTTTTTTCTAGTTTACTTGGTTTAGAAGTTATTGACCAACCAGCACATATATTAGTAATAACAATGAGTATCACTATGACAACTCATTATTAATTGTAATTATTTCGTAACGATAGTAATGAAACAGTTCGTTTTGTAAATATCCACGTAGAAGAATGTAGTAAGTGGTCAGTTCTCATATCGTTTACCATTACCCGCTTTCTGGGTATTAGATGATATTTTATTGACTTTCTTACTGATTGTAAGGTAAGCTGGTTGATGCAACGATAATAATCAATTATTAAAAACTGTCTTCGTTATTTTAGAAATGAAGAGATATGATAAAAATTTAATACTCCTGTACGACGCTATGTGCGGCCGCTGGTGGTGTCGAGCTGTTTGAGAAGTAGCGATCTCACGTTCCCGAGCTACGCAGGAGAAGGGACACCTGGGTGGAGGACGCCCTCTTTGCGAACTCTTCCTAGGCAAAACTCTGGGTGTGGCAATCACACCTCTCCAGCTACGTAGATTAGGTTATGTTTAGTTAAGTTAGGTTTAGTTCCCGGGGTTTTGGCTAACTACCGGTCGCATCCCCAGGTGGCGGATAGTTGAGTGACCATGTTTCTAGCGAGACATGGCCAGTAGCAGCCATAAGCAGTGGCACTGGAACTAAAACCCCGGCTTGTTTCTGCAAAAGCTGTTGCCGCGGACCAAGCTACGCAGGAGGAGGGACACCTGGGTGGAAGACGCGCTCTTTGCGAACTCTACGTAGGCAGAACTCTGGGTGCGGCAATCCCACGTCTCCAGCTACGTAGTGAGCAGTGAGACATCTCCGTCGGACGCTATGTGTGGCCGCTGGTGGTGTCGAGCTGTTAGAGAAGTAGGGATATCACATTTATTGTTATTTTATTAAGAAACAATTAACTACATCCAGATATAGTACAAAGATAACTATTTAAATATATTTCACAAAATTTTCTTGTCACTATTGGTATACGGACTGCTAACAATCTATATAATATTCAATATCTTTTAAACGAATAAAGATATAAAAGAAACTTTTAAATACAAGTTGTTTCCCATTAAATTTCCTACAATCGGTATTTGTACAAATTTTATCTATCTAAATCGGTTTCAGAGATATTTTAAATTCAAAACTTCTTTTTGCTATAACGTCTAAACTAGAAACAATTTTTATGTCAGAATTACCACCAGTCGATGCGCCTAAAGATTCTCTACAATTTATATTTCAATAATTTTTTTCTAACTTGCTTGGTTCAGAAGTTATTTACAATTGAAAAATTACACTTATTTATTTTTTTTTTATTTTCAAAAATTTATTGTATATTTATTGAAGGACGTTAAATACACTCGTCTAAAACGCACTTTAATATCCTTTTTAGTTTTGTAGATATTTTTAATTCAATATTTCATTTTGTTATAACTTCTAAACCGTAAACATTTTGTGGCCACTTGTATACCCTATAACTCTTATTTAAACAATTTTTTTTCTAGTTTACTTGGTTTAGAAGTTATTGACCAACCAGCACATATATTAGTAATAACAATGAGTATCACTATGACAACTCATTATTAATTGTAATTATTTCGTAACGATAGTAATGAAACAGTTCGTTTTGTAAATATCCACGTAGAAGAATGTAGTAAGTGGTCAGTTCTCATATCGTTTACCA
Organism: Pterostichus madidus; assembly: GCA_911728475.2. Classification (NCBI taxonomy): domain Eukaryota; kingdom Metazoa; phylum Arthropoda; class Insecta; order Coleoptera; family Carabidae; genus Pterostichus; species Pterostichus madidus. The sequence continues at coordinate 22,205,905 of OU452309.1, read as the reverse complement.
TTACCCGCTTTCTGGGTATTAGATGATATTTTATTGACTTTCTTACTGATTGTAAGGTAAGCTGGTTGATGCAACGATAATAATCAATTATTAAAAACTGTCTTCGTTATTTTAGAAATGAAGAGATATGATAAAAATTTAATACTCCTGTACGACGCTATGTGCGGCCGCTGGTGGTGTCGAGCTGTTTGAGAAGTAGCGATCTCACGTTCCCGAGCTACGCAGGAGAAGGGACACCTGGGTGGAGGACGCCCTCTTTGCGAACTCTTCCTAGGCAAAACTCTGGGTGTGGCAATCACACCTCTCCAGCTACGTAGATTAGGTTATGTTTAGTTAAGTTAGGTTTAGTTCCCGGGGTTTTGGCTAACTACCGGTCGCATCCCCAGGTGGCGGATAGGGGAGTGACCATGTTTCTAGCGAGACATGGCCAGTAGCAGCCATAAGCAGTGGCACTGGAACTAAAACCCCGGCTTGTTTCTGCAAAAGCTGTTGCCGCGGACCAAGCTACGCAGGAGGAGGGACACCTGGGTGGAAGACGCGCTCTTTGCGAACTCTACGTAGGCAGAACTCTGGGTGCGGCAATCCCACGTCTCCAGCTACGTAGTGAGCAGTGAGACATCTCCGTCGGACGCTATGTGTGGCCGCTGGTGGTGTCGAGCTGTTAGAGAAGTAGGGATATCACATTTATTGTTATTTTATTAAGAAACAATTAACTACATCCAGATATAGTACAAAGATAACTATTTAAATATATTTCACAAAATTTTCTTGTCACTATTGGTATACGGACTGCTAACAATCTATATAATATTCAATATCTTTTAAACGAATAAAGATATAAAAGAAACTTTTAAATACAAGTTGTTTCCCATTAAATTTCCTACAATCGGTATTTGTACAAATTTTATCTATCTAAATCGGTTTCAGAGATATTTTAAATTCAAAACTTCTTTTTGCTATAACGTCTAAACTAGAAACAATTTTTATGTCAGAATTACCACCAGTCGATGCGCCTAAAGATTCTCTACAATTTATATTTCAATAATTTTTTTCTAACTTGCTTGGTTCAGAAGTTATTTACAATTGAAAAATTACACTTATTTATTTTTTTTTTATTTTCAAAAATTTATTGTATATTTATTGAAGGACGTTAAATACACTCGTCTAAAACGCACTTTAATATCCTTTTTAGTTTTGTAGATATTTTTAATTCAATATTTCATTTTGTTATAACTTCTAAACCGTAAACATTTTGTGGCCACTTGTATACCCTATAACTCTTATTTAAACAATTTTTTTTCTAGTTTACTTGGTTTAGAAGTTATTGACCAACCAGCACATATATTAGTAATAACAATGAGTATCACTATGACAACTCATTATTAATTGTAATTATTTCGTAACGATAGTAATGAAACAGTTCGTTTTGTAAATATCCACGTAGAAGAATGTAGTAAGTGGTCAGTTCTCATATCGTTTACCATTACCCGCTTTCTGGGTATTAGATGATATTTTATTGACTTTCTTACTGATTGTAAGGTAAGCTGGTTGATGCAACGATAATAATCAATTATTAAAAACTGTCTTCGTTATTTTAGAAATGAAGAGATATGATAAAAATTTAATACTCCTGTACGACGCTATGTGCGGCCGCTGGTGGTGTCGAGCTGTTTGAGAAGTAGCGATCTCACGTTCCCGAGCTACGCAGGAGAAGGGACACCTGGGTGGAGGACGCCCTCTTTGCGAACTCTTCCTAGGCAAAACTCTGGGTGTGGCAATCACACCTCTCCAGCTACGTAGATTAGGTTATGTTTAGTTAAGTTAGGTTTAGTTCCCGGGGTTTTGGCTAACTACCGGTCGCATCCCCAGGTGGCGGATAGGGGAGTGACCATGTTTCTAGCGAGACATGGCCAGTAGCAGCCATAAGCAGTGGCACTGGAACTAAAACCCCGGCTTGTTTCTGCAAAAGCTGTTGCCGCGGACCAAGCTACGCAGGAGGAGGGACACCTGGGTGGAAGACGCGCTCTTTGCGAACTCTACGTAGGCAGAACTCTGGGTGCGGCAATCCCACGTCTCCAGCTACGTAGTGAGCAGTGAGACATCTCCGTCGGACGCTATGTGTGGCCGCTGGTGGTGTCGAGCTGTTAGAGAAGTAGGGATATCACATTTATTGTTATTTTATTAAGAAACAATTAACTACATCCAGATATAGTACAAAGATAACTATTTAAATATATTTCACAAAATTTTCTTGTCACTATTGGTATACGGACTGCTAACAATCTATATAATATTCAATATCTTTTAAACGAATAAAGATATAAAAGAAACTTTTAAATACAAGTTGTTTCCCATTAAATTTCCTACAATCGGTATTTGTACAAATTTTATCTATCTAAATCGGTTTCAGAGATATTTTAAATTCAAAACTTCTTTTTGCTATAACGTCTAAACTAGAAACAATTTTTATGTCAGAATTACCACCAGTCGATGCGCCTAAAGATTCTCTACAATTTATATTTCAATAATTTTTTTCTAACTTGCTTGTTTCAGAAGTTATTTACAATTGAAAAATTACACTTATTTATTTTTTTTTTATTTTCAAAAATTTATTGTATATTAATTGAAGGACGTTAAATACACTCGTCTAAAACGCACTTTAATATCCTTTTTAGTTTTGTAGATATTTTTAATTCAATATTTCATTTTGTTATAACTTCTAAACCGTAAACATTTTGTGGCCACATGTATACCCTATAACTCTTATTTAAACAATTTTTTTTCTAGTTTACTTGGTTTAGAAGTTATTGACCAACCAGCACATATATTAGTAATAACAATGAGTATCACTATGACAACTCATTATTAATTGTAATTATTTCGTAACGATAGTAATGAAACAGTTCGTTTTGTAAATATCCACGTAGAAGAATGTAGTAAGTGGTCAGTTCTCATATCGTTTACCATTACCCGCTTTCTGGGTATTAGATGATATTTTATTGACTTTCTTACTGATTGTAAGGTAAGCTGGTTGATGCAACGATAATAATCAATTATTAAAAACTGTCTTCGTTATTTTAGAAATGAAGAGATATGATAAAAATTTAATACTCCTGTACGACGCTATGTGCGGCCGCTGGTGGTGTCGAGCTGTTTGAGAAGTAGCGATCTCACGTTCCCGAGCTACGCAGGAGAAGGGACACCTGGGTGGAGGACGCCCTCTTTGCGAACTCTTCCTAGGCAAAACTCTGGGTGTGGCAATCACACGTCTCCAGCTACGTAGATTAGGTTATGTTTAGTTAAGTTAGGTTTAGTTCCCGGGGTTTTGGCTAACTACCGGTCGCATCCCCAGGTGGCGGATAGGGGAGTGACCATGTTTCTAGCGAGACATGGCCAGTAGCAGCCATAAGCAGTGGCACTGGAACTAAAACCCCGGCTTGTTTCTGCAAAAGCTGTTGCCGCGGACCAAGCTACGCAGGAGGAGGGACACCTGGGTGGAAGACGCGCTCTTTGCGAACTCTACGTAGGCAGAACTCTGGGTGCGGCAATCCCACGTCTCCAGCTACGTAGTGAGCAGTGAGACATCTCCGTCGGACGCTATGTGTGGCCGCTGGTGGTGTCGAGCTGTTAGAGAAGTAGGGATCTCACATTTATTGTTATTTTATTAAGAAACAATTAACTACATCCAGATATAGTACAAATATAACTATTTAAATATATTTCACAAAATTTTCTTGTCACTATTGGTATACGGACTGCTAACAATCTATATAATATTCAATATCTTTTAAACGAATAAAGATATAAAAGAAACATTTAAATACAAGTTGTTTCCCATTAAATTTCCTACAATCGGTATTTGTACAAATTTTATCTATCTAAATCGGTTTCAGAGATATTTTAAATTCAAAACTTCTTTTTGCTATAACGTCTAAACTAGAAACAATTTTTATGTCAGAATTACCACCAGTCGATGCGCCTAAAGATTCTCTACAATTTATATTTCAATAATTTTTTTCTAACTTGCTTGGTTCAGAAGTTATTTACAATTGAAAAATTACACTTATTTATTTTTTTTTTATTTTCAAAAATTTATTGTATATTTATTGAAGGACGTTAAATACACTCGTCTAAAACGCACTTTAATATCCTTTTTAGTTTTGTAGATATTTTTAATTCAATATTTCATTTTGTTATAACTTCTAAACCGTAAACATTTTGTGGCCACTTGTATACCCTATAACTCTTATTTAAACAATTTTTTTTCTAGTTTACTTGGTTTAGAAGTTATTGACCAACCAGCACATATATTAGTAATAACAATGAGTATCACTATGACAACTCATTATTAATTGTAATTATTTCGTAACGATAGTAATGAAACAGTTCGTTTTGTAAATATCCACGTAGAAGAATGTAGTAAGTGGTCAGTTCTCATATCGTTTACCATTACCCGCTTTCTGGGTATTAGATGATATTTTATTGACTTTCTTACTGATTGTAAGGTAAGCTGGTTGATGCAACGATAATAATCAATTATTAAAAACTGTCTTCGTTATTTTAGAAATGAAGAGATATGATAAAAATTTAATACTCCTGTACGACGCTATGTGCGGCCGCTGGTGGTGTCGAGCTGTTTGAGAAGTAGCGATCTCACGTTCCCGAGCTACGCAGGAGAAGGGACACCTGGGTGGAGGACGCCCTCTTTGCGAACTCTTCCTAGGCAAAACTCTGGGTGTGGCAATCACACCTCTCCAGCTACGTAGATTAGGTTATGTTTAGTTAAGTTAGGTTTAGTTCCCGGGGTTTTGGCTAACTACCGGTCGCATCCCCAGGTGGCGGATAGGGGAGTGACCATGTTTCTAGCGAGACATGGCCAGTAGCAGCCATAAGCAGTGGCACTGGAACTAAAACCCCGGCTTGTTTCTGCAAAAGCTGTTGCCGCGGACCAAGCTACGCAGGAGGAGGGACACCTGGGTGGAAGACGCGCTCTTTGCGAACTCTACGTAGGCAGAACTCTGGGTGCGGCAATCCCACGTCTCCATCTACGTAGTGAGCAGTGAGACATCTCCGTCGGACGCTATGTGTGGCCGCTGGTGGTGTCGAGCTGTTAGAGAAGTAGGGATATCACATTTATTGTTATTTTATTAAGAAACAATTAACTACATCCAGATATAGTACAAAGATAACTATTTAAATATATTTCACAAAATTTTCTTGTCACTATTGGTATACGGACTGCTAACAATCTATATAATATTCAATATCTTTTAAACGAATAAAGATATAAAAGAAACATTTAAATACAAGTTGTTTCCCATTAAATTTCCTACAATCGGTATTTGTACAAATTTTATCTATCTAAATCGGTTTCAGAGATATTTTAAATTCAAAACTTCTTTTTGCTATAACGTCTAAACTAGAAACAATTTTTATGTCAGAATTACCACCAGTCGATGCGCCTAAAGATTCTCTACAATTTATATTTCAATAATTTTTTTCTAACTTGCTTGGTTCAGAAGTTATTTACAATTGAAAAATTACACTTATTTATTTTTTTTTTATTTTCAAAAATTTATTGTATATTAATTGAAGGACGTTAAATACACTCGACTAAAACGCACTTTAATATCCTTTTTAGTTTTGTAGATATTTTTAATTCAATATTTCATTTTGTTATAACTTCTAAACCGTAAACATTTTGTGGCCACATGTATACCCTATAACTCTTATTTAAACAATTTTTTTTCTAGTTTACTTGGTTTAGAAGTTATTGACCAACCAGCACATATATTAGTAATAACAATGAGTATCACTATGACAACTCATTATTAATTGTAATTATTTCGTAACGATAGTAATGAAACAGTTCGTTTTGTAAATATCCACGTAGAAGAATGTAGTAAGTGGTCAGTTCTCATATCGTTTACCATTACCCGCTTTCTGGGTATTAGATGATATTTTATTGACTTTCTTACTGATTGTAAGGTAAGCTGGTTGATGCAACGATAATAATCAATTATTAAAAACTGTCTTCGTTATTTTAGAAATGAAGAGATATGATAAAAATTTAATACTCCTGTACGACGCTATGTGCGGCCGCTGGTGGTGTCGAGCTGTTTGAGAAGTAGCGATCTCACGTTCCCGAGCTACGCAGGAGAAGGGACACCTGGGTGGAGGACGCCCTCTTTGCGAACTCTTCCTAGGCAAAACTCTGGGTGTGGCAATCACACGTCTCCAGCTACGTAGATTAGGTTATGTTTAGTTAAGTTAGGTTTAGTTCCCGGGGTTTTGGCTAACTACCGGTCGCATCCCCAGGTGGCGGATAGGGGAGTGACCATGTTTCTAGCGAGACATGGCCAGTAGCAGCCATAAGCAGTGGCACTGGAACTAAAACCCCGGCTTGTTTCTGCAAAAGCTGTTGCCGCGGACCAAGCTACGCAGGAGGAGGGACACCTGGGTGGAAGACGCGCTCTTTGCGAACTCTACGTAGGCAGAACTCTGGGTGCGGCAATCCCACGTCTCCAGCTACGTAGTGAGCAGTGAGACATCTCCGTCGGACGCTATGTGTGGCCGCTGGTGGTGTCGAGCTGTTAGAGAAGTAGGGATCTCACATTTATTGTTATTTTATTAAGAAACAATTAACTACATCCAGATATAGTACAAATATAACTATTTAAATATATTTCACAAAATTTTCTTGTCACTATTGGTATACGGACTGCTAACAATCTATATAATATTCAATATCTTTTAAACGAATAAAGATATAAAAGAAACTTTTAAATACAAGTTGTTTCCCATTAAATTTCCTACAATCGGTATTTGTACAAATTTTATCTATCTAAATCGGTTTCAGAGATATTTTAAATTCAAAACTTCTTTTTGCTATAACGTCTAAACTAGAAACAATTTTTATGTCAGAATTACCACCAGTCGATGCGCCTAAAGATTCTCTACAATTTATATTTCAATAATTTTTTTCTAACTTGCTTGGTTCAGAAGTTATTTACAATTGAAAAATTACACTTATTTATTTTTTTTTTATTTTCAAAAATTTATTGTATATTAATTGAAGGACGTTAAATACACTCGTCTAAAACGCACTTTAATATCCTTTTTAGTTTTGTAGATATTTTTAATTCAATATTTCATTTTGTTATAACTTCTAAACCGTAAACATTTTGTGGCCACATGTATACCCTATAACTCTTATTTAAACAATTTTTTTTCTAGTTTACTTGGTTTAGAAGTTATTGACCAACCAGCACATATATTAGTAATAACAATGAGTATCACTATGACAACTCATTATTAATTGTAATTATTTCGTAACGATAGTAATGAAACAGTTCGTTTTGTAAATATCCACGTAGAAGAATGTAGTAAGTGGTCAGTTCTCATATCGTTTACCATTACCCGCTTTCTGGGTATTAGATGATATTTTATTGACTTTCTTACTGATTGTAAGGTAAGCTGGTTGATGCAACGATAATAATCAATTATTAAAAACTGTCTTCGTTATTTTAGAAATGAAGAGATATGATAAAAATTTAATACTCCTGTACGACGCTATGTGCGGCCGCTGGTGGTGTCGAGCTGTTTGAGAAGTAGCGATCTCACGTTCCCGAGCTACGCAGGAGAAGGGACACCTGGGTGGAGGACGCCCTCTTTGCGAACTCTTCCTAGGCAAAACTCTGGGTGTGGCAATCACACGTCTCCAGCTACGTAGATTAGGTTATGTTTAGTTAAGTTAGGTTTAGTTCCCGGGGTTTTGGCTAACTACCGGTCGCATCCCCAGGTGGCGGATAGGGGAGTGACCATGTTTCTAGCGAGACATGGCCAGTAGCAGCCATAAGCAGTGGCACTGGAACTAAAACCCCGGCTTGTTTCTGCAAAAGCTGTTGCCGCGGACCAAGCTACGCAGGAGGAGGGACACCTGGGTGGAAGACGCGCTCTTTGCGAACTCTACGTAGGCAGAACTCTGGGTGCGGCAATCCCACGTCTCCAGCTACGTAGTGAGCAGTGAGACATCTCCGTCGGACGCTATGTGTGGCCGCTGGTGGTGTCGAGCTGTTAGAGAAGTAGGGATATCACATTTATTG